>KB445798.1:308290-462123 GCA_000320605.2 Gelatoporia subvermispora B
GTCCGCCCTGCCCGCCGAAGCCGCCGCCCTGCCCGCCGCCGCCGCCTTGGTTGGAGTTGTCACCGCCCTGGCCATATCCGCCCTGCCCGTACCCGCCCTGGCCGCTCTGGTCGCCGCCGTACGAGTTATTGTTGTTGTTGTCGAAGTTGTCCATCGTCGAGCGCGGTTAGAGTGTGCTTAGTTGTGAAGGGAGCGTGCTGGTGCTATGTGGAACCGAGGGCCCTCATCACTCATTATATATGCATGCGTACATACATTCCACACTGAGCAGCAACAGCCCCCAACACGGAATATGATCACCTCCGCCACACGTACTTGGGCCCCGGTGCGATCGCGCAACTGCGCAATGACGTCTCACACGGACGCTCGGATTCGCGCTCCGCCCGCGCCATCCACCGATGCATCTCACTCACCGTCATACTGCGATACTCAGCTTGACATGACAGGTGTCGAAAGCATCATACCGCACCCGGACAGGGACCAAGATCATGCGGCCGGATAGCGCATGGAGTGGCGGCAGACCCAGGCCGAGTCCTGGTCCAGCCATCATTTAGGCTGCATTGGGCTACAACAACGAAGCCAACCGCGGTGAAGCTTCTGTGGCGATATGACGTTCGTCGGGCCCGCGCATAGAAGACGCGCGGTGGGAGGTGCACGCCCTGCTTTGGCCTGCAAATAGATCAGCTGGCACGGCCCAGGTACCATGCGACGGCCCTGCTCGTGTTCTTGCTCTCATGCGCGCAGCCTCGGTGCCAAACTCGCAGACAAGCTGGCCACGGGCTCCTGCGCAGACGGGTGGAGTAGGCCGTAACATGCAGCGTGGTGCATAGTGGACGGTGGGCCTCACGTCATGCTTCCGAAGGAATCACAGGGAAGCTAAAGCTTGCCTTCCAAAATGTGACGGGAGCGCGGAGGAGGATAGATACCGATATGTTATATCCCAGCGCCAATACAGCCTGCTAGTCGTACATGCGCACATGCGTACGTTCTTCATCAGCACTTCATCCCTGCCGCACACGCCGTCCATCGCGTTAGCACCCGCCGCCGCCGCACCTCGCACAGCATGCACACTCACCAGCATAATCCCTGTCATATCTAGCCCCCCATCTCTCGTATTAGTCTATTAGCTGCCACCAGGACACCCACAGCCTCCTCGGAACCCAAGCATCGGACGGCGGATGCTACTTCGCCTCCGCGACTGTGCCGCACGCGGGGCACCGTCGCGCGTCCGCATTGCTCTGCCAGTACTGGATGAGCGGCTTGAGCTGCGTGCCGAGGTCCGTGACGTGCAGGGTCTCCTCGCGGATGATCGTGGGCGTGCTGTGCGCGCCCGAGCGGCAGTACCATCGCAAGCGGTCTGAACAAACACATCGTCAGCATCCTCTTTTCTTGTCCCCATCCAAGCATCGTCTCCGAGGGCGGTTTTTGGAGGTAGAGGGGAAGGGGGGACTCACCGGTAGCGTCTGCGGGCCGCACGCGCTCGACGACGAGCCCGATCGTGTTCGCGAAGCGCACGGGGTTGTGCGGCGTGTTCGCTGGGTGGCGTCAGCGTGTGCTCACGGTCACTCGGAGGGGCGAGAGAGTCGCACCAGGGAGCAGGAACATCTCGCCCTCCTCGATCCGGATGTCGCGGAACTCGTCCCCGTCGACGACGCGCAGGAGCATACCGCCCTTGTGCTGGTAGAACCACTCCTGCATGCACATGTCCGCGCGTCAGCTCTGTCTTCCTCCACCTTCACGCTCGCGCGGAGACGAATGGACGCACCTCGGTCTCGTTCACGTGGTAGTCGTTGCGCTCGTTCGGGCCGCCGACGGCCATGACGATGTAGTCCTTGCCCGCGTACAGGCAGAAGTTGTTCACCGGCGGCTGCAACTTGTCCCCGTTCTCCGCGAGCCACTTGGGGAAATTGAGCGGCGGGGCGAGCGGCATCGTGCAGAGTCGTAAGTCGAAGTCTGAGGATAATTGGGCCTTTAGTTCGAAATGAGATGGGTTTAGATGGGAGCAGGACGGGTCGTGCGACGAGGGGGAGAGAGGAGATTTATCGGAGGCCGCAAGCTGACTCAAACCGCTGCGACATTCGCAGAATGGGAAGCGCCCGTGCTGATGTCATCCGACGGCAATCCGGCTTTCCGGTCCGATGCACTTCGCGGCATTCTCCGGGCCTTTGCTGTGCATCTGTTTTCCAGAAGTCGCCTCTTGCAGTCCTCGTGTTGTCTGCTAAGTCCTTGGCTTGCTCTCTCTGTTCGCTGCCTTGGGCTTGTATCTGCTCTGAGTCTATATCTTCGGCTTTAAAAACCACTTTCAACGTCGCTAGGAAACTGTGGGTCGCCACCATCTGTCACGGCCTGCGCGTTCGTGTGCGCGGCCAGGTGCCCGGGGCTTCCTCAAGCCTCGGGCCTCATGGCTGCGAGGGAAAGATTACTCAGCTCGTCAGATCGATTCTATTTCTTGACTCTTGGACGCCACTATCTGATAAAGAGATTCGAGGCGCTGTGCTCAAAGCGACAAACAGGCCCGCAGGCCGGAGGAACCAAGGGCCATCGCAATCCTTAACAGTGAATTCATAGGCTCATTATCTGAAGGAACATCTTGTAGCTACCGCTGATTGCAGCCGGAGCTGTCCTCAGAGCCGTCGGCGACTCAGTACGCGCTACATACCTGGCGTCCTGCAGAAGTCTTCCGAGCGTAAACCAGAGCCCATAGCTCCGCAGCCCTAGCGCACGCACAACCTACAATACTCGGACTGTATTCTGACTCGACGTCCGGTCACACGTGAAGCGCTGGCCGGATAATGTGGCTCCTCTGGTAGCCATCATAGCTATAGACTTGTTTCGGTCGACCACGTGCACCCGCCAGAGGACGCTCATATGCTCCGTGCCTCCTAGGGTGCAGCTTGGGGAGTCTCCCTGCGTGCCGAAGCGCGCGTCTGGTCCTCTATGCGTGCGCGCGCTTGCGCGTTTCGAATTGGACGTCAGGCTCGTTTGTCTCTGTGGCGGTGCTGCTCCAAGATCGTCCTCTCTGTTGGTGTTCATATCGCCTATATTGCAGCGCTCGTGTCGATCGCCCCTGGGAGATCTGCGCGCACGTGGAATTCATACGGCTGCCTGTGCTCCGGCGAGGTGTCGTACACGGCTCACCACTGGTCACCGGCTCGTGTAAGAATGCGAGAAGTAAGGCATAGCGTCCAATTGGGACCCATGTGCCGGTAGGCTCTGCAGTTGCAGGTGACATCGTTTAGGCACTGTACGGATGCCCGCTGGACCCACTTTCGACACAGTCTAGGCTACCGCACTTCCACACAGTCGACGTCCCCGCCCATAATAGACCTTTTCTGTCACGCTATTATAAGACGGAAGCTATTCTCGCCCACTCGGATTCGAAACGGCCGACACATCTTGCCTGAGTCCTGTCTATATCCACGGCAGTCCGCGCAAGTCTACTCCCCGAGTTTTGCTGGAACCAACCCGCGCGCTATATACGCACAAATGGCGTTACAACCACTAAGCTGTCTTCCAGAGGGCGTCGTCTCCAGAATCATACCCGTACATGACCTGAACATGCACATCCTCGAGGCGGGGGATCCCTCTGCCCCGCTCCTGCTCCTCTTGCACGGCTTCCCCGAGCTCGCCTTCTCCTGGCGCCAAGTCATCATCCCCCTCGCTGCCGCAGGCTTCCACGTCGTCGCGCCGGACCACAGGGGCTACGGCCGCACGACTTCACGCGACTCCGCCACGCCCGTGCCCGTACAATATGAGGACGACCTCCGACCGTACACCCTGCTCAGCGCCGCGCGGGACGTCGTCGCGCTGGCGTTCGCGCTTGGATATCGCACGGCAGCGGCGGTCGTCGGGCATGACTACGGCTCAGCCGTTGCAGCGTACGCTGCACTTATACGTCCCGACGTCTTCTTATCCGTCGTGCTCATGAGCGCGCCGTACCCCGGGCCGCCCCCGCTGCCGTTCGCCATAGACAACTCAACATCGATGCCCACGTCCGGGCCTACGATGCCATTCCCGAACGCGGACGGAGCCCTCGCGGCGCTCAACCCGCCGCGGAAGCATTATGCGACGTATTACTCGGGGCCGGGTGCAAACGCGGAGATGCTGCACGCACCGCAGGGCCTGCGCGCGTTCCTTCGGGGCTACTTCCATATGAAGAGCGGAGACTGGGCGGGGAACGACCCGCACCCGCTCACCGTAGGGGATCCGGCGTCGCTCGCGGAACTACCGTGGTACTACGTCATGCCCCTTGACTCAACGATGGCCGACGTCGCGCAGAGTGGCGCGCCGGACGAGGACCAGGCGCGGGAGTGCAAGTGGCTCACTGAAGAGGAACTAGGCGTGTTCGAGAATGAGTACGCGCGAACAGGTTTCCAGGGCGGGCTGAACAGGTACAGGTGCCGGACCGACCCCGCGTGGATGGCGGAGTTGTCTGTGTTCTCTGGGAGGAAGATCGAGGTGTCCGCGATGTACCTCGCGGGGACGAAGGACTGGAATTTGTACCAGAATCCGGGCGCGCTACAGAAGATGCGGGAGGAGTGTGCGGGGATGGATGAGGAGGATGTGGTGCTGATTCACGGCGCGGGACACTGGGCGCAGCAGGAGAGGCCGGAGGAGGTTGTCCACGAGATTGTGCGGTTCTTGAAGAAGGTGAGGAGTGTGTGAAAGGTACGGGTTCCAGATGAGTGCGACGTCGCGGTCGATGGCGATCGAGGAGCAAGATGTTGTATGTTATGCGAGGTGGTAGTGATGTAGCAAGGCCCGGAGAGCTCTCGATATATGCCAGATGTTGTGCAGTAGTTGAGTGTGCCGTAGCATGTACAATTCTGCGCCCAGTAAAATCGCCCAGTCCTCGAAACGCGAGCATTGCAATGCATACACGAGACAGCTACATAGACAGAGAGAGAAGACGGGATACGGCCCGTAATTCCGCGAGCCGAAGATACGACGAACTCGGTCTGCACCCGACGCTCGCGCATGATCAGCCTCTAGCTTACATCCACGTCGTTCCACGTTGCTCGTTCCGATATCTGATACGGTACTTAATCCTGCTGAGACGTTGCAATGAGCGTACTTGATGACTACATTGACTCTCTTGAGCTGGGCCAGGACACAGCCTAGAAGCACAAGTATGTCACCGCTTTCTCACTCTGAGATAGGGGAAATAACTAGATGTCAGAATACATTTACATCTCAATCAGAACGAACAGATGTACACAGCAAGAGTTCTCAGTGATGACATAGGAAGAAACTCAGACACGACGAGGAAAGCGTAGGCGAAGATGTCCTGAGGGGCAGAGTGCAGGGAGCAGGAAATGAGGTGAGCTGATCATTCCCTCTGCTTACCCTTCCCTCCTCTCCGCTGCGCTTTCTTCTTCGCCTCGGTTACACTCTCCTTCTTCCTCGTCCTCCGTGCTGGCGTCATCACACCTTTGCCCTTCTTGTCCTCGATTGCCCCGTCCTCACCTTCTGCCGGTTGAACCTTTGGCGGCCTGCCGCGCCTCTTTGGTTCTATCGTTCTCAAGCAGGGCTGAGAACGTATATCGCATTCTCTGATGACATGCGTCGATATCAGCGTCGGGCAAGTGATGCGTGGGTGTAGACGTACTCGCAACCCCCAGGAGTGTCCTTACACTTGAGCTTGCGCAGCTTGCAGAAATCGCAGGCCGTGCCGTGGTCACGGCGGGTCCGCATTGGCTTCATGTGCCCGTCCTCCTCGTCCAGGTACTCGGGACCGGGATATTCCATCTCGACGTCGACGTCGTTCTCGCTCTGTGCATCGGGCTCGGTGTCGTTGCAGCGCCCGTCGTCAGATGTCGGGACTTCGGCGTGAGCTACTGACGAAGATGCAGATGATGAGGGGATGGAGATGAACGGCCCCGAGGATGAGGACCAGGAGCACTCCGAGAGACATCTTGTCGACGGTGAAGAACTGGCGTATGCGGGAGACGGTGCCTGAGTGACCGAGGTTTCCGTCCCTAAATTTCCACCTATGCTCGTACAGCCTTCCTCCAAAGCTGATTCGACACGTGCGACTATGTGTCAATGCTCTCAGGCGGCGGATCAATGGATACACTTACCTGCGCTAATCAATTTCTCGACCGCCTCTGAACGCATGCTCAGATAGAGCACTGCGCGATCGAAGTCAAAATCAGGGCGCAATTCTGGCAGCATCTCATCAGAGATTCGCAGCCAGAATGGTGGTTCTAGGGTGTCGTTGATCGTCTGCTGTCAATATGAGCACTGAATGAGCTGCGACTACAGACACAACTACGTATGTAACTGACCTGGTGTGGTGTGGCTTGGAGGACCCCTTCTTGCACTCCATGGAGTGCATTTACGTATGTTGTTTTGTCTGTACTGGCAGATTCATCTGGGATTTGGATATTCGTTGACTGTTGTGCAACGATGCATGAAAGTGAGATTTTAGATCACGCGGAGCGAATAACTTACATCAGTACTACCTGGATCATCACCGGGGCATACGCTCCCCAGACGTAAGATGGCCGGATCGCACAACACCAAGTCCGGGTGACCCGTCGTGTCCATGATAGGATCCAGGACAGTTTCGACCACGCTGAAGAGCTGTTAGCGCGGTTTGTGACAGAGTAAGTCTGACGATGTCGACGGAGGGAGGAGCGATTTTTTATATGTGATGATGGCCGGTAAGTGGCCCTCCATTGTCGTAGTCATCAGCTCAGTCATGCCACTTCAGAAGCCGGCTGCGGAACCGCTTCCTCACGGCCACAATGGGCCTGATCCTCGTTTGTTCGGTGTCTATACGGGTGATTAGAGTGCGTATATCGCTGCGAGCTCCACGAGGCGTCGAAGCAGGGTCCTGCCTCGCCGTCCGGGGTTCCCGCTCGCGTACATGGTATGCTAATCTGATTGTCCCCCATTTGAGCACTAATCGTGGTCTGCTAGAGTCCTGGGAAGACCCCTCAAATTGTGACTTCATTGTCGGGGTCTGGAACATCAATCTGGGATATCCCGCTCGCCGGCTTGGATATCGTCTTCCCATAGGCTCAACTAGATTCACGAATCAGCATCAGGAGCTCAGCCAAATCAAAGAGGATGACCTGAGTCATGAGACCGTGGAGAGAACAGGACGGCGCGGCAGTCAATCCCAGCTATGCTTCTCCAGCGTTGTGCACGGACGAAAAAGGAATCTCGCTTATCAAGGGGTCAACTTCGCGCTTCCCCCGCGACGGAGAACAAGGCAAGTGTGGAATCAGCAGTAGTTTACTAAATTCTGTCGATTGCTAAATAGTACTGATAAGTCATAAATTATCCAACGAATTTGAGTGCATGTCTTGAAACTTCAACGACACTGCCCTCTTCCTTCCGCCTCTGGGATGGTCTCAGAACGCCCTTACCTTTGCTGACCTCTATCATCGTACTGATCGCGCTCGTGAACTCCTTCGGTTATACATCCTTTCGCTTCCGCCCCGGCGTCCTCGCCTTGATCGTGCAAAAGCAGGATTACTCACACTTATCGTCTTCTCTGATGGCATGCGCCAAGATCATTATCGGCCCCTGCGCGCAAGCGTAGGGTGCACACAGACAGTCGGACCCCAAAGGCAACGGCCCTGTCGACGAGGGTGAAATATGAATGTACATGGCGAGGTGGCAAGAATACGCCGTGATCTGCAGGCCGATGTGTATGCGGGGATGGAAACGAGCGTGGGAGCGAGTACAACGAGACTTTCAGACTCTCCGGAGAGCGGATGCTGTCTTGTCTAACATGTCGACAGTGCTCTTGAGTGGCATGAAGCATGTATGCTCACCATCCCCCGGAAATTCCTTCGCGAAGCCGTAGTTCCTTCGCACTGAACGACCGTGGGCTTCTGCCGGTACGTTTTGACCTACGCCCGTACAGCGGCAGCCTCCATTCAAAGCTGGTCCGACGCCTGAAAATATGCGTGAGTGCCTTCATGCGGCAGATCGATGAATGCACTTGCCTCCGCTGATGTGTTTCTCCGTCATATCTATGGCCGTGCTCAGATACAGCACTGTCTGATCGAAGTCGGAATCAGGATGGAATTCTGGGGTGTTATCGATCATCCGCTGCCAACATGGACCCTAGATGAGCTGCGACTACAGACATGATTACACGTGTAACTGACCTTGTGTGGCGTGGCTCGGAGAACCCCTCCTTGCTCTCCATGGAATGCATTTACGTTTGTTATCGTGTCCGTACCAGCAGACTCGTCTGGAATGGGAATATTGCCAATTGTCGTGCAACAATGTTTGAAAGTGAAATGTTAGATAAGCGTCAGTAGTATCTAGATCGGCATATGCTGCCCAGATGTGGTATGGCTTGGTCACACAACATTGAGTCGTAATGATCAATTGCATACATGATGGTTTGAGGAGGATCGGCATCGTTGCAGTGTCCGTCGTCAGATGTCGGGATTTGGCATGTGTTGCTGACGAGGATCCATTTGATGAGGGGATGGAGGTGGACGGCCCCGAGGATGAGGACCACGAGAGTTCCGAGAGAAATTGTGTCGGCGGATATAAAGAACTGACATATGCGACAGACGGTGTCTAAGCGACCGACGCCGCCGTCGGTACATTTACACTTATGTTCGTAGAGTCTCCATCCACAGCTGATTCGACACGTGCGATCATACGTGAGTGCTTTCATGCGGCAGATCGATGAATGTACCTACCTGCGCTAATACATTTTTCTGTCGCCTCTGGACGCATGCTCAGATAGAGCACTGCCCGATCAAAGTCAAAATCGGGACGCAATTCTGGCAGCAGCTCATCCGGGATGCGCAGACAGAATGGCAATCCTGTGGCGTCGTTGATTGTCTCCTGCTAATATAAACCATAAATGAGCTGTGACTACAGACATGACTATATATGTAACTGACCTGATGTGGTGTGGCTTGGAGGATCCCTTCTTGCACTCCATGGAGTGCATTTACATATGTTGTTCCGTCTGTACTGACGATTCATCTGGAATGTGAATATTCGTTGACTGTTGTGCAACGATGTATGAAAGTGAGATGTTAGATCATGAGGAGCGAATAACTTACGTCAGTACTATGTGGATCATCACCGGGGCATACGCTCCCAGACGTAAGATGGCCGGATCGCACAGCACCACGTCCTGGTGATTGGTCGTGTCCATGACGGGATCCAGGACGGTTTCGACTACGCTGAAGAGCTGTTAGCACGGTTTGTGACAGAGTAAGTCTGACGATGTCGACGGAGGGAGGAGTGTGTGTGCACGCGTAACTGTGTATGCAGCAACGGGTCAATTAAAAGAGGATTCTGTAAATGTTGTATGAAGGCGATGTGGTAGAGACGCGGAGGGAATGGCGTCCTACATTAGTATTGTGGGGACTCTTGGCTGATATGCACTGTTCAAACCAAGGACAGGTCGGTTGCACAACATTGGATCCTGTTATATGACTGGATTATGATCGTTAGTGGACAGACAATAGTCGATTGTGCTGAAGGGGCTGCAAGCGCGGTTTGTTACCGAGAAATTCTGACACTCTGGATGGTTGGAGAAGCAGTGTCTTATATGTGACGATGACTGGTAATTGGCTTTCTATAGTCATAATCACCAGCCAAGTTATATCACCTTGAAGCAAGCTATGCTACAGCTATCTCGTGGCAACAATGGCTCTTATTTCCGGTTGTCTTGCGTATATGCAGATAATCGAGTGCATGTATTGTTGCTAGTGCCGCGAGGCAGGATCTGGCTCGTTCGTCTGACGTTTCCGCTGGTGTGCGTGGTATGACAATTTGATTGTTCCGCATTATGGTGATTTGCAATAATCCCGTGGGATCCCTTCAGTCTCGACTCCATTGTCTGGGCCAGGGAGACAAATTGAAGTTGAATAACTTGCTTTTTGTGCGTCGGCTCAAAAATAGTCCCCCGATAAGCTCGGTGATACCTGAGTATGCTCACAAGGTAGACAAATTGAGTCATCAGTTGCTGAGAAGGGGCTGGTTTCTCTGGCATAATGCACTGACGAAAAAGCATCGCGCTCCCTCAGCAGTGGAGAACAAAGCAAGTAAATTAGATAGGATCAGATCTACATTGTTGCTCGCTGGCTCCCATACAGGAGCCTTGCAAGTCATATCTTATCAAGGCCGGAGAACAATGTTTATACTCCTGAAGAGAAGCGGAGATACTTTGTAGTGCTTAAAGTTGGAACCATAAGTTGTGTTTCGATCGATCCTGTAGAGATTCACGCAAGTCGAAGACAAATCAAATGTTCTACACATTGTGCGGCCGAGTTCATAACACAAAGTTACTAATCCTGGTTGTGACCGACCGCCATCGAGCTTCAGCCTCGACGATAGAGTTGAGTCGATAACCTCACCTCAGTTTCAATTTTGTTTAGTCCTCCAAGTAACATGGGGCGAGAATCGTCGCAAGAATAATAAGTTGAGACAGAACGTTTATGGATGCGGGAGGACAGCGCTGGTGCTCCTCTGAGAAGACGCGGGACAGTGCGGCCCGCGGGAGCGGGAAACTTGCGGGCCGGGGAAGGATCGGTTGCGCCTAGGGTACGGTAAAGTTGGCGACGCTAGTTAACACGGGTTAATTAGCCACGGTAAATTAGCGTTAATTAGCGTCAATTTCGACAGACCTCCGGATGACCATGTAAAGTTGGGTTAATTTGGCTCAGTGAACACCATAGGTACCGGGCACGAGCATCTGTTGCTTGGTTGTCTACACGCTGTGATCTGCTCTGACCAACTAAATGTGAGCAACTCTTGCTTACCCGCATGTATATGCTGCGGGAAGGTCCTGAAAACTTATGAAGTTCGTCAAGTGGTGCATAGATCAAGGTCAATTATGGTAAATTACGGGTCAATTAGGCATGGTCTCGCGTAAATTAGCGTCAAGTAGCTCTCGGTTAATTAGCGCTAATTTACACAGGGTAAATTTGGCCTCTCAGACCTCTCATGTAAATTAGCCCGGTAAATTTGGGACGATCCCAAATTTACCGTACCCTAGTTGCGCCGGGCTTGCCCTCGACGCTCGTGCACGACTAGCCTGACACGTATGGCGATCCTCAACCTCTCTCAGGCTCTCTCTATGTGCATATTTCCACACAGCTTCCCTATACATAGCATCTCTTTCTGTTTCTCTGGGAATGAGCGCAGGAGAACCAATATAAAACACCGAGTCACCGGGTCAACCTCGAGTCGGGATGCACCTGCTGCCCAGTACGTTGCTCGCTCACACAGATACGGGCAAATCAGGCAACTCTACACGATAGATTGAACATATTTTACACGAAATAATGCGGACAACAGGAAGGATCAATGAGGCCGAAGATTACGCAGCATGAGTACGGATACGAAGGATCGGACGGTTGCAGAGTCCAGCGGCGGCATATACAAGGTACGATGTGACCTTACACTCTTCCCTTACCCTTTCCGTTCCTGCGCATAGCCCTCCTCTTCGCTTTGACGACGTCGCCTTCTTTCTTCTGCCTCTGGGATGTACACAGGACGCCCTTACCTTTGCTGTCCTCTTTTATTGCATCGGTTCCACTCGTTGACTCATCTGCAGACACCTTCTTTGGCTTCCGTCCCCAAGTCTTCGCCTTGATTGTATGCAAGCACGGTTGCCCCCGCATAACGCAGTTTCTATGACAACACATACAAGATTAGCATCAGCCTTAGCAAGCAGGCAAAGTACAATCGAATACGTACCCGCATGGTCCACCGGCAGAGTCTCTGCACTTCAGCTTACGTATCTTGCAGAAGTTGCAGGCTGTGCCGAATGGTCGTCGAGGCCCTGACTGGTTTGCGTCAATCAGCACATCTTCCGAATCCATGCTGGCATCCTCAGGCTCCTCGCTATCTGCATCCGACATCTCATCATCGGTGTCATCGTCCGATACCAATTCGTCCGTCCGTATAGCAGACGAGTATCCCGAAGTTGAAGGGGCGGAGCTGAACGGCCCTAAGGCTGAGGACCAGGACGAACTCGAGGGCGAAGTCGGTGGTAACGATGGAGGATAATGGTGCGTAATGTGTTGCGGGGATGGCAGTGGGCTGTATTCCACGGATCCCCGGAGGACGTTGACTTCTCGTGGTCCGTCCGGGATCATTCTGGTACGATGCACGCTCAGAACTGGCCCGGCATCTGTATCAATATGTCAGGATTGTATCCGGCAGGTCAGGTCTCGCAAATACCTCTGCCGGTGTGTCCTGCAGTCATGCCGTAACGCACACTGAGGTCGAACACGGCGCGATCAAAGTCAAAATCAGGGTCTAAGTCTGGCAGCACATCGCTGGGGATGTACTGCCAGAATGGGAATTCCATCGTGTCGTCCGTGATTGTCTGCTGATCCCAGCCCCCGATGAGCTGTGACTGCGTGCAGGATTACACTCGTAACTGACCTGATGCGGCGTGGCGTCGAGACCTCCTCCTTGCCCGATGCTGGATGCATTTACTTGTGTAATCGTGCCTGTACTAGCAGGCTCATCTGAGAGAGGGCAGTAGTTGGGCTATCGCGGAACAATGTGTCAGTATAGGCCCCGAAAGGGAGAGAAGCAGAATCTTACACTGTTGTCGTAAGGATCCTCTGGCAGGCGAATACTGACTGCCCTCGCAAAACCCGGCCGCAGAAACTGGATTAATCGTGAAACAAATTGTGCGTTTCCGATGATGCTGGTCATTATCATGTGGGTAGGTTCGAATACTTGAATAGATTCGAGGATGGTGTAAAATGTGCTGAAATGGGGCGGTAGACCAAGTTTGACGCTGCAGGAGATGGGGGGATGATGGGTGCTTTATATGTGCTGGTGGCCGGTAAGTGGCTTTCTATCGTTGGAGCCATCATCCAAGTCACGGCGCCTCAAAAGTCAGCTGCGGAACCGCTTCCTCGTGGTAAAAATGGCTCTGATCCTCGTTTGTTCGGAGTCTATACCGATAATGAGAGTGCGCAATCGGCAGTGCTCGCCACGAAGCAGGGTCCTGTTCCGTTCGAGGCTCACTCTCCAGAGATTCGTTTGTTCCCTTTCGGGCATCAATAGTGGCCTGGCAGGGTCCGGACAAGCTCCCTCGTATTATGACTCCATTGTCGGAGTTTTGGACACAAACCTACGAGATGCATTGTTCTGGCGTCGTCTTCTGATAGACCCACGTAGCACGCTCACGGATTGAACCCAGGAAGCTCACTTAGCTCAGAATACTCAAGATATGATGAAGTGAGTCACCAGGCCATGGAATTGGGACGGCACCGTAGCGAGTCCCAACCGTGCTTCTCCGACGTTGTACACCGATGGAAAAGGAAACTCGCTTATGAAGGAGGGAGCTTCGCACTCCTCGAGCAACGGAGAACAATGTAAGAATGTATTGGTCTTGCAGAAACGAGTCTTCGGCTCATGTCCGCCGCATGTAGCAAAGGAGTCATGACAATTGTTGCTGGGTGCATGTCTTGAAACTCCGATGCTCCTCCATCGCTCTGCAGCCGTCTCCTCGCCATCTCAATTACGCCCATATTTGCATGAATTGCATGCCACCGTGGGAAATTGCCCGCATACCGCATGCGAAACCTCAAGTATGGATGCTGCTGCTCTGATAATTGCGACTGCGTAAATAGTTGTAGTGCGGGATCCCCTTCGTTTCTAATCACTGAAGATGTCGCATGTCCGTCTCGTCACAGCGCTTGCAAAACTTTCGGGTAAACGACCAGTGTCGTGCTATCATTAGTATGAGCCAGTCTGGTCTGGACCGCCCGCCTTCTGTCGGTACGTTTCAGCCTACGCTCGTACAGCCTCCCCTCAAAGCCGATCCCCCGCCTGCAATTCTGCGTGAGTGCGTTGGTTCAGCAGATCGATGAGTGCACTTCTATTTCTTTGTCATGTCTATAGCCATGCTCAGATCGAGCACTGCCTGCTCGAAGTCGAAGTCAGGGCGCAATTTGGTAGCATCTTGTCGGGGATGCGCAGCCAAAATGGCGACCCTGAGGTGTCGTCGATCGTCTGTTACTAATATGAGCCCCGAAAGAGCCGCGACTACAGACACGGCTACATATGTAACTGACCTGACGTGGTGTGGCTTGGAGGACCCCTTCTTGCACTCCATGTAGTGCATCTGTATATTTTGCCGTATCTGCACTGACGGATTCATCTGGAATGCCGATAGGTTCCACGCTTTGAAGCAGCTGGCTGAGATCCTGCTCAAAGGGGTATGGCAGCCGGTATGGCATGTTCACGGGCTCATTGGAGCCCACGGAGCGTGGTGCTTGATTCCAAACCCCATCAGCCGTAGCTACAAACTGGATAGCATCGACATCTGACCTAGAATGGTACAGAGGGTACTGTCCCTCGCATGCCATGTGGTGCATCTATTGATACTATCTGGTTTGTACCGGAGTACGCTCCAGGTTCAGGAGGAATATGCTTCTAAAGGGAATCATGCATGTGTTGGTCCCGTGCTGACGCAGAGTGGGCCTGTTACTTGCAAGTTTTTAACTGCGCCGATGGTGGCGGCCTTGCTTTCTAATTCTTACGGTACGAGAACTAATATGAAATGTTGTGGCTAACTCACACCCTGTGGCTGCAATGCCATCCATTCTTCTATATCTTTACTGGAGGGTTCCAGGGATAGCTAGGAGTCTACAGGCATGTTCTCGCAAGTTCTTTCTATTCTGTGCTTATCACGTAGGTTCTAGGTTGTTCTCACGAGTCCAGATCTCGTACATTTCATCAATCATAAGAGAGTCGCATTGTGCCTAGGATCACGTAAAATCCACTGTGCCCTTGAAGTACAATATCAAAGGCGCAAAACGAGCACAATCAGATTTCTGATACACGCGCAGGAGAATTTTGGTTGGTATGTTGTGAGGTTCTTCCAACAGCGTCCCCATGTGTTTCCTACTTTAAGGGCATGTGGAATGACGCTGAGGGCAACATAGGAGGTGCGGGTCCCGTCCGAAGAGAACGATGCAAAGTATACTAGAATGCATGAGGATCTGTACATTCAGCCTTATAGTAATAGATGTGCCGCATATGCTATCATGCTTCTGAGTCGATGCTGCACCGAAGCTTCATCGACGTGCCGAGCAGAGTCGCAGACTGTGGGACTGGGACGATTATTTTCTCCAAGGTCAAGAATACGGGGGAAAGCAGGAGATCTGAACTTCTTTTTGTCCTATTCTATCGCACAACCGCGTGAGGTACTGCGTCATATATGATCGTAATCAGGTTGCTCCGCAGCCTGAGGCTGCCGTGATCATGGATAGTATATGCACTAGGTACGTGCCGACTAGTCATCGCAGAACTAACTCGGTCTACACAGGCGCTATCACATCCAAACTGTAAGAGGACTTGAGGATCATGGTACCACTCGCCGTCCGCCCATCGAGATGCCATGACAGAGCATGACCATATTAGGGACGACTGTGTCATGTTAACGGGCCGCGTGCGGGCCGCCGCGGCTCGTCTCAGGGGCACGTCAGCAATAAATTGGTGATCTCACCTCTCCATCGATCTTGGCCGCTGAACGTGAACTGACACATACTCTAGTTATCCAAGTGCTTACATATTCGTTAATGCTCAAGGGCCACATCAAGCTCACCACTGAATGCAAATCGATCATTTCGAGCCAGCACTGGTCAGCTTTGAGTAGACGATCACTGCTGGATGATCAACAAAGCACTGGTGGCAAGCCGGTGAGCATATACGTTATTCTGCTTGATGAAACATCATGACCATCTCCAGAAAGGATGGTGATGACATAACTACCAGAATCATACAATTCACAGAACAGCAACAGGGACGAAACCCGAGATGAAGCTCAGTGCCGTGCCAAATGTACAGGGACTACACTATGAGGTGCTTGGGTCGATGGACGACATGCTCACTGTGTTGATCTGTTCCATTCGTCTGTCACGTCTACCTTAGATCGCAGTATCCGTCTTCTCTACTCGCTCATCTGATATTGTAATGCCCTTAGCCTTTCGACCAACCCTCTTCCCGTCCTTCGCCACCCTGGATGTTTTGCCTTCGCCATCCTTCACACCTCTAGGCCTTCCGCGCTTGCCGATCTCTCGATTTGTGGTACACACATGGTCAGGATGTCGCCGCGCATGTCGAGTGCAGGCACTACGAAGATTTATATCATGTGAGTATGCTCGGAACCAACTAAGGGCACATGACTACTCACGCACAGGGTCCTCCTACAGTCTCGATGCAGCTTATTTTACGCCGCGAGCAGCGGTCGCAAGCCTCTCCAAATGGACGCCGATTGAGTGGATGCTTTCTTATCTTTGCCTCAAAGCTTCCTATTGGCGTAGGTTGCACATCTGTCTTGTCTTCGACTCTGTGAGACTCAATCGTCCCAGCTGACAACGATCTAGACACATCCAGCGTAATGGGAGGTGACGATAATCTCGAAGAAGATACAGACGCAGGCGGTGACAGTGACATTCGTGCATCTGCATTCTCCTGGCCTATAGCACTGTGTCAACTACAGCTACATGTTGTTCAACCCATCTACTAACCTTTGGTATGCTCGCCACTGTGATCAAACTCAAGATTGACAGCAGTGTCGGGTGAAGGAAAGGACGCTTGGGCGCCATCTTCCATCAGCATTTCGAACTCCTTGCCGGGGTGCGGTACTTGGTGTTGAAGGTAAGCATCCTCTAATCCGATATTCATAAACGCCACTCACTCTGGTCAGGCTGACTGTGGAGGAACGAGTTTCCGTTCGAGTGCATCTCATCGGCGGCTCTGAGTAGTTGGATTATATTCCAATCGATGTGGCCTCGCGTTTGATATTGCGTGCTTGCCGCTTCGATGGAGGTAGTCAACGTGTTCTTTGCATTGCTATCAGGCGCAGTTACAAGCTGGATGATATTGGAAACTGACCTGAAACGGCGCGTATTGGAAAGTTCTTTGCGCGCTGTGCGGTGCATTTCCGATTGTTATCTGGTTTGTACCAGCGTTGTTGTATTGTTCGACAGGAGTTCCGAGCTGAACGAAGCCACGTGTGTAAATGACCCGTTGCCTCAAACATGCCTGTCTCTCACATGGAATCTCTCCGCGCCCGCCGGCACATGGCCGTTTACAAGGTGTGAATACTGCGGAACATTCACTTGGACATCATGCCCAGTCAGATGTGATAAGGTGCTGTATGGGACAGCAGGCCTTAGCCCAGTTGCTGGAGTCTGGCCCAGAGGTACCGGTACTGGAGGCTGGCTGTAGTATTGCATAGAGTGGTATGAATGGATTGAGATGTTAGGAGCGGCACGCAAGTATCCAGACGAGGTGAGTTTGGGCGGTGATCTTCGTAATCACAATGGGGGGTATTTATGTCCACCGAGGAAGGTGGCATTCCTCAATTTTGCCATGGCTCGAGAGATAATTCACGCCGCTGCGGTTACGATGCTATGCGCCGTGTGGAATATGCGGATGAATTACAACGATTGCCAAATATTGGGGGCCTTCTCACAATATTCTCCTGTGCTGGGAGCATAATGCATATCCACGCACTGTTCCCGTTGTCCCACTGTGTGTGAACCCGCTTTCCGCATCATATCCTGAACCGCATGAGAATCGCATTGTTCAGTGTGCACGAAGCGATCTCGCCAATGTTATGACATTACGGTGTCTTTCGAGCGCAACCTGAGAAGGCGAAAACTATCCGATGCACGCATAGCAGAAATGACCCGACGAATGTAATTGTGGAGGGCAATCACCACGTTGTTGCGAGCACTTAGAGTGAGCCTTCCAATATGTGGAATTGACCCGAGGGAGATTAGAAAACGTGGTGGTGCCGTTGGGCGGGAACAATGCAAGATAGATCAGAAGCCACGAGAACATCACCCACGACAATGGTGCGATTAGCATGCATCTTCAATCCGCTTCACACCGGAACTCTTGTGGAAAGCTGAGCGTGATGCGCAGGGTGAATATATTCCGAAGCACGTTGTATAAGAAGCCGCTGGATTAACGACGAGATGATTCGACGTAGCGCTCGCATATCGCTGGATGATCTGTGGGATGAGGAAAAGGTTACTCGGGAGAAGTCGTAGAAGGCGAACGCGAGCGCTGAACAAACTGCTTGTGGGCTTCGAGTTCGTATTACGATTCCTACCGCGCGAGAGTCGTCAACCGGGTGGTCATTATACAAATGGACCATATTCGGGCTGAAGTTATGGACCAGCAATACACTTGTCAACGCCAATAACAGCATCATACTTTGCATCGCATCTCCAGTGTTGATTAAAGTGAATACATGTCATGCTGCGTGCAATGTGCTAGTTATCAGCTCTGCGACAGGTAATTATCAATATCCCTTATACCACACATTCGGGAAAGCAGCGCATCAGAATGGCGACGATATCAATCGTCGAAGTCCTCGATATCTTCAATGTCATCGTCATCATGCCAGCCCCTTTCTCACTCGGGTCATCTCTCCCGTCAACCCACTCCGGATCGTCCAGGAACTCGGCAACTGGCACCTCGGCATCGTCGCCCTCCGCAAGCTGTGATGAGTCACCGGCACCTTTGCTGCATATGAGTCGAAAGAAGAGCTTGTACGGGTGGCACATACGCTCCATGTCAAGTCGAGAGAAGAGCTTGTGCAGGTAGTACATATGTTCCTGGTGAGATCGAATACTACGTGAGGCGCGTAGGGCACCCCAGATACATGAAACATACCCGAGAGCGTCCGCGCGGTTTGAGTGCTCCGCCCGATCTGAGTGCTATATCCTCCTTCGTCCACTCGGCTTTCTTCAGTCAGGTTGGGACAATCTCAGAGGTACTTGTTAGATATGATGAGCAAGACTGTTCACGCGTGACAACCAGTTACGAACATCACCCAATGCACCTCCCGCGTCGTGGGCACGACGGAGCGCGTCGAAGAACACAGGCTTGTACGGTGCCTGTGAATGGGGCACCACGGGCGAAGGAAGCGAGGGCAATGTACTGAGTACAATCAGATGGAAATGATGTGGAAAGGCCTGGTGCCAACGTCCGATATCAAGCTACACATCAGTGTCAATATCACAAAGAGGAAAGGGGACACATACAGCCTTGCCTCCGCCTACGGAAATCCAGTTCAGCCACTCCGCAAGAGCGTCACGTTGCTCCATTGTCTCGCAAGACTGTGAATAGTTTTAGTGGATATACTAGACACAGCAGAGAAAGGCGGCTGGCTTTGTGTTGATGCAGAGAAGATAGAATGACAGCGACCCGCGCGTGCAAGGAACGCCTGGAACGTTTCCGACAAACCTTCATATTCGCCGTGATAGTCATCGGGACAGAACTGCTCATCCATGGTGTGGTGCCACTGGAGTATGTCAAAGCCCAGTTCTCGTGCAAGAACACGAACGGTAGCTGTCTCGCCAACACCGGCTGGGCCTATCAACGCAAGTAAACGCTAGAGCCACAACATCGAGTCAACGAGGAAGGGATGATGCAGTGTACCCGACGTACTCTGTACCCCTCAGCTTCTCATGATCCCTGAGACACACCCTCGAGTGCCTCGAGTAGCCATTGACGGACACTCTGGACCTTCCTCTTGTGCACAGTAAGACCGTCCTGATGTATTCCGCATCAAGAAGGTTGAGAGGTGTGAACACTGAGACGACGAACCTCAGGAGCCGGTTTATACTGGTCTGCCCATAGCTGGTATTCTGCGGCTACAGCTATCTCAGACATTTGATACGAGTATACAAGAAATGGATACAGGTAGATGATGCACCTGATCCCATTGAAGATACTGCTGTGACCTCTCCCGTTCTTTTCCCTTTCTCTTAGTATCCTGCGAACTTTGTGATTGCGACAGCCGAGCAATTTAACTTGTAGATAGATCAAAGGTGGTCTCGGAAACTGCAGACTGGATAAATTAGGATTACTGCGAAGTAGATACGTGATCCTGCCCACCAAGGACAAAGGCATCTCATTTGCCTCTTTGTTGGCGATGACGCGGGCCCGGGCGACTCAGGTCTTGCAGTATTCCTGCCAGATTTACGTGAAGACAAGTTCACCTGGATCATCAGATATGTATGCTACTAAGATACAGCGTCCGTGGCGAGCCGGCGATCGCGTCGCCACCGACGCGTCCCGGTGAACACTTCTCGGTGTGCTACAGTGTGAGCGTGTCGAATTGTCCGAAAAAGACCTCCCTGTGCCGTATGCAGCAGCTGTTTCTCACGCTACATCGATCCCATCAGTTACAAGCTCTCTGTCTCAGCGGCCAGCCTGAACTTGCGTCGACTCTTGTGTCTCTAGCAGCTGTCTATACACTCTTTTACCCTCACTGGTGTTGTAATATGTGCAATCGCCGACGGAGCCCGTGGCACGTGTACGTGGGACCGCAGAGCTGGAGTTCGGCACTGATACCGGCCTGCAGCGCATCAGGCGAGAACACCAGAAGTCGTGCAAGGAGGAGCCGCGTTCGGGCGGGACCCGATGCCGCGGTGAGAGCGAGCGAAGGCGGTGTCCGGGCGCAGAGGACACCGGAGGTGGTGCAGACGCAGCGCGACGCAGGAGCGGAGACGCATCCGAATGTGTATACTGATTGTCATGAGGCCTATCCGGCACAAGAAATATAAGAAAAGGTCTGTGATGCTAATACCGCTACCTAAACAGAAATGAATCAGGAACTAGTCGACATTTGTGAGCCACGGGTGCTGCAACAATTGTGTGGCGGCCCATCGCTTCCTTGGATCGACGGTTAGCGCACATGACAAGAAGTGGGCAAGCGGAGCAATTTCCTCCTGTGGGTGACCGGCCCTCGCAAGCAAATCCTCGAGTGTAATCCCGTACTGTCCAGCACCTTGCAACAAGTGTCCTGTTGGATAGGGTTGGCCTTCATTGCAGTGACTGGAGGAATAATGCGAACCTTCGTCGCTAAAGTAACGCTTCGCATACTTCCCGCTTTGGATCAGCGACTGGGGAAACTCCCCCAAGAGGCCCACCACCTGTGCCAGATGCGTCTGAGACCGACTCATGCCAGATTGATCGACGTTCCAGCCAGGATCGAAGAGCTTCGCGCCACGCGCAAACTCGTACATCTGATGTGAAAGATTAGAAGCAGTAGCGAAAGGAAGTTGCTCACTTACGAGGCAACCGAAATTCCAGATATCAGCTTTGGTGTCCCATTCCGCCCCAATTATCACTTCGGGGGAACGGAGAGCCTCAGGCTGGATCAGCGCTGCGTAGCGATTCGACATCTTGTTCGCTACATGGTGAGTGCCAATCAGATACTCGTCAGATGATGTAGCTAGATGATCATACCCGAACCCATGTCCCCGAGCTTGAATGTCGCCAACATTAATTCAGACTGTGACAACTGAACTGCGATTGGCGCTACCGGAGGAGGGGCCCCAGTCATGAAAATGTTATCACCCTTGATGTCTCATTGATCGACAGTTTATCCAGGCAAATAAGAGACCGCGGGGAACGTCGCATTTACCTGTGTGAACAATGTTGCACTCATCATGCATGTACTGCAGAGCGAGTAGCAGATGCTTCGAGATGCGCTTAACCAAGGAGAGAGGCATGGCAGCTGTCAGGCAGCGAAAGATGTCGAGAGCTGTGGGGCCCATAAGCTCAGTGACAATGCATATGTGCGATCCATTCGGTCCTTGAAAGACGAAATCGTCAAGCAGATGGCAGATGTAACGATAGCCTAGTGCTTGGGGATTTTGGACTCGAAGAGCTCTCAGCGTGCCAAGTTCGTCCCAGCCGGTCTTGTCGTTCGAGAGGTCGCTTACGAGAACTTTCATGGCAGCCTGACGCTGCTCTCTAGAGGAAGGTAGATGGGTGGGAAGGGTGAGACGCCACAAAAGTGGATACAAACCGAAGGTCGTCAACAAGCCAAACTGTCGAATACTGGCCCCAACCAAGCTGCTGAACAACTTGATATCGTTCTTGATATACATCCCCTACGTGAACAGGATGGTAACCGCCAAGTTTATAGCGCTGTGAAGGCTCTCGGTCCTTCTCCCGAGCAACCACAATAGAGAACGCAGGAGGCGAGTAAGAGCTCATGCGCCGGGAGACGGATTTTGTGATAGCAGACAATAGTCGAGACATGACTTGCGGGATTGACATGGAGACTTGAGTATGGGAGAGCCAGGATGATCGAGGAGGAGGTCCAAGTTCAAGAATAGTAATCATGGCCTTATATTGAATCAACGATTAATTCCCACGGTGTGACGCGTGGCTAACTGACTCAACTCAACGTCGATCGAATACGACCGCTTTCTCCATGGCCGCTCGGAGTTCGCATTCGCAGCCGTGTATGACTTGTCTTGGGAAGTAAGGGTTTGCTCTGGATCTTACCTGCTCTGCAGCTTCTCACGCCGTGATTCTCGCCGCTTGATCGTTGAGAGGGATTTTGAGATCCGACAGACTGTTCGAATGTTCGACGGCCTCATGTTCGTGACCGTAGGATGCCCTATACTTGATTGCGAGACGGCTCAAACTCGATGACATGCTTTCTATTGTTCAAAAAAGAAGTTTTGTTACGACCCAGTGGATCGGATATTTGGTTTGCACCGCTGATCTTCCCCGTTCACGCCTCTTGCAGGCTTGCAGCGCTGATACGACTCTCCATGGACTGGTAGAGTCAAGAGCCGGAGTACAGCCGGAGGTGACTCGATCTTCCCTTATGCGATGCGGTGTTTGGTGTTCACATGCATGCCCTTCTAGTATTGCCGCTGTCACCTCCCTTCCTCCCTTGTTGGCTTTCTTCGCCCCGCACTGCCACCCTGAAGCCGGTGTTTGCTCGTGAAAACCTGGTATGCGTACTCCAGCCGTACACCTCTGGAACTGTCTAACTTTACTTTTCGTCAGGCAAACTTCTATTCATGGCGTATTAGGGCCTATGAAACGGCACGACATTTCCCCGTGGCCTGCAGAAACGCATTCTCTATTCTATGAGTCATCTGCAGCTTCTTGATGAGAAATGAAGACGAAAACAGCGCAATCAACTGGTCTGATTGTTTATGGCATACCACATGTTGTATGCGAAGTGTGGACAATCTCCTGACGAATTCTTGCCCCGGTAACTTCCTGCACGACGCTCCATATAAACCCCTACAGCACTCTCAACTCGCTATCATCAGATATCTTCTTACTCCCAGTCAACTGCCCCTCATGAGACCCACTGCCTTCCTCCAAGAGCTGAAGAGGCTCGCTGTCAAAGTCTTTGCACCAGGTACCCCTGACTACAGCTTTGCGGAGGCGCGCATCAGGCGCCACTACGAGCTTAAGAAGCTTGAGAACCGTGGCGTCGAGGGCGCCGAAACGAAGTTAGTCCCTCACTAAAAATCCCTCCGTCTGTACTCACCGTCACGGACGTCTAGGCCGACGGTGAAGGCGGCAGCAGCGGAGACAACAAAACCGGTCATCTCACTGTCGTCTTCACCGACGCGTACGGCAAACACGTTATTACGCACCGCGTGTACAGGGATGACTCCCACTACGAGCGCGCCACTTCTACCTAAGTGCGTGTTTAGCATGGCGTCCTCTCCGAATGCTATTAACGGCGGGCTCCCATATTCTCTTCTTTACAGTTGCAGTCCCCTTGATTTTACTCTTCTTTCTCCCATGGATGTAACCATGAATGTCCGTTTAACTTCTTTGTGTACTTTGTCATAGTTTCGAACATGTCAATGGAATGAGCGTTATGATATCGCCAACGACCGACGAAATAGGCTCCCTGTACTTCCCCGTAGGAGGCCGGTCGAACTAGTCATGACGTCCGAGCATCGTTCAGGTCCAAGGAGCCAGTTTATGTTCATGGTCCTCGTATGGATACAGATTGCGGGGAGGGAAGTAAATCGAGTGAGGCCCGCCGTCGGCCAAACATTATGTAATCACGACAAATCGGCCTCATCGCCTGCGTCCGCGGAGGTGGTAGCATCTGACGCCCAGTACTGATGACCCTGGGAAGGGACAGTGCGATCTATCGATTATCGGTAGCGCAAGATTCAAGGACGTGAGTGCGTGCCACTGAATCTGGGGTGATCTGACACCATGGGATTCGTAGGTTCCTCGAGCATGCACTTAGTGCATGGCAGTGTATGCATTCGAACATACGGATCTCCGCGAGTAGGGCTGAGCCGTTGGCTCTAGATTCGGCGCTGGGGTTCGATATGCTATGGCACAGTCGCCGTGGAGCGGAATGCCTTTCGACTGCTCAATGTCACCGAGCACCCGGCCGCGATATTCGCAGCGGAGGGGAAAGGGCATTTTTTATGCCATCGTGAGCCTACGACTCAAGATATGTTCGTATAATTTGTATACACCGCTTCGGACCATTCCAGAGGGCAAGCAATACCTATGCGACGCCAGCTCTGATGTTTGCATGCCCACACTGCAATTCGATGCACGGTACTGTATACAGAATTCGGCTGGCACGGGCACCCACGGCGTGGACGCGGCATGATCGCAATGTCCAGAGAAGATAGCTCAGGTCAGATTTCGAGAGAGACGAGTGCATAGTCACACTCTTAGCTATGGACATCCGGTCGGGGGGTCGTGCGCGCGACGTTGCTTTGGGGTGTGCAAGGCGGGCAGCTGCAGCTGGTCAGCGTCGATGATCACGCTCATTGATATCCGCGCTCCCCGCCGGACGGGCAGCAAATGGGGCGCATAGCTATCCGACGTATTCTTCCGATGTGTGGTGCTGTACATGAAAAATCGTGCACGCGCTCGCAGGACTTCTCGGAGGCGGCACGGTCGTCTGCTGCTGCGTGTATCTCGCTCCCCTCAGCAAGAAAGTGGAGCGCGCCATTGCCAGTCGGCAGGATGCCCGTGACTCGGTAACATGAGTTCTGACATCGAGTCGGCGTCTGAGAACGAATCCGCGCATGTTCGAGGAAAGTGGCGGGGCCACGAGCAGAAGTGGGAATCGTGTTGCGAGGCTTGTACAGCGGTGTTGCTTGGGTGACCGTGACAGGCGGTTATTGTTGATCCATTCATGGCTAAGCTCCAGAGCAGGTAGCACGGTTCAGGTGCGGCAGTCCCTTGTAACTCAGCTCCGACGAGAACGCGGATTAAGCTCTGGGTATGGAGAGGGCAGAATCACCTGACGTCCTGACTCGATAGATTTCAGGCACATTCAGACGACGCGTGCCTAGCGGCAGCCGCGACGAACGGTAGTTTCAGGATGCAAGTGCTGGTCAACGGACAGGGAGGGCTCTGTAGCACGTGCACGTGGGACTGCACAACACTTGCTGAGATTCGGCACTCGACGAGCTTCAGCGCATCAGGCGAGAACATCAGAAGTCGAGCAAGCCGTGTTCGGGCGGGATCCGATGCCGCGGTGAGGAGAATATTACTCGTTGAGAACGGGCGTTCGCACCCTGGGGCTTCTCGTCGGGCACAGGGAGCAACGTGTGTGCCATGCGCAGGACGGGCCACGCGAGACCGCGCGACGCCCGCAGGAACGCCGGGCGCATCGCAGCTCCCGCCATCAGCACTCGACCGCCGCCTCGTCTCGCCTGGAGGAGGTCCGCCCGCTCGACGTGGTGAGTGTGTTCCGCGCCCACCGCTTTTGCGATCAAGCCCAGCCCGAGCATGATACATGATGCATGGTGTCCGGCTTCGCGCATTCCACCCATCTCTGCACATCCATATCCCGCGTTCTCGCTCGCTGACTCCCACCTGCTCCGTCGTCGTTCCCACTTGTCAGGTCGTCCATCTGCTCTCGCCGGACTCGACGCTGAGCCGCGCCTCTCAAACTTTTCCCTAGACGCCGTTTACACTTTCGGACGGCCCGACGGCGCGTGCGCGATACTTTCTGGAGACTCCCCGCGAGCATTTGAGGCATAGCGTGATTGCCGAAAACCCTCCAGGTGAGTACCATCAGCTATACCCTCCCATCCTCGCACGCCCCACCGTCGACGGACGCCGTCCGCGACTGTCGCGCAGACGATCCATGCGCGCCCGCCATGTATGGCGCACGTCCCGGGTGTATGCTACACGCTGTCCGCCCGCCATCGCATCCGTCCTGCCGCTGCCACACCAGAAACAGCTGCGCTGCCATTCGCCCGTGGCCGCAGGAGCGGAAGACGCTTTGCTTCTCGTCTGCACACCGCTACTTGTGCGGGGGCTGACCGATGGCCTCCCCAGGCACTTGCCCGCACCTGCCCTGCGCACCCACGCCTGCGCCCCGCGCTTTGCCCCCGCCAACGCACCGTAGCGTCTCGGGCGACCTCGGCCTCAGGCGCGCTTCAGAAGGACCAGAGGGACTTGTTGCAGGAGGGCGAGAGTGAGTGCCAGTCTGGTGAGCACATCAACGATTGAGGATGTCTGGCCCCCCCTCCGCCCTCGACGCCGGCTGTCTGCCAGGCCAGCGAGCTCAGCTCAGCGTTCAGTGCATGATTGAAGTGTGCTATTTGTGCCTGCTGTCCGCTCGCCCCGACACCGCGCTCAGCGCGATGACCCATCGCGATGCTGGTGCAGTGCCGCTGCGCCCTCACCTCGAGGTGGCGGTGGCCGGTGATGTCTGCGCAGAAGGCCGTCCTTCTGTTTGCTCACCGCTTCTCGAGTCTACAGCCGGCTGCTGCTCCGGAGTCCCGTCAGACGTTGTTGCGAGCTGAATAGCATCTGTAACTGACCTGGAACGGTGCGGCTTGGACAGATCCTTGTCCCGCGTAAGGTGCATTTACAGATGTTGTTTGGTTCTCATAGGCGTAGCCGCCCTGTCCCGGAGGTATACCGGCCTGGATATGACTATGAATGGGTATTTACTCCAGAAACTGACGGTCACTGACGTTGAAATACCATGCGCCGACCGGATACGGCACATTGCTGACAGATGTCGATCCGACTGTAGGATACGGTGATAGTCCAATTTCAGAGGTCGGAGAATTGATTCCGTGGTTTGACAGTGCAAGTGCTAGTGCATCTATAAGCATGGGGAAGGTATTCGTCGCTGGTTTCAGACTTACCTGGGGCATCTCCAGCATAGGCTTCTGTGATATCAGGTGTCATAGCAATGTCGGCGCCGCCCTCTGGAAGCGATGTTGACATTGTGGGGACGAAAGGAGCCGCGATTACCTGCTGGTAATTTGGCATGTTTAAGCTGAGCAGTCGAAGGAGGGGTCAAAGAGCGAAAGACGTTCTCAATTGACGATGCTCTTGAGAGGCACTACATGGACGTATTTAAGTTCACCGCTGTGGGCCGCGCTGCCACAGAAAGTAGCACCAATCAGTGAGCCTGGGATCGCTTCCCGCCTCGTGGATGCGATGCTAGTTATTCACCGGTGTCTGCGGATGGATTCCGCGCGGATGGGACCAGAGTATTGGGAAACACTGCCTACTTGAGTGGACAATACAGGTGCTTACATTGTGCGTGTTCCCTCGTGCTGAGGCTGAGTACAGAACCCGATCCACATCCATCCAAATCAGGTATAGTACAAAATGTGCGTTCCGCGGCCACTGGTCATTTTCGGGACGAATGCGATCGCGAAGTCGTAAGATATGGTTCTTTGTGACTAGTCGTCTCCGGATCATTCATCTGTGATCTGAGATGGGCCGCGTGTGCTTCATGTGCTGAAGAACGCTCGTCGGAATATGATTTAGATTGTGTACGGGAAATAAATCGAACACTTCAGGTCCGTTCGCTGCATCTTCTGGTTGAAAACGAATCCGTCCTCTACAGGATAATCCTTCAAGAATTCTATGCCAATATAGATGGCAAAAAATGGTTATATACCTCCGGAAATACTCCGGAACATGTGCACTATGGCATATTATGAGCGAACTTGTTTTCGGAAATCATACCTTAATTGCAAAATCAAGTCGAAGTGGGAGCCAATATTGAGACATCTGATACGCATTCCTATGTAGAACAGGCTCTGACGGGATATCAGGGCCAGAATGGATGGTATGAGCTACCGCAGTGCACTGGTGCCTGTGGATGTCGGTGCCCCACCAATATGAGTCATATGCACCGTGCACGACGCACGAGACGGCGGTGTGGCCTGAGCGTCGTATATCCTGACATCGGTATAGTATGTTGTTAACGCCGGACATCCATAGAGATCATGGATGGGATGGCAGTAGTGTGTGCACTAGGTACGTGCTGACTCGGAATCGCGCGCCAGATTGCGCAAGGACTCGAACTGCACAGGCGCTAACAAACCCAAACCGTGAGACACTTCGAAGATCACGTACAACCCGCCGTCCGCCTTCGGTGCGCCTCTAATCATCGTCGCAAACAAGATGGTGCCTCATGCTCACGGTTTGCCCCAGATGTCTGACAGAGTACCGAAGAGAAATGTGCATTGCACGCTACGGCAATGCTACGCATCTTTCTAGCAGATCAAGTTCATGATACAACTCTGTATATTTCGGGCTATCACCGTGAGCCAATTCGGAGCAGGTCAACTGCTTGATTCGCTTGATGAGTTCACGATCCGCAGACTGCGAACATCGAGTTTGCTATCACAAGATCTCCCTCCAGCCTCCGGGTGGCAATGTAACGTCTAAACGGGACCGATTTGGATATGGTCCCACTGGTTTCTGCGCTTTCGGGAGACGCGAGTACTTTACGTTCCATTCGACGTCTCAATGGTGGGGCTCTTATAGTCCACCCCATCTCTGGAAGGAGACTGCGTTGCAACCACGTCCATCGTCCACCGGTTCATCCTGACTCGCCAGAATGGCCTCTCCACCCTCTGACTACCTGGTGTCCATGTATGATACTAACAACTACGTTATGCCGGCTGACCTGACTCTTAACACTACAGGCTAGAAGGGATGGAGAACAACAGATATTTGGCCATTGTTGCTCTAGGTGAGCAAGCACAGTATTCCTTTTCCCCAAGTGCATTGATACGATTTGCTCTGCTGATCATCAGCAATCTTGTGTTTCGACTACTGTCTGACGTTCACGCAAGAGGTGGAACTATTTTGGGGAACGTGTACCTTCTCATTTGCGTCTGCGCTTTTCATTGTCAATCGATATCTGCCGCTACTAGGCTCTGTACCTGTCATTTTCGAATTCTTCGGACGGATGCCAGAGTCGGTGAGTACCTGTCTGTGTAGCTCTACGGAAGCTCATCCAAGCTTGCGGCAGAGGTAATCCAATCGTCGCTCAGTTGTAGGTACCGAGAGGGCTGAGGATTCCACAGATGTCGCTCCCTGCAGTCATTTCATCAGTACGCCGTGATCATCTCGCAGGTCGCGATCGCAGGTAATTGCCAACTGTTCCCACTGCATTCCGGTTCACAAATCCTATACCACAACTTCAGTACTCATGCTGCTGAGAACCTATGCTTTATACGAGAGGAGCAAGAAAGTGTTATGGCTGCTTATTGGTACAATCATCATTGGCGCAGGAAGCGGCGCGGTGAGCTAACGGTCCATGCATCTGCGTCACCTCGTGCGTGAATATCTCATCCAGCGCAGTGGCCGGTATTCGTAGGGGAGTCATCGGACAGCATGCCAAGCTCTTTTACTCTACGTTATGGTTGCGATTTGTCGCTTACCGAGGAGCAGTAAGTCAAGTATCTCCTGACACACTGTGGCCCTGACTTAAAACTCGCGATAGAGGCCGGCGTACGCACCATTCTTTTGTGAGGAAACAAACTTATAACATACTCGTCAATACTAGATTTTGTCGGCCCATGGAGTGTAGTACTCACGTTCGACACCGTCGTCTTTGGGCTGACCATGCTAAGGGGAATACGGGTCAGAGGCCTGTGGGATGCCTCCATATTCAGGATATTCTTGCGCGATGGTACGGACTCCACGCCCTCCACTGTTCTCCACTGGTTCTGAATGCCATAGGTCTCCTTTATTACGCGACAATGGTGGTAGTCAATATCGTGAACATCTTGACCATTCTGGTTCGTTCAATGACGGGACATACACGCCTGGAACGCTGACTGTTTCATCCCATAGCTTCCTCCGGTTGGTTGATCCAAGATCGCTCTGGATAAAATATTGACTACGCATTCAGCCCGAACAGAAGGGTTTGCTTACTACTTTCGGCAATGTGTAAGTTGTATCGGAAATCAGTCCCGTATTGGATCCCACAAACTGATCTGCTCAGAGTCTCGAGCGTTCTCATGACACGTTTAATGCTCAACTTGCGGAGCTCCGAGCTACGGATATTACCCCAACAACCGTCAGCATATGATGGCCGTACAACAGCTACAACAGATCCTCTTGTGACGTTCTCTCCTATTTCCCCCACCTTGAGTCATTACTCCCGAGCGTCTGACGCTGATATCCGTATGTGCATCTAGCTTTCGCAAAGGAAGTCATGGAACGTAAAGGCTGACGTACCGCGCCGCAGACGCTGTCGAGATGCGGGTTCTCAAGCGCGAAGTATCTCGCCGCGTGGATGCAAGTATTACTTAAAATATTACCACACATTTGTCTACAAGTCCATGCCGAGTGATTACAAGTGCGATAGCAAAGTATAAGTCTATGTACACACGAACTCATTTGCCTTCCATGACTAGATCTCTCAAAATTGGCCGACCTTTCAAAATGCCTTCTTCGCCCGAAGCAATCTTTTTGCCCTTCTTTAATGGTCTACTATCGGCAACGTCCATGGTGTTATCCTTGGTCTTGAACACTGTTGGAGAGGGTAGTTGGTTTTCGCTACATTCTGCTGCGCGTTTCTTGGTGTGAGCGACGACGTTGCTCTGTTTGCAATTCGGTAGATCATGTATCTCGTGGGCGTCCGGAGGCAGCTGCAGAATCCATCCTTGCTGATCCATCAGGTCGAAGAATTCGCTCAACAGAGGCGCCGCTTGGAGCGTCCTTCGAGATCCGAACATGATAAGTTTCGAGCGTGCGCGTGTGAAGGAGACGTTCATCCGGCGCCAGTCCTTCACAAGATCACCAATCTGTCAAGACTTGAGTCAAGAGTGCAAGTCATACGATAGACGACACGCACCTGGCCTGCATCGTTCGACCTCACCATAGAAATGATGATGCAGTCCTTGTCACGACCTTGACTACGATCCGCAGTCAGGATTTCCACCCCAGTGCGCTCTTGCAGTAGATACGACAGTAGCTTGATTTGCTGACGATAGAGTGAGAGCACACCAATTTGTTCTTCTCGCACGCCGCTCCGCAACAGCGTCTCCGTGACTTGTTGAACGAGTCGCGCCTCAATTTGATTCTCGACCAAATCACCAACACGCGAATCATGTGCAGGTACTTGATCGGTATCGACAAAGATGGCCTTACAACTGCACGATACTGAGAGATCAGTCAAGTAGGGGTCGCCTATTGATGCTTACCTGGGATTGAGTATGCGAGACAACCAGCAAGCATTCGTATCGCTTTGACATGCGCTAGTCAAGTGTAGCTCGCGGAGGAACGAGTCGTCTGGCAGCACCAAACTCTGCTTCGCCACCATGTCGGACCCGCATCGCAACCGGTTACTGTAGATGAGCCTATTTGACAAGAGCATGATGTCCTCGTTCATACGGTATTGATCGGTGAGATCAATGACCGCTTCCGGGTGCGCATCTGACAGCCGTCTGAACAAGGAGATGTCGAATCCGCCTTTGCGCGCTTCGCGGTTTCGGACCTTCGGCGGGTGATCAATCGCACGTCTTATCACGGACTATAACTCAATGACTCACAAGCGGTGGTAACTGGAAATGATCTCCTACTAGAACAAATTTGTCCGCGTACCGCATAGGACCGAGACATGTGGGTAGGGTGATCTGCGACGCCTCGTCCACGATGCAGTAGTCGAAAGTCCGTCGACTAAAGAGGGGGCTGAATTGATATAGTTCAGGATGTGATGGTGAATACGAAGAGTGAATGATACGACTTACTGGTCAATCGACAAGCAGGTGGTAGCCACCACAGGTGGGGACATGACCTGCTGCTCTAGTTCTTCAACACTACGAGCAGCCCTCCTGGCGGCTAATGTGAACTTGTGGATATCCGGGTGGATCTAGACGGAGGACTGAATTGTGGGAATATAATCCAACGAGAATGACTCTCACCTTGTCCAGATTTCCCAGCCTCAGGATCCCAAAGTCTGCATTGTCCAGCTTGAATAGAATCGTGTCGACCGCCGAATGTGTGTAAGAGGCGAGTAGAACGCTCTTGCCCACACTGACCAGCTGTCGGATGATAGCGGCGATCACCGTCGTCTTCCCAGTTCCAGGCATCCCTAAGATAAGGGCATAGTCCTCGGCCGCAAGCACCTTGCTCATGGCAGCTCTCTGACTAGGGTTGAGATGTTTCAGACCTAAAGCCCCAGGCTCAGCACCAAGGTGCGCCTCATCAACATGGGAAGCGAAGCGCGGAGCTTCCAAGTCTACCACGAGTTCGCGTAACCGAGCATCCCCACTTGCATAGAACAATTGGGCGAGGTTGTCTCGTATACGGCCCATGCCACCAAAGAGCTCGTCCTTGTCAATGCGGAAGATGATGTCTCCCTGAGAGTCGACCCTTGCCCTGAGGCGATCCGCAATCACCTCTGACTTGAGAGCATGATCAAGTCCGAGGATAACTTCGTGCGGCGTCAGGTGCACGATGAACCCGCGCGCAATAGCCAACAGATGCGGGTCAACAGACACCATGACTGCATCTCCGCAACTCATATGGCCGTTCAGAAGAGACCTTTGAATGGACCCAGCTCGGCATCCAGACTTCTTGACAAATCGATATGTCGCTCGATGAATCTTCTGGGGTTGAGCGAGGCCCAATGCTTGCGGCGTAGAATATTCATCGAAGGACGAGGCATCGTACGACAGGTCCAAGACCATGTCTGAGAAGCATCTGCCCTTATCCTCGCGTTCTTTAGCATGCATCGTCCAGAGCTCCTTCTTGAACCGGACGAGATCCTGCTCCTCGAGCGCAATGAGCGACTCCCATTTCTTGAAGAACTCGCACTGGGCGGGGCTCAGATGTCCCGTCTTCAATTCATAGATGTCGGCGATGGGCGAATCCGCGTCATGGACATCTTCCACAGCCTAGAAAAGTTGGCAGTCAGCCTAAGAAGCGACTCTATGAAAAAGTGGCATTCCGACCTTGCGATAGAGCATGCATGCGTCCAGCGCGTAGCATCTCCCACACGTTCGGCTGTCATCGATAGTCTCGGGTAGGAATGGCTCCTCTAAATCCTTCTCGAGTTCTGCCTTCACCACCGGATGTCCCGCGATGTCTGGTGGTTGCATTCTGCGCATCATATACCCCGCCATCATATTTCGAGCGACGATCAAGGCACGGATTTCATTCGCAGCCTGAGGCACCCGCACAACTTCCTCGCCCTGCGTGTAGTAGAGCAAACCGCTGGGTACGGGGGCTCCGACACGCTCAGACAGAAGTAGTGTGTACAGAAGGGTCTGCGCGCGATGCTCCATGCCGGCAATCGCACGTCCTGTCTTGATCTCGAAGGGCAAGGAGAACATCTGTGTCGTGCTCCCCTGTTCGCGGGCAGCTTTTGTGAAGGGATTTTTATCTTTCGATGAGACCTCGGTAATTACGGCTTCTACGGACGCGTCGAGCTTCCCCTTGAGCCCATATGTAGGAGACCATATGTCTTCCTCGATGTCGAGTAATTGCTTGATTGCCAAAAGCGACGTCTGATCAGCTGCAGCTCGTGTGTTTGTGAGTAAGCCTTCGGGCTTGAGATCAGAGGGTAAATGGATTATTACAACTGCTCATGGAAAGTGCAACTTGCCTTCGGAAACTGAGCGATATATCGCTCTCCAAAGACCTTGAGACCCTTTGACTTGGCATTGAGCTCGATAATGGCCTGCTCCACGCTCACGTTGATGCGCATCAACTCGCCGAGACCCTTTTGCACGACCTCGCGAATCTTCTCAACCAGGAAGGATGTATCCCAGCGCCCAGTGCTAAGACAAAGTTGCATAACTTCGTGGAGCATGTTTCCCCAGACAAGCGCAGGTGTAACGTCGGAGGTGCTACGCACAAGTCCAGATACCAGCGGTCGACGACCACACTGGGGAGCATTGGAAAGTGCGGTCGCGGTGATGAGAATGTCAGGGTGGTGGATGAGAAGGTTAGTTTTTGACGTGATGGATAGAGTGGGCATAGCGGGTGTGTCCATAGATGCGAGAGGTATGTGGAATGTGCCAATCACGTTGACGACATCGCCTAAGCAAGAAGTCTTGGTTATGATTCCAATCACGACCCGGAAGCCTGGTGCGACTTACCGACACGGATGTCTGCGTAAACCCAATCATCTTGGACAATAACTCGACGACGCTCGTTGTTGGGAATTGTTTCAACTATCAGTACCTGTGAGGAGACAAATTAGCGATCTGAGCCACGTGATTGAACCCATGATGGTAGGCCTTTGATCGCCCGCCATATTCCGAATGCACTCCCCAATGGGCTATAGCCCGGGATGAACATGTGCTGTTCCGTTTGATGACACTTTCGACGTATAGGTCTTTCGTGTACGAGCAGCAAGCCTGGTGAGATGCTTGCTAGTGCTAGTGCTAGTGAACACCACCCGAGTGGAGCGGGACGTGTTTCCTGAGTAGAGCGCTTTTGGCAACGGCTTCGTACGTCAGGTGTTGCTACCAGCTACACTGACGTCCCGAACGGCGTCTTTGGCTGCGCACATGTCGATTATGCACATCGGTTGCGCAGAACTCGAGGAACAGGCGGCGAATAGGTGAACTTTCTTCAGTTTCTCTTCCCCGATTTTGACGTCAGTCTAAAACGTGGGCGCCATACCTCTCTAAAAGGCCGGTCCACGCTTCGCCAGACGTCAAAAGCAGCGCAGAGGGTCCTCAAACAAAGAGCGATTCAACATACCTTTCTATAAGGCACAGCAGATTGACTGTCCTCCACGCTCTTGACTAAACAGCGTGTGCATGTCTCTGGAACATAGCTCCCGGACGCCCCATTCTCTGCAGATTGGTGTGACGTAGGTGGACGCTATGGAGAAATAAGAAACATATTCTGATGGATCACGGATTCTGTTAAGTTGTCACCTTCTTCGCAGACTTGGGCTTTCTAGGAGTTTGCCTCAGCGGCGTGTTCGGTTTCCGTGGTGATTTCGCTTTGCGCGGAGTCAGGAATTCCGCGTTGATATTATCCCAATCCCAGTCATCATCGAGGTCGTCGAAGTATGAATCCTCTTCAGAATTAACGACACGAGAGGTAGGCGTAGAAAGATATTGTGCTTTCTGTCGGCTATGCCGTTGCGACTCGCGAGAAACCTTGGGTTTCTGAGGAGTTACAGGAGCGACAGAGGCATCCAGACCAGACAGGAGACTTTGCATGAAATCATTCTCTTCTTTTATTGAGTGCTGCGTCGGAGGCATGGCGCGGAAGAAACACAGAAGATAACCCACTGGCGACTGCCGCGCTGGTGGCTGCAATCCAACCTAAGGTTTATCCCCCACGCGACGCGTTGTTTGGCTCTTATTGACGCGTCGCATCCTGGCACGTGCACGGAGCCTCCAGAGAAACTCGAGGGCGGAAACTCAATGAAAACGCAGAAGCCAAACCGAGCTAGAAATGGGACGATACCCGTGAATAGTAGTCAACTACCTGATATAAAATGGGTGCGAAGCATCGTAGAAGACATGCGACGCAAGGTGCAGCAAACGGACGGAGGATAAGAAGTGTACGGGGTTTCATCCGTCTGTCTAATTGTGATGTTGGACCCGAAGCCCCGAAAACATGCAGAATGAGTAATCAAAGCGCCTGCAACTTCTCTAGCAACACCGCGGATCCCTTCCCAGTGATCTTCTTCCTCTCCTCCTTCCCGAACCAACTCTTCACCTTCTTCTTGTCCTCCTTACTGCCGTCCTCTGCCAACTGCTCGCAGAGTGCAGCAACGATGAACGCACCGTCGTCCTGTGCCATGGCGACAGTGACGTCGCGGCCCACAATTTGCACGAAACGTGCAGCGAAGTCGGAGGCGGAGAAGTGCGAAGAACGCTCGACAGTCTTGGTTGATTGCGAGAAGTGCCCGCCCTGGAGTAGTGTCTTGTATATCCGTGAGGTGTGGGGGAGGGAGGATGGGTGGGAGTGATCGAGGTCGGAGGAAGGGTAAGGTGAGGCAAGGGTCTTGAGTAGCGCATCAAATGCGGCAGACTTGTCTAAGAGGCAGAAGTCAGAAAGATAGTTTCGTGGGTACAGAAGGCTGTCTTACCTCCTTCGGTGTGCAACATGATCTCGGTGATCAGGAGACTACCGCCTGTATCCCGCGACACTTCTGCGCCATTTTCTGACACCCATGCCAGCAAGCTCTCGCTCGCGGCACGCCTGATTTCATCCGTCCGCACAGCGGGGTCTTTCTTACTTGTCCGTGACCGAAGAGCATCAGTCTCTGCTATCAGTGTGATCTATTGCACATGGACTTGAGTAACGGTGAGACAAGTAGACGATTTCATGCAACACACCTGAGCCGGCGTGAAGTGTCGCCTTGTTCGTGGTGCGACGAGGTAGATAAGCGATCGACGGCCTTGTGGCGACGCGTAGAGATTTGCTGCGCAGGCGGTAATTTCAGACACCAGAGATTTGGCGGTAAGTTTTGTATCGCTGCACAACCATGTCAGAATATGTGTTCAGACGGAAACATCATCGCAACTGACTCGATAACATCCAATGCAGTAAAGAGCACGAGTTGTGCCTCATCGTCCTTACACATCCGCTCGACGTGAGGCTTGATTGCTTTGACGATGTGTTTCCGATCCTAGATACAACCGCGATCAGACTGTGAGGCCATTGAACCGGTGTCGGTCATACCTTGGCAGTCCCCTGAGCAGTTAGTTCCCTCACTGCTCGGCTACCATCTTTCGTATGCACCATCTCTGCAAGCACATCTTGACAGCTGCGATCCAAATGAGTATACCATTCGGAAAGGTTTGCATACGTCACTTACCTCTCGAATATCTCCCTCCGAAGCTTTTCCTGTTCCTCCTCGTTCTCGATGTCGTTCACAGCGGTCAAGTACTCCCACAATGCCCTGTGCACAATCGCATGCGAGATCGCCCCCTTATCCGGGTTGTTGAAGCTGGACGGATATGCAGTGAGATATTGGGTGCAAGTTAGCAAGCTCACAACTCACATCGTGACCAAGTTCTCTTTGATCGCAGTCATCAGCCTTTTCTTTCTCTCGCCCTCGAGACCCTCGAGAACACCGCGCAGTCCACGCTTCGTGCGCTCGCGCTCCTCCTCACTACCTGCCGTCACGGTGACGCTGAACAGGCTCGCCTCCTTCCCGTAGAAGTCGCGCAGAAGTAGTGCCCGCTCGTACGCATTCGCATATAACTCGAACGCGTCCGCGAGTACGCCTGATGCCTCACGATGCAGGAGCAGTCGCATGACGTGGCCCTGGAACTCGCGCAGGATGTCCACGCGGTGTGCGGGGCAGAACCGGATGAGCTTCGTGACCAGGAACTGCGAGGTCAGGTAACATCAGCCAAAAGGTTGTACGCAAGCAGGGAACCGGAACGAACCTTCGAGTACTTGCTCTTTGCAGCATCGATATAGCGGCCCTTCAACTCCTGAGCTATGGCGTCCCGTTGTGCCTGGTCGCCCCACTTGACGAGCGTCTGGATGATCCGGCTGGCGTCGTGTTTGAAAACGATGTCCTTGACCTTGCCGCGGACGACATCCATGAGCTCTTGTATGTGCTTCTTCCGCTCATCTTTGGATATGTTCTTTTGGCGTGCAAGGGTCCATGCGGCTTTGGCTTCTGACAGAAGAGCAAAGTTCGGTTTTGCGGCACGGCGCTGCTCGAGGAGGACGCGCTGGGCCTTGTGCGACTCCCGTGCCGCTATTATAAAAGACTTGTCAGTACATCGCGGATTTGAGAAATGATAATGGCTGACCGTTGGGGTCCTTCATCGGTGCATCGCCGTCTTCGTCGAGTACTTCCTCAGCACCGTCCTCGAACTCAGCCTCGTCGTCCTCCCCTTCATGCGCAAAACCCTCCTCCTCTTCGTCAGAGCTGTGTTCACTATCCTCTTTCACGGGCTGTGTGACAGGCCTGCTGCGCTTCTTCCCCTTGTCTTGCACGGGTGCAGGCTGCGACTGGCCGCCGCTTTTGACTTTCTTTGTCTTCGGGCCCTCCTGCGCGGGCGCGGGGCGCTTTTTTGAGCTTTTTGAGATAGCAGCCATACCTATGGTCGAGACTGGCGGTATAAGTCAAACAGAGACCAGAATGAGGAAATTGAGGAGCACAAGCTGCAGACTGCCGTGAACGGAATCCGCAGGGAAGATTTCTGTATTAGACGCCCAACGATCGAAATGCGAATTGTCGGGCGCTTGCATGCTTCCAACTACGAAGACATTCTCAAATGCTGCAAAAGTCGTCCAAGAATTCCCTGCTATATTGAAACACAAACTTATAGGCACACAAAGTAAAATACAGCGGTATACAAAAAGTCGAGATACGAAGATTCCAGGACCACGGAGAGCGCCGCTGTTCACCGCACAACTGGATTCACCCCTCTTGCTGCCAGGTAGTCTTTAGCGGCGGTAGCACTCTGCAATACCAAGGTCATCAGCAGGAACTGGGCGTGCTGTATAGTACTCACCAGTCCCTTTATGAGCTCATATATGCTCTTGTCATGATAGCGTAGGCCAGTAGCTGGATCTGTGTAGGGACCCTGGACGCAACGGCTCAGCATGTGTGTATGTGGCTACGACAGTAACATGCCTCTAGACCAGTGATATCACAATATCTCTTCTGAGGGAGAAGAGAGGGCGGCGCCTCAATGGATGAGTCTGTGGCCCAGACATTTGAATGGTAGAACGAAGAGTGAGCACAAGACGGACGCACAAGTGGGCAAGTCCTCTTCCGGAGTTACTTCTCGCGTCTCCCCATCAACGGCCATACTGTCCTCTTTCTCCTGTCTTCGCCTCTCGCGTTCGACACGTTCACGCTCACGTTCCTGGGTGAGGACAGCCTTCAGATTCTTCGTCCGCCGATTGACATTCTTTGTGTAGTTGGGGTTCTTGAATGGCCGAGGGTAGTGCAAGTACGAGAACTGCTCGGCTAATGTCTTCGCTAAAATGAGTGCACACACATGAGAAATTGTCACACAGGTCAACTCACCGGTACAGGGGGTGTCGAATCCTCGCTCGCAGCAACGAGCTTTCGTTTGCCAGAGCCCTTTGGAGGCCTGTACCAGTCAGCGTTCGTCGTATGTAATCACAAGAAAACTCACATATATACAGGTCCCTTTCGGATTTGTAGCGGTTTGTATCGCACCGAAACTACTAAGAAGAACAGAGAATGACTTCCGCTCGAGGACTTCACTACCTGACAATGTGGGCGCTAGTTGCCCCTCGGATCTGAGATTTCGATCATCTCATCCACGTGGTCCCCCCGTCCAAATTTGAGGAGGTCCTCCTCTGAGCGTCGCTGCAGTCGCTGGCTGCCTGAGAACATCTGCCAGTTTATTCCTTCGTGTCTTATCATCCACTTACTCTGGAAAGGTCTATAGTCATACTGTGTCTTTGATTTAGGCGTTCTAAGACTTACTTCAGTACGACCCGACATGGATAACCTCATTGCCAAGGCGGACGCGATCCGACCAGTCAAGCGGAGAAGAATTGGCAAAGATGACCAGCCTCGAAAATCTCAGTCGTCGGCAAAGGCCAGCACTTCTCATGACCGCACACTGGAGTCTGTCTCGCTTCATACCGTCTTACCAAAATCCTTTCGCTCGTCGTCGCCACCTCCCGAGAATGTCCCCAAGTACTCTCACATCCACAACCCGAAGCTGCGCACGCAGCTAACGCGACAGTCGACTCAAAATGCGCGAGCGAAGGCGCTTTTGAAGGATGCAGATTTACTACTCACAGAGGAGGCGGGAATGATGCAGGTGGAAGGAGACATGGAGAAGACATGGAGAGTAGGCCAGGATGAGGTCGTTAAAGCCGCCGGAGAGGAAGCCGCACGAGGCAGAAAAGAGTGGACGCTTGATGGTGGTCCGTACCGGTCAAAATACACGCGCAATGGAAGGTAACTGACAAAGTCTGATCTTCGTGTGTCAACTTCGCGTTCGCTCACGTCGTCCTACTCAGACATCTGGCCATTGTGGGGAAGAAGGGCCATGTCGCAACATTCGACTGGCAATCCGGGACGATGCATGCTGAGCTGCAGCTGCGGGAGACATGTCGTGACATCACGTATGTTCAAACGATGAGACTTCATCTGGGCACACCGTTGACCGTCTTCGTAGCTTCCTGCACGATCACTCGCATTTTGCTGTCGCTCAGCAGAAATACGTGTTCATCTACGACCGGGATGGCGTTGAACTTCACAAGCTGAAGTCTCACATAGAGCCCACGCGGATGGAGTTCCTCCCCTTCCACTGGCTGCTCGCCACAGTGGTGCGTACATGCATCTTTCGCCTGTTATATGCATTTGGCTCATAGCTGGGAACAGGGTAACGCGGGATACCTGAAATACCAAGATACATCCACTGGCCAGCTTGTCGTCGAGCACCGTACCAAGCTCGGCGCGTGCAACACTATGACACAAAATATCCACAACGCCGTGATTCACCTCGGGCACCAAAACGGTACCGTCACTTTGTGGACGCCCAATCTGCCACACCCTGCCGTCCGCCTACTTGCGCATATCGGCCCCGTAGCTAGCGTAAGCGTGGACCCCAGCACCGGTGGCCGGTACATGGCAACGGCCGGTCAGGATGGTACTGTCAAGGTTTGGGATTGTCGGAATTGGAAGGGTTCGGTGCGGCAGTGGTCGACGAGGGGTGGCGGCGGAGAGCTTGAGTGGAGTCAGAAGGGCGCACTGGCCGTCGCAACCGGCGGAAGCGTCAATGTAAGTCGTCCCCAAATTCGTCTGCGCGTGCATCTTGCTAATGTCGCCCGACAGATCTACACCAAACCTTCCATTCAAACCCCCTTCGCCGCGACAGTCGCGCCCCCTCTATACCTCACCCACCCAATACCCCACCGCCCGCTCACATCGGTCCGCTTCTGCCCGTACCAAGATATCCTCACCATCGGGCACGCCGCGGGGCTCTCGAGCATCCTCGTCCCCGGCACTGGCGAGCCCAATTTCGACAGCATGGAGGCGGACCCGTTCGAGAACAAGACCGCACGCCGCGAGCGCGAGGTCAAGAGTCTCCTGGACAAAGTCCGTTCCCTTTCCTGTAGCACCTACATCCGCTCGGCACTGACACATGTTGCAGATCAAACCGGACATGATTGCGCTCGACCCCGAGTTCATCGGCTCGCTCGCGCCGCCGCCGAAATTGTCCACAGCCGTCGACGGCGCGCACGACATCCCGTTCGCGCGCCTCCCGCGGCTCGAGCGCCTGCGCGTGTCGGGCAAAGCGGACGAGACCGAGGAGGGCGACGCGCACATGCAATCCGGGGACGAGGAAGACGGCGCGAAGAAGCCGACGAAGGAGGAGAAAGAGAAGAGGAAGATGCGCGGGAAGAACAAGAGCTTGAAGCGCTACTTGCGCAAGCAGCGCAAGAACGTTGTCGATCCGCGTGCGGTGAGTACGGTTTCGGGTTGTTCGGGTCGGCGCGGGAAGGGGTGCTAATGTGGCTTGTCTCAGGTGGCTGTGCGCACGAAGCTGGAAAAGCAGAGGGAGGAGAGGCGCAAGGCAAAGGCCATCGCGAGCGGGGCAGAGCAGGAACGGAAGCCGTCTGCTTTGGACCGGTTCAAGCGCGCGAGCTGAGCCGCCTTTGTGCGTCTATAACTTGTCTAATGTCGCATCATCTTTTTACTTGGGTACTTCATGATTGTATTCTTCTTTGCTCGTTATGCGGGTTGCACCACATGCCCGCTAGCCGCCTGCTGGCGGGACTTGGACCGTCGGATAAGCTCTCTAGAGCTGTCATACCAACCGTACTGGCACAGGCATACTTCGATCCAAGCATGGATGATATTCTTGAACCTTTGAGTCAGCATAGATTGGCCGCGTCTCGCTTTGTCCGTCAGCATGAGTATGTGGCATGGATACCACTCTACTTAATGGCCTTCGATACTCGGGCTAAAGCAGCTACTTCCGTACTTAACGGCGAAAATTTGGGGATTCTGCCTGCCACTGATTCTAGATTTCGCCATGCCCGACCGACAGGTAGACCACAACGGCTTCTCGTTAAGTTACTACCTCTCCCAGAGCTATCTGGCGCCTCTCAAGATCGAACACTTCACCGAGCGGTGCGTGGCGCCGCGGTGGGAAGTGGAGGGCACGAAGGGCCTTCACATGATGGAACGTTCGCGTCCGCTCCGGGTCGTCCGTAGGGTAAGGCCCGAGGCCTCCGTTCGCCAATGTACGCCCTCGTTTGCTATCCAGCCGTGTCCCAAACTAACTAAGTGCAGACTTTCGAGCTCTCGATCACAGTCTCATCACGATATTCCGCTATGATAATGAGGATATCGAAAAAGGGCTTGCCGATATGCAGCTCCCTGCAGAGGATCTAGCATACCTGCCATCCTCTGCGAAGAACCGGCTAATCGCCTGGAGCGAGACCATGGTGGCAAATGCGATCGAGAAGTCCATCTTGCCCACGGTGCTGACTGCACTGCACTGCATTGATGCGTGCATCACGCCCGGCTTGGGGTTCGAAAGACTCGACTTTGAAGAGTATCTCGGAGAAACGATATGGCCCGTATATGGGCTAGTGGAACCCGCCGCAAAACACAGGCCTGGAGCGATTGTGCGCGGAGCATCTGGGGCTGTCTCGATGGTGGTCCTGTGCATCCCCCCGTGGGAATTTGGTAGCAGGGACTTCGGTGACTTCGTCATACCACGCAACGTGGGTGTACTTTTTCCTGAGAGAGAAGATTATGTGCTGATGTCGGAGGTAGTTCCGCAGAGGTGTTCTTGACAAGCCCGAAAAACCGGGGAAACTGTGGAATAATTGCGATTCGGCGTGGGTGATGGTGAGTACATGGATTGTCGTGATGCGTGAGCCTCGTTTCTCACCTGTCTGCAATAGCTGTACGAAGCATGCCTACTGACGGGCGCACGTCACTTTGCGATAACTACATATAAGCAATGGGCATTCGGCACCTTCAGCGACAGTGAATCAAATTCATCATCCCTTTTCACAAGATACTGACTGGTATCCCCTCACTAGGCCTCCAGGCTGCAGAGGTGACTTCGGTCATGCACCACCGCTGGCGAACCGATAACATGACCGTTGCCGAGATATTCACGGTATGGGCGCAATGTGCAAGGGGATCGCGTTGGTTTAGCTTGGCCGAAGTGAGCATGCGTTAGCCTGAGCGTTCTGAATTTCACTTCATCTTCCCCCCTCCAGGAGCCGAGTCCGGAAGAGTGTGTGGATGTTGAGAGGTGGCCTTGCCGGCTGAGAAGGAGTGAGTTCTACGTCGGCCGCCACGAGACTACGTGCTGACCGTGTGCTAGCGCTTTCAGAATCATCGACAGACTCATCCGGTTCCGACCTGATATGATGCGCATTGCACAGTGTCGCCCATTTCATTAATGAGATGCGAATGGAAATTAATAATGTATACAGTACGCCGGTAGTTTGAGTCATAATACTATCCTCTCTCCCCGTCGTTTCTAGATCGATTACCTAACCACCCAATCGTCGAAGTATGAACTATGCATGAACCGCTGGCGGGTCCCAGCTCATTTCGTGGTATATCTGTTGCTTTCTACGCACTGGGTTATCCGGTGATGCTGTGCATCTTCAAAGTCAAGGTATGAGTGCGGGTGCAATTCTCGATCTGCGGGGTGTGCAGAGCCAGTAATCGATTCAATGGGTGTGGGATTCGTGTGATTGAGCTTAGTCGTATACCCATTTCGCTTGAATAATCTTCGCTTGATTCCGCTATCTTTTCATACGCATATACGAGGCATACAGTAAGGTGCTGTGCATACATGCTGTAGTGTGTCCCGTTGTCCCTATACAGATCGCGAATATCCTATCAACTACGTGTGTAGATGCTTTGACGCCCAGTTCCCATTTTTGCAGTGATATATATAACTCTCAGCAACACGCTCCCTACATGAACTCTAATTCGCTCATTACTACTTAACATTACAGTCACGAATGATATCTCCAGAACGCTGAATCATGGACGTATACAGACGCCTTGCGCATTCCGGAGCTCGCAAAAATCAAGCCCTAAATCTAATCCCCCGTCAAAATTCTCCGTCGCCCACAAAGACGGCTCGTGTGACAGTCTCTAAACGATGCGAGAACGTGATTTCTGTCCATACCTTATTTGGTTATATACCTGCCGTATCGGGCAAGTCCTGACATGACGTGTTTTGCGTTTTCGCCTCGGCGTTCTCCGTTTCGGATCTCAAAAATACCGCATGATCTCAAAAAACACCATGATCCCGCTTTTCTTCCTTCTCTCATCTGCGCACTTGAATTCGAGTGCAGCCCCGAGTCCGCAGCCGACTATTGTCACCCCAAAGTCCTCTAACGTCGAGTAAAGTGCAATCGAGCGTCCATAGGTGAGCGAGTTCAGTCGGGTTAGGCTGAATTTGCGGTCCGTTTGCACTACGTGGACTCTGTATCACAGCGTCATTCTATCCATCGCGCACTATATGCGCTTCATTTTTGTGTTTCATTGTACGATTGATGTGCTCATAGTACATAGGTACACATTCCTACTTGTTCATTCTGATGCTGATAAGATCTGTTCATAATTCCTCAGACCGGTCTGTTGAATACGAACTCGGTCGGTGATTAGCCTCAGAGCCCAAAGTGCAGCCGATGCCTACGCGCACACCAGATGTCTCTGAACTCTGAACATGCGGCAGTCCAGCAGTAGCAGAGCCTCCGCCATGGAGGTATATGCATGGCCAAAAGGACTCACGCGTTCGCATGCTGACGTCGTGAGCACGGATCAGTATCACATCCCGAGACAGGCTCATTACGCAGCGCGCATTTGTATCATGCATTGACATGCATGGTCTGGGTCCGGTAACCCTGAGTATAAGCTTATTTTCCTGGGAAGCCGCGAGTACTCTTGCATTTCGAGTGTATTTTCAGTGCTCACCGCATCTACAAGAGCCAAGCACGCGCCCAGATATCCTGGATTGGATTATCGGGGTATGCCCACGGCGTGAACAGCAGAATGACAATGGCGCAAGCCTGAACGAATAGGTTCTGGTCGTCACGGGGATGCGTGGCAAGTTGCCCTGTTTCTCAATCGAATTCGCGGCTGATCAATAGGGTTTTTTAATCCTGCCCCCACCGCGTATCCGAAGTTCAGGCACCGATGCGGTCGGAAAGCCTTCGCAGGGAGGCGAATCGGTTTCTGATATGCTCTAACCGCTCATCAGGTCCACTCATGCAGGATACCTGGGGAACTCCGGCTTGACCTGTAAGACCAGATATGCGCGAGTGTAGGTCAATGAGCGACACAGATACTGTGGCGCTGAAAATGATCAACACTCGAACTCAAGAACGTTTTCGACATCTTTGTAGAGATTTTTTTCCGGGGGCTAAATCGTCACTGTGAATCACTTCCGGTATGTCCCACCTCATGCCCTCACCCGAGTTCTCTGGAGCTCTCTCCGAGCTCATGCTTGAGCAGGTGGCCCGTGTTCTTCCGCAGGCCGCAGAATGGGCTCAAGACTCTGGGCGATAGCAGCCGGAACGGCGCGGCGAAGCGCTGAGCGCCTAAAATGTCGGGTGAGTGGTCCAAACGAGGCAACTGCGACCACCGGGTGAACGTGGAGACGAAAACATTCGCAGGCGCCGAGTTTATTTTGGGATTTCCATCAGCGCGGAACCTCCATGCCATGATGAAGATCGTTCTAATTATGGGCCGAAGCTTACCTCAAGGTCTCCTAGCATGGAACCAACGCGTCAAGCCGTGCAAATGTAATCTGCATGGGAAACACACGGCACGAATCCCAGCAAATGCCGACGACTCTGGGTGGACGTCGCCGTGGATGTGAACAATTGCAAGGTGTTTTGTCTGTGCCGGCGGCAAGGCACACGGGACGTTGTGATGCACTGATACACAGACGGCGCAAGAGGAGAATACCTCCGATGCACCAAGCTCCCCATGATGGTTCGACTCTGGTGGCAGTGACTGTCGAGAACACAGTCTCGGACAGTCTCGAAGGTGCTCGGTGCAGCCTGGACGAGGCTGGAGAGATGCGCGGACGTGGGAGACAAGCGCTGGGCAAACCCGGAGACGGCAATGGCCAGCCGTCGACGCGCTTACCTAATGGGTGCCGAAGAGAGCCGGGAGTATGTTTTATTGGCAAGGAGCGTCCCGCCACGCTCATCGTTACCACCGCCAGTACTCACTACCCCCTCCTCCTCTTCGTCCGCTCAACGTCCGCCACCCTCTTTTTAACCCCAGCTAGGACGTATCGCGCCTCTCCCGCCCCCGCCAGTCGCATTCCTAATTATACACTCCCGCCAGCCGCTAATATATCGGAGACACGACTTTCACGATGGTTCGCCAACTCTCCGCGTTGGCACTCTCGCTCGCGGCTGCCCTCGCGCCCGCAGCGCTTGCACAAACACACACACCGGGTTCGTTCGAGGATGGCGGCAACACGCTCGTCAGCGGCATGATGGTGAGCCGCCCGACCGTGTATGTGCTCACACGCGCTCCGTACTGACCATCCCTGTGCGTCGCAGTTGTTCCTGGGGAACGAGAAGAAGGTGTACATCCTGGATAAAGCTGAGGGGAACGCCGCGCAAGCCGGCGGGCACCCTGCATGGGCAGCAGTGTACGACATCGAAACGCGTACAGCGACGGCCATGGACATGACCACAAACACTTTCTGCTCCTCCGGCATGCACATGCCCAACGGCTCGTACGCCGTGTTCGGAGGAAACGGGGCCGTCGGTCCCGGTGGTAACATTTCCGACGTCACAGAACCGGGCGGGTACACTGGTCTGTACTCGACCGTCTACGGCGACTGGGACGGCCGGACACAGATTCGTATGGTCAACCCCTGCGAAGACAACCTCGACTCGACCGGCTGCCAGTGGTACGACAACCGGACAACTGTTGCGATGCAAAAAGCGCGTTGGTACTCGACTGCAGAGCCACTTGCTGACGGTTCAATTGCGATTATCGGTGGTTTCGTGAACGGTGGCTACATCAACCGAAACACACCCAACGTGGACCCTACATACGAAGGTGGTGCCGCCGAGCCCACAACAGAGTTCTACCCCAGCAAGGGTCCCGCGCAGCTGATGAACTTCATGGTCAAGACGTCAGGATTGAACGCATACCCGCACACATTCCTGATGCCAGACGGCAAGCTCTTTTTGCAGGCGAACTATTCTTCCAGTACGTGGAGTTTGTTCTTCGTGATAGTGGTAGATCTCACTGACGCGCGACTAGTTTTGTGGGATCCTGTCACGAATGAGGAGACTGATCTGCCTGATATGCCCGGTCAGATTATCCGTGTCTATCCGGCGTCTGGCGCGACCGCCATGCTCCCGCTCACGCCCGCAAACAACTACGAGCCTACCATCATGTTCTGCGGTGGTTCTGACATGCCCGAAGACTACTGGGGCAACTATTCGTACCCGAACTTCAACACATGGGAGTACCCTGCGTCGAACAAGTGCCACCAGATCACTCCAGAGCCCGCTGATGGCTCAGCGCCGCAATATACGGAGGTTGACGACATGCCGGAAGGACGCACGATGGGTCAGTTCATCCATCTTCCCGATATGACGATGCTTGTCGTCAACGGCGGCCTGAACGGCACCGCTGGCTATTCGGAAATGACGCCGCAGACGCCTCTGTACGGTCTCATGCCGTACGGTATGTCGCTCGCATCTGGCCCTGTCGGTACTCCTGCCATCTTTAACCCGAACGCGCCGGCCGGCAAGCAGTGGTCGAACGAGGGTCTTCAGACCTCGGACATCGCCCGTCTGTACCACTCGTCCGCGCTCCTCCTCCCTGATGCCTCCGTTCTCATCGCGGGCTCGAACCCGAACGTCGACGTCAACCTCACGACCTTTTTCCCGACCCAGTACAAGGCCGAGATCTTCTACCCGCCCTACTTCTCCGCCAAGACACGCCCTGCACCCTCGAACGTGCCGAAGAATCTCACGTACGGCGGTAACCCCTTCGACATCACCGTTCCCGCCTCGTCATACTCCGGCTCTGCGAACGACGCCGCGGACAACACGTCCGTTGTGATCATCCGCCCCGGCTGGACGACGCACGCGATGAACATGGGCCAGCGCTCGATGCAACTCAACAACTCGTACACTGTAAACAGCGACGGTTCGATCACGCTGCACGTCGCGCAGCCCCCGCCAAACCCGAACCTTATCCAGCCCGGGCCCGTCCTGATCTTCGTTACGATGTACGGTATTCCCTCGAACGGCACGCTCGCAATCCTTGGAACTGGCGACTTCGGCACGCAGCCCACAGCGGCGGCGTCCGTACTGCCCCCCAGCGTGCGGCTGGACACGGCGTCAGGGAGCGCGCCGAGCAGCGGGTCGAATGGCTCCAATGCAAGCTCGTCTGGCTCGTCCGATTCGGGCAGCTCCTCACACACCGGTGCAATTATTGGCGGAATCGTCGCTGCTATTGCAATTGTCGGTATACTTGGCGCAGTGTTCGGAATCTGCCTCTCGAAGCGCAAGCGCGCGGATGCGCAATCGCACCCGGGCGGGGCGTACCCGATGAGCGCGACCGGTACCGGTGCGAGCTCGCTGGGGAACCGCGCGGTGCGCCACTCAGACTCGAGCGCGTTTGTCCCGCTGCAACAGGAGAACGCGAGCGGCGCATGGGGCGCGAGCACTGCAAGCCTTGCGTCGCCGTACCAGGACGACCCGCGCGGCGCGCACAGCGCCGAGTTCGATCCGTACTACCAGAATGCGCCACGCATGAGCACGAACGACCGACACGGGTACTAGGTCCGCGTTCGAGTTCAAGTCTGAGCCTGAGTGTAGGGGAGGTGTTTGTTGGATGGACTGGACGGACTGTTTTGTTCTTTCGCTTGGCATCGGACCGCAACACCTTCATTACTGTCGGCCTAATTGGTCTACTTCGTTGGGATGGGAGAGTACGCACATAGGCTCATTGCATAGATCTACACATAACTTACCTACCTACCTACGACCGTTGTGTGCCATGTGTGCTACTGTTCCTGTCTGTGCAAGACGACGCTCTCGATCTACGCCGAATACCATAGCATGTGTGATAGAGATACCAATATCATTCCCGTATCAAAATTGAGCAGAAGATGCCTTCTTGCCGTCGGTCGTACAATTAGCGAGCCAGTGCCCGGAGTGATCCCAGTACTTAGTCCACTTCGTGAGACACACACCAATGATAAAGGAACGGCGTGAGGCTCCTTCATTGTACTGGCCTCTCTCGGAATGTCGATCGGAGGTCTAACTATCTTCACGAGCTATGGAGGATATCTTGGGCTGATAGGTCGAATATTTTCCATTCTTCTACGCTGTCTTCCAAGAACTTAGATCGCAAACCGACGCAATTGCTATGTAGCCGGCATGAGGCGATGGAACGGTATCCATTCCACGAAGCTGCCAGTGATGACCCTGAATGGGTCTAAGTCCGCAATTCGAAAGCAGATACACGCTGCATTGACTTTCGTGATCTTGTGCGGGCAGAGATCGGAACCGACGTTGCAAGACGAACGGGCAGCAATAGTTAAGACCGATGATAAATGGCGAGTGTGCCGCACGGGCATCCAGCGATTAGATGTCAAGTGTGAGCAGACCTTGGAAGTTCACTCACCTGCAGATCTTCCGTTCGGCATCTTCCTCGAGTCAAGCCCCAATGGATGCGTATCACTAACGTCGCCGCACTGTACTTTCTACAAACAACGACAACAAATGTAATGAAAGACACAAGGGTACACAGTGTAGTCAGTCCGTATAAGTAACAACAAAGGAAAGCAAAGAGTCCGCCAGAAACCCAGGTTCTGTACTACGCTCATCAGTGATTAACACTCATCCTCCGAGTGTTCTGGTAATACGGGTCAAACTCCGCACTCTGGCCGCTCCGCGGCTCATCTCTATACGGCGACGCCGGGTTGAGGCTCGCGCTGCTCGCGTTCCACGCGCCACTGAAATTATCCTGTTGCAGGGGCACAAACGCACTCGAGTCAGCATTCTTGCCCCGTTGGTTACCTAGGACGCCTCCAACGCCACCCTGCGCCGCGCTCATCGGATACGACGGCGCCGGGTGCTGCTGAGACGCGGCGCGCCGCCGCTTTGCCATATAAACGCCAATTGCCGTACCGAGGATGCCGACCACCGCGACTGCGCCGATGATTCCGCCGACGATCGCGCCCGTGTGCGACGCGCCGTTCGACTGGGATGAGTCGCTCGAGTTCGCGCTCGTGTTGTTGCCGTTCGAGCTACTCGAGTTACCCGAGCTGCTGCCAGGCGCCGAGCCTGAGACGCCGTCAAGTCGGATGCTAGCTGGCAGCACCGACGCCGCGGCTGTAGGCTGCGCGCCAATCTGCCCGCTGCCCAGAATCGCAAGCGTGCCGTTGCTTGGGATGCCACTCATGGTGACGAAGATCAGGACAGGTCCAGGCTGGACCAGGTTGGGGTTGGGAGGCGGCTGCGAGACGTGTAGTGTGATCGACGCGTCGCTGTTGACCGTGTACGTGCTGTTGAGCTGCATCGAGCGTTGGCCCATGTTCATCGCGTGCGTCGTCCAGCCGGGACGGATGACAACGACAGATGTGTTGTCGGCAGCATCGTTCGCAGGTCCAGAGTACGAAGATGCAGGGATCGTGATGTCAAAGGGGTCACCTCCGTAAGTCAGGTTCGTAGGGACATTCTGCGGCGACGGACGAGTCGTCGCGCCGAAGTAGGGCGGGTAGAAGACTTCGGCCTTGTAAGTAGTGGGGAAGATCGTCGACAGGTTAACGTCAATGTTCGGGTTCGAGCCAGCAATCAGGACAGAGGCATCCGGAAGAAGGAGAGCAGAAGAGTGGTACAAACGAGCAATGTTAGACGTCTGCAAGCCCTGGTTCGACCATTGCTGGCCAGTGGGAGCGTTGGGGTTGAAGATGGCCGGCGTGCCGACAGGTCCAGAAGCCAAAGACTCCCCAAAAGGCATGTCACCGAAAAGGGGTACCTGCGGTGTCGACTGCGAGTAACCAGCGGTGCCGTTCAGACCGCCGTTGACAACGAGCATGGTCATATCCGGGAGATGGATGAACTGACCCATCGTCCGGCCCTCAAGCATGTCGTCAACCTCGGTGTACTGTGGAGTCGAACCGTCGGTCGGTTCCGGCGTGATCTGGTGGCACTTGTTCGACGCGGGGTAGTCCCATGTGTTAAAGTTAGGGTATGTGTAATTGCCCCAGAACTCGTCAGGCATGTCGGAGCCACCGCAGAACAGAACAGTGGGTGTGTAGTTATTCGCGGGAGTGAGCGGAAGCATGGCAGTAGCGCCAGACGCGGGATAGACGCGGATAATCTGACCGGGCATGTCAGGCAAATCGGTTTCCTCGTTGCTGTTCGGGTCCCAGAGAGCTGGTAGGTGGGGATCGTCAGAAGTGCGAGCGACCTATGACGCAAGAGACGTACTACTGGAGAAGTTAGCTTGCACAAAGAGCCTGCCGTCCGGCATGAGGTAGGTGTGCGCGTAGGCGTTCAAGCCAGACGTCTTGATCATGAAATTCATGACCTGCGCGGGACCCTTGCTCGGATAGAACTCTGTCGTAGGCTCAGCTGCTCCACCTTCAAACTCTGGGTCCGTATTTGGCGTGTTGCGATTGATGTAACCGCCACTGACGAAACCGCCGATGATGGCAATGGAACCGTCACCTAGGGGTTCCGCCGTCGAGTACCACCGTGCCTTCTGCATCTGCACGTCCGTCCGGTTGTCGTACCACTGGCATTGTGTCGAGTTGAGGTCGTCGTCACAGGGGTTCAAGAGACGGATCTGCGTCCGGCCGTCCCAGTCGCCGTACACAGTGTCAAACAGACCGGTGAATCCACCGGGTTCTTGAACGTCGCCTTCAACACCGCCCTGTCCGACAGCGCCATTTCCTCCAAAGGTGACGTAAGAGCCGTTTGGAAGGTGCATGCCGGACGCGCAAAAGGTGTTGGTAAGCATGTCCATGGGCGTCGCTGTTCGCGACTCGATGTCGTACACGGATGCCCATGCAGGATGTCCACCGATTTGCACAGAGTTTCCCTCGGTCTTGTCCAGAATGTAAACCTTCTGGTCGGTTCCCAGGAACATCTACCGGTAACGGAGCGGTGTGAACGCGCTAGAAACGTAGTCACAACCATGGACCTCACCATCATGGCGCTGACGAGGGTATCACCACCATCCTCAAACGAACCTGGTGTGTGGACCTGAGCGAATGCTGCGGGCGCAAGGGCCGCGAGCGACAGGGCCAACGCAGAAAGTTGGCGTATCATCGCGAGATTTGCGTGTCAATTTTCGACGGAAACGTCGGGGGGATAATTACAACAGATTGGAGGACACGAAAGAAGCACGACACGTCCTTTGTGAGGGAGGGGGAGAGAGAAAAGAGTGGCGGACGGATGTCGGCGAGGGGGGTGGTGGTGAAGGGTGAAGGGATGAAGGATGGATACTTTGTGATCGGGGGCACGACCGTCATGTCAAGAAACCACGCTCCTGCCGCGTCGGCATGAACAAGTCATGTGGAAAACGGCTCTTTTCGGCCGCCTGAGAATTTCACGGGCGCCTCTTGCGGTCCCTATTTGCGCGCGAATTTTGCCCCCAGAGCAGACGTCACCATTTCGAACCGGCCCGGTCCAGCATTTCTTGCGGACGTGCGCAAGGCAAAAAAGGACCGCGGGAAGAATGTGGAGTTCGTTGAGGGAGGATGCACGAAGGTGTTCTTGAGACCTGTGTTACGAAGTCACGAACGGCGCGGCGCAAACGTTAAGGGCAACTTCAGCTCCGATAATCATCGTTGATGCAACGACATCTCGTGGCTACAAAGTTAGCGCTGCTGCAACGCGGTCGAGTGCGTGGAAGTCATTTGACTTACGTCTAACGAACGCATTTGTCGATGGCTCGGATCACGTTTGGTGATCGTCGCTGGCCTTAATAGTCTGCACTCTTGCAAGACAGACACTGACAAAATGCTTGTACGTTCCCGTGATGTTCTGGCGCCGTACTTCGGTCAGAGCCAGAGCCAAGGTTTACCGGACATTCGTGCCCGCGTCTAGCGACCGGGTACGCCTCAAGTTGCTGCCAAGTCGGGCGTTCCTGAATCGTGCGGAATGATAGAAACTAGATCATGACCAGGTCGGTCTGGGACGCTCTCGATGGGAAATTCTTATTGATCGTCTGTTGCTCTTTGTCAAATAAGTAAGTACACAGATGGTCGGTATTGGAACAACACTCACCATGTCCTTCCAGGTTTCAACCTCTCTGTTCTCCGCGTTCCGCCTCCCTTGGCCAATTCAGTAGTTCGGAGATGCAATAGTGTCACTCGCTCGCTGTGCTCCGAGTCATACACAATCCTCAGACGTGCACGAAAGATGACGGTGAACACTCCTGATTTTATTGGAGCATGCCAGTACAGACAAGATGTGTAGTGTGTCGGCAGTCGGACCAGAATGCCTTACATTCCTCCCATCGGAGGAGCACTTACCACGGAGGCATAGTCGTCGGCACCAGGTCATCATACCCTGGCATACCATGCGGCTCAAACTCGCCGTGCTGCTTCGTGAGCCGGGCAAGGACCTCCGCCCATGCGCAACACATGCCCGCGACGCCCTCATAAAGGCTATACGGCCTGTCCGGCGTGCGCATCTCGCCCTTCTCCTCGAGCGCCCGGTACGATGCTGCAAGAAGCGCGAGGTGCGCCGCACGCATCAGCCACTCCTTACCGTCCTGCGCAGGACGCTCAAGGATGTCCGAGACGGCGAGCAGCGCGTAGACGCTCCCGGCGACGCCGTGGCAAAGGCCGACACCCTTGCGGAGCAGCCCGCGTTCGTACACGAGGGCGCCTCCGCGCTTCAGTGCATCGAGGAGCGCGTTCTGGAATTCGTCCGTAAGCGGCAAGTGCCTCGACTGTGCGCAGCGCCGCACGACGGTCGAGAGCAGAATGACGACGCCGGGAGCGCCATGGCACCACCTGGGGCGGCAAGGATGTGTGCAACGTCAGTAGGCGATCGTTCCTGCGCAGTGACGAAGAGGGACTCACTGCAGGAGCTCATTCACCTCCTGGCCGCCGCTCGGCCTCCATGAGGCCTTGCTGCCGTGTCCTGCCTTCGATGGCCAGTTTCCAGAAGGTTCCTGCGCGGACACGAGCCATTCGAGCGAGCCGACAACGGCAGACCAGTGGTCCCGAACGACGCTGGACGGGCACGAAATGAGCATCTGCAGGATGCCGGCTAGCGGCCACAACGTCATAGATATTATTAGCCGACGGTTCAGGAACACAGCGCATAGCTTGCTCGACGCACCGACGCCATGCGCACCACCGAGGTATCGCTTGTTGTGCCAGCTCCACATAAGCGGCGGCGCTCCTGCCTCTCCGTATTCCTTTACATACGCCCTCGCCCCAACCTGCCCGCGTGCGATGATGTCGGCGACCAACGTTCGGAGATTTTGTTCCGCACATATACGCGCGACGGCTTTTGCGACCGGGTCCTTCTGGAGTTCATCCGATGGCGCACGGTCGACGCGATTAAGCTCTTCGCGCAGCAGCAGGAGCGCATATAGTATGCCAGCGCGACCGTAGAGTACCTCGCAGCCCTCCTCGTCCAGCTCTTCATTCGCCACCACGTTCAGCGTATCGTTGAGCAGCCGCGCAGCTGCCTCCCAGGTCTTGCCAACATTGCGCTTCGCCGACCCGTTGGACGCCGCAAGCGCTCGCAGCTCGTGTACCAGGACTAGCGTGGCGGGCCCGACGCTGGTCTCGAGGAACGACGCGTGCGACCCGGAATGAGGTGTGTAGAATGGAATGGAGTTGAGGGTATAGGCGGATATGGTTGGCAGTTTCAAGGAGAGGAAAGCGGATGAGACGCGCCAGTCCATCAGGAGGGCGCCTGAGCATCATAGGTTGAGTGTTTGAGATATCCTGAAGTGTAGTCTCGCACCTGCGTCCCCGGTGTAGACTCTCGGCTTGGAAGAAGGGTGCCTGTGCACCCGCTTGACGTTGTTGACGAGTGCGTCTTGGATGGTGGCAGCTACCACCTCCAGCTCGCTGGAAGAGGGCGGCTCGTTCGTATGGGGAATGTATCGCGACGTGTTCATCGCGGCTTAGCGGCCTGTTGTCCAAAGTAGCTCAGGATCTGAAATCAACTTGATGATAAATGAGCTGGTGGGAGGTATGCCATTTGGAGTTCATGTGGCTTCTACGCAACGCCGAGGTGACGTCAAACCAGTATCAGAGACTCAAAAGTAATGCATCATGAGTAGCAGAACACGAAACTGGCAATCTGAAGGTATATTCTCTGGACAACGTCGAAAGGTACTCATTGAATGCTTGACCATGAGGAGGATGTAGGAGGCAATTGCAAAGACTGCAACGACGGCTCGCACCCGTCGCCTGCACTCAGGTGTCCCACGCTCGTTTATTCACTTCCTGCATTTTGCCGACGGCAAACTTCATTTAAACCTCACTATCTGGTGTTGCTTTCCTGGTCGTCTCGTGTCTATGCTTTCATGAAAGCAGATATACTTGCGTGTCTGGAACACCGTCGGAATGATTGACCACTAGACGCGCAGACCTATACTGACAGTGGCTGGTAGACTTCGACAACGAATAATAAATCTGACGACTTCAAATTCATCATACGCGCTCGAGTCTCTATATCCGTCGAGACAGCTGGTCATTTTTCTACGTTTGTGTTCTGGAATACGAGACAGAGACGCATACAGCATACGCGTCAGAGCCCATTACTTTGCCACCTAGAGCCTGAGGGGAAGGCCCAAACCTCCAGCGCCACCGACCAATGGTGTGGACACCGAGCCGACGGTCGCGTACTCAGTTCTATGTGATCCTCTGAAGAGTCATTTACTATGCGACCAGCTACGGTGCCTGGTGGGTGTAGAGCTAGAACTCTCCGTCTGAGATGTTAACGCAATTGAAACTATGGCACCGATGTAATCTTCCACCTATCAACTTGTGGCCAGTGTACTCTTTGATACCGACTGCTTTGAGGTCCATTGTGCTAGTCCTCCACTGAAAATGAGCGCTGAAGCGGGCAGTTAAGCGTGGTCGCCGACAACGCCACTGGCACTGCTCAGACGCTATGCAAGCTGCACTTTGTCCGTTCGACCACCATCGCTTAACGTTCTGTCATCACGGAGGCTGGAACCCACTAGGGAACTTTCGTCGACCGATTTCAGTGGCTGCACTTTGGCACACCTGCGATAATCTACGCACAAAGCGTGTTTCTCAAAGCGGAGAGATGGCACTTGTGGCCACATACCATTAGGCATGGAATCTACTTAAAGGCCACAGGATTCCAAGGCATGCCCATCTCCTCCATCTCCTTCGTCGGCCCCTCTGTCGTTCGTTTCCTTCCCTGGGCCAGGATGTCGTCTTTTTACGACGAACTGTATGTCCCCTTATCTCCGGAATCCGTACGACATTGACATAATGCTACCCTCCTTTACAGAGAAGAATACTTTTCTCAGTCGGGGCAGGCGATGGGTCCAGCAGGCTTGTCTGGGTACGCCGGGCCTGCAGCCCAGTTTGATGATCTTCCAACTCAATACACCGCGTAAGCGTCGTCTCTGCGTTCGAGTGGGCTACACTCATGACTCGTATTATCAGAGGCCCATCGCAAGATGACTTGTACGACGTTGCTTCGGGATTTTATAATTCGCCATATCAGCACGCGGGGTCATGGGATTACCCAGCGTACGCGCAGAATTCGCCCTACCACTATCACTATATGCCTGCACCGCAGATGGCTGAGCCAGATATCGAAGTATGGGGGTATCACATGCAGCTTGTGCCAGAGCCACATCTTCCCGAGCTTCCAGCATCCATCGACCCGCTGCCGGTACATCTGGTGCCCATACCGCCGCCCTCGATGCAAAACCAGCCAGTGCCTGCACCGCATATGATGACGGACGAAGAGTTCAATGACATATACGGATTCCCGGACGACGAATGGATCAACGAAAGCTTCGTCGAGGAGCTAGCGGTCGGCCCGTTTCCCGTCGATATCCCGGTAAGCACGACATCTTCGCTAGAGGGCGCGCTTGGGCCACTTCCTGGAGAAGAGCCTCAGCAGCCAGGAGCCGCTAAGGCTGCTGCCCCGGCACCCGGGAATTCTCCAGCCACGCAGGAAGAACCTCTGGATATCGACGATTATATGGCTCTTCTACCGCTCACACCACTGGAGGAGTCTCCAGAACCGGAGTATGATGTGGCTGTCGAGCCACGCCGATCGCCCCGCAAAAAGGTGCCGGGACCCTCAAGAATCCCCGAGTCGGTCTCTGCTATGGCCCTGAGATCTAAGCCTACTTCTGAGGTCTTCGAGTCTATCTCGGCGCCAGTCACGCGTGCAAAGACGAGGGCGGTGTTGGCACGGTCTCTGAGCGGGCTGGCCTCGAGGAAGCCGGTCTCCAAGGCTGGCTCGACAAAAAGCAAGCCGCTTCGACGGTCGACGCGGAAGCCCCGGTCGCGCAAAATCTGAAGGACGGATGTGGTTGAGATTTTCCTAGTTGTCTTGTTTTGTCAACGTTATTTGTCGCAGCAGGCTCGCGACGTCCACCATGCAGCTCTTGTTGATTGTTTACATGCGTACCTTGCTGTCATAGATACCTCAATTATATGATTTATGTCACCACGTCTGGATGTGAAGGTCGCCCTCTCCTCATCTATGTAGAACTAGGAGATCACGGTATCTAAGCAATGATCAAGAGAAGCCTAGACAAGGAGCATATTCCGCAAGGAGGATAGACCCGTTCGCAGTCGCAACCGCAACCTTCCCTTCATTGTCCTCCAACGCCACCCTGAGCCACGTATTTTCATCCGCCTCCGTCTCATGGAAAACGCTTATCCTCTTCTTTCTAGCATCCTCCCTCTCCACAGCACGCTCTGATGTACCAATTGCAGGTGCTTCAGCAACGTACCCCGGCATGACGCGGTTTCCCCCGACTTCACGCACGGGCGGCAGACGGCGCGGCTGAGACAGGACCATCCCCGCGACGCGCTGTCCGAGGTCCGCCGCTTGCTCGGGCACGCTCGGGTCGGGCCGCGCCTCGAGCCACAGTGCGGTCCCGCGCTGCCCAAGTACGAGAGCCGATGGCGAGAATATGCGCACGGGAGAGGGCATGCTATGGACCATGCGCGGGTTGCTCTCTTTTGACGCGAAGTAAGGGACATTTGACGAGTCGGAGGAAAGGTCAGGCGAGGCACCCGGGCGGTAGGAGGGGTCGGGGAAGAGGGCGTATTGGTGGAGCATGTTCACGGGCCAGGGGAACCAAGTGTCGTAGCGCAAAAGGATGTCTATGACTGGCGGGCGAGAGCTGCTGTTCGTGGGCACGATGTGGATAGCGTCCTCTCCGACGTGGTTGTAACGCGGTGCAACTACAATGTTGTCGACTCGCCATTGCCACTTGTATGAAGCGGCGGGGCGAATTACCACGGCTTCTTGTTGGTTTGCAAGTCCAGTCTCGACTAAGGATGGGATGTCTGAAGGCAAGGTATAGATGAAGATGTACTGTCTGCAAAAGACAAGTAGGTGGCTGTCAAGAAAAACGACTTGCAGAGCGCGATGTTCCTGTGCATACATCAATTCGATGACTAGTCAGTGGATTGTCGTAGAAGTCGTACCTCTGGCCTGATCTGCGGATCGTCGTTCACAATCGGTGGATGCAGTGCGCAAGTGACCCGTCCTAACTGCGTGTCGATCAGTCTGATTATGTGGTCCTCGTCTGTAACTATGAGAATATCGCCGTGTAGGGCCACTGAGAATCTGAAGCTTGGCACCTCCTTCAGGTGTTTGAATGCTTCAAAAGGGTCATCTGCTGCGAGATCAATAGTATACAATGATGCTGTGCCTCTGAGGAAGCGTCGTCAGTCCAGACAGACGACGACGATGGATGTTGTAGTAGAATGTGCACTGACCGTCCAGTGACCGGCAACTGTGTCAGTGCAACCACAGCGGGATTCGCGGGTTCGCTATTGACCAAAACTCTCGCCCACGACGCAACTATCTGCATTCGTGCGATACATTGCGGCTCCTCACGGCCCAGGTCCCAGCATTGTATCAGAAATTGCGGCCATGTCTGATGAGTTCCATGATTACCCGGTATAATCTTTTGGACAGTGTTGGTAATGACAAAACGACCGTGGTATCCCGGTAGGAATTGCACGGAGACATTCATCGTCTTCCACACCTCAGACGATGGGTCCGGGTGAATATCCAAACGACGCGTCCATTTCGGTGTCGGCGATATCCAATTAGAGTGGAATCGAAGACAGTGTCTAGTGAGGCGCTCTAGTTGTGTGGCAGACAGAGACAAAACGGGGCGGCCCTGGAGGCCAGGAGAAGATAGACCTTGCTGACGGACATGCACCTGGAATGCGTCATACCAAACGCTACGCTCTCGGGTGAACAACTCCAAGCTCCTACATGTCTGATTGGAGCAACAGTAAGACCTAGCAAGGACACAAACACGACCGTGAAACTGGCAGTCACCTGTCTGATAGCGAGAATATCATTGACCTCGATAAGACAAAATATTTGCAGCAGAATCTCCTCCGGAAGAGAAGCAAGCATCTGCAGATAGTCAATGGTTCAAGGTTGAAAATGAGTTGTCTCGACCGCACAAGCCATTCAAGGACCAACTAGCCTTTGAATAGCGGTCAGTGTTCGTTCGACCTCAAAGCTCAATGCATGAACAGGTCGGAGTGCTGCGGTACCCCGGCCCGCAGGACTGCGCCGGGAGTAATGCCGACTCGCTTGACCGATATTGACCGATAAGAGGAAGCGCTGCGCCGCCACAGCGGCTTTCAGCCTCTTTCAACCTGCCTTTTGTCTTCTTGTCTGTTCTCGCATTTGGCGACGCCATTGCTCTTCAAGCCTTCATCTCATGAGACGTCGCATGGGCCTCTTTTCTGCATGGCGACCGGCACGTTGTCGTGTCAGGAAGAATCATGAACCGTGGAGTCTTCTTTCGAGAGCGCTCGGCCCTTTTTCTCGGAATTGTGTTCAACCTTGTTCTCCACACGCTACGCTGCGCAGCACGCTCTGTGGCCCCAGCTGGCCACAGTCGTTCCATCATCATGGGATGTCATCTTTCGCTCTCCGGTACTTCGCTAGAACCATGCTCTGTGTGATTGATTCACCCGAGATAGTCAAGCGATGGTGTCGATAGAAGCTCGTTTTGGCCATGCGTTGATCGAGTCACAGAAGGTTACGTCGAGCACTGGCCGCGTATAAGATATAAAAGGGCTCGCAAGTCGAGACATATCTGCAGGCTCTCTTGCTACAGCTCCCTTTCTCCTCTTGCCGTACGATGATCGTTTCACACCAAAATTATGCTCGCAGGTCAGTGCGAAACCTATGTTACACTCTGTTTATTGCCAGACTGACGGATGGCACTACGAGTTTAGCTGCACCAACGCCCCTCGCTACGAGGACGCTCGCTACAATGGCTATGGTGGCTTTACACCAGAGACACCGCCGTTTGTCGCTGAAGAAGACGCTGGTCCCGCTGACGTCGATATGGATCTGGTAGACCAATTCTTCCTAGACGTCGTGCAAGCGCTCGAAGAAGTGGCAGAGTCTCAAGACGATGCAGGATCGCTGGACCTTAATAACAACGGGCTGAGCTCCTATCCCGTGAACGCGATGTCGTATCAGGACGATGTGCATGGTCTGCATTCGCCTCACGATCTCGACATGCCACATCAGGATAGCTTTCTTGCGTCATCAGGGAGTTCTGCCGTCTGGGATCCAGAATCATTCGACGACATGCTAGAAGGGCCAGAGATACCGCCCACGCCATACTTCACCTCGCCAGAACTGGACGGCCGGTCGCTACCTGATGACGATGAGTACCAGTACTTGAAAAGCTATTCTGAGATCTATGGCGACGCGGTGCCTCCAACACCAGTCTTTGCATCTCCGGCGGTGCGACCCGCATCGCTTCCCCCTGTTGATGAGGATATCATCGAGGACCCTAGTTTTTTATCATGTGGTACGAGTGACTCTTCGTCTCAACGTCCTGGACCACCCCTATGTGCGCCCAGAGAATGTGCGCATCTTCTCTCACTCTCATCCGTGACGGCCTGTGAGCCTGGGCCCCTGTCGCCACAGCGCCGCTCACGAAGAATTGCTGCTATTCAAGCGATTGCTGGCGTCTCGCCAGCGTCAACGTCTGCGCAGTCAGTCCCGCGACGTCGTCATAGGAAACAGAGATCAACAACGGCATCGTGTTGAGCGTGCGTTCTATCACCTCATGTCCAGAACTCGTTCCGCTCACTGCCAAACTGTCTTCTAGTGTTCTGATGGAACCTTTTTACCGTCTATGCATCTATCTGTTACGGGATACTTGGTTACAGCAATCGATGATCACCCGATGCATATGATATTTGGGATCTGTTTGCACTTCTGAAACATTCAGACTACGTGAGATAGGTGGATCCCTCATAAGGGATCCCGATAATCATCATAGTGTCACCTCTGAGATGCAAGTTTGCGAGACGAACCCTCCTCTCGGCGTCTTGATAGACGCATTGAACCTTTACAGTGACATCTTTCATAAAGAAGCTCGGGAAGCGGAACTCTGTACTTGGAACCCTAAGAGACCCGCAGTCGCCCTCTAGGGATTACACAGCCCAGTGAAGTGCAGCGAGGTATTAGGGTTTCGATGTACATGCAACGCGTTGAGCGGAGTCTCGACTGTGACTCAAGTATCGCACGGCGTGTGTCGTGCTTCTCCAGACTCGCCCTTTTCGCCCCCTTCCTCGCGGCTGCATAACCGGGTAGCCGAGATGCTGCTGGTACGTCCGTCGTCTCCGTCAGCATAACACTCCAAGCACTCCAAGCCCTCCAAGCCCAGGACACTGTCCTTGGGATATCACTGGGAAAACATCCGAAGGACAGTGTCCCAGATGTCCCCGCTGCGCTATACCTGTGCATGTTACTTGTTGTGTCCGACAGATGAGAGATAACCAGTACAAAGAAGAGCGATCTTCCACTACGAGACACGCTAGACGGAGTGCTGACCTGATGAATATGGTCTCGGGCGATTGTCCCAGGCCTTATCATGGTATATCACCCAGTCCGTGTGTCCTGTACTAGTGAAGCACGTGTATCTCGTCTCAAAAATAGGTTGCATGAGTGAGATTGTCCGTCCGGCGCAGGAGGACAATCTACAAACACAAACATATGCCGCCTCCGTGTGCTGCGAGCGACAACGATTCTGCGAGATGAGCAATTTTTGGCAACATGAAGAGAATACATACTGATTCATCATCGTCCTCGACCATAGCTTTCTTGGAGGCAACAACGGTATTCTAGAGGTCCTTTCTCAGAATGTGAAACAGTCGGATTAGACTGTACTTTTGTCGATCCAAGTACAAGTGCCAGACCAAGCAAGACATGATTATTCCAATAGACTTGATTTTCAATGCAATACACATTCCCTGGACTCTTATTGTGATCCAAGTCCCGATAGCACATGCCCGCCAAGCGTCGAGACCCGAAACAGAGCAGGATGGGGAGCGGGAGCTAGCATCAGGCTGCTTGGGTTTGCGCGTTACTTGTCGTGATGCGTGACTAACGTTGCGTTACACATGTGACCAGAACGCGTTCAGGACGCGTCGGCGGCGACGCGATCGCCGCCTCGCCACGGACACTGTATCTTAGGGTCATTCATTATACATCTCTGGTTTGAGTTAACATGTCTTCACGTAAACCTGGCAAGAATACTGCGAAAAAGCCCGTAAGCATATTGAGACTTGAGTCGCCAGGGCCTGGGCCACCGCCTACAAAGAAGCAAAAGACGATGCCTTTGTCCTCGGTGGGCAAGATCATGTATCTTATTTGGGGAAATCCTAACCTACCTAGACTGCAGTTTTCGAGACCCCCGTTTGATCTATCTGCAAGTCAATCGGCTCGGCTGTCACAATCACAAAGTTCGCAGGGTACCAAGGGAAAGGGGAAGGAACGGGAGAGGTCACAGCCGTCTTCAATAAGATCAGGTGCATCGTCAATCCGTAGCCGTTTCTTGTACACTAATATCGAATGTCTGAGATAGCGACAGCCGCAGATGACCAGCTATGGGTAGACAAGTATGAACCAACTTCTGAGGTTTGTCTTCTCAATGTCCACACGTCTCAACCTTTCTGACGCGGAATACACCAGGAGGATCTTGCTGTGCACAAGAAGAAGGTTCAGGGTGTCCGTCAATGGCTACTTGAGTCACTCGAGGGCGGGTCTAATGGGAAGTTGAGGAAGTACAGAGTATGTCGGGCACACTGCATCATCCCTTCTTCGTTGACTCGACGCTGTGGCTCTAGCGTATACTTGCACTGACAGGTCCAGCCGGTGTTGGCAAGACGGCCACCATTCGTGTTCTCGCACGAGAACTGGGCTTTGACATACTCGAGTGGCGCAACACCATGGACGAGCAGTATTCTCTCGATGACGATTACGGTGAATATGAAGGTCTATCGGAAAAGTTCCAGGCGTTCCTTGCACGCGCGGGTCGCTGCCATTCTATCTTCTCTGCTTCAACACAAAGCCAACCGCCTTCCTCTGCTGTGTCTGGTGGTAGTAGTGTGTCCAGTGCATCGCAGCCCAAGCGCCAAATCATCCTTCTCGAGGACCTGCCCAACATCCTCCACCCGGGTACCCGGGACGCGTTCCATGACTCCTTAAACGCGTTCGTTGGTGCAGGCGAGTTCGGTGTGGCGCCTATGATTATCATTATTAGCGATACTGGCGTGCGAGGAGAGGGCGGCGACGGGGACGTCGGTAGCAGCACAAATGCGTGGCGGGCACGGCGCGAAGCTGTGGATGTACGGAGCGTGCTTCCACCGAACTTACTTGCCTCGCCGTACGTTACTCAGATCTCGTGCGTCACCACTATCTTGTTCTGTGCAGTATCCAACTAAGCTTCACATATGCTAGCTTCAACCCCATCGCACCGAAAATACTTCGCAAAGCTCTACAAACACTCCTTCGTTCGCGCTTTGCCAAATCCACTGGCGTATCCGCTTCAAAGGAAGTTATCGACCTGATCGTGGATTCCTCAAATGGAGACATCAGAAGCGCAATCATGGCCCTCCAATTTGCGTGCATTCATGATGCCGATGCTCAATCCGAACGCGGGAGCCGAAAAGGGTCCAAAGGAGTAATCCCAAGGGCGCTGTTAGAGGCTGTAACGCGCCGTGAACAAAGTTTGGCCTTGTTCCACCTGTTAGGGAAACTGTTATACAACAAACGTGAGTCATCAAAATACTGCAATCAATGGATATATGCGTATGTAGCGATGTGATCAGGAAAGGACGACCCTCCAGCACCATCCGCGTCTGCTAAAGACATTCAGCGCGACAGAGATTTCGACTCGCGATTGCAGAATCCTCCTCCGTTACCTCCGCATCTTGGAGAACATCATCGGCGTACGAGCCGCGTCGATGTTGAGGCAAGTAGCTCCCTGCCCTGTCTACGATTGTTTATCTGAAACGCAGCGCGGTAGGCTTTGTACGCGGACACCCCAATCGACGCATCGCTCCTATCTCTGTACGTACACCAGAACTATTCACAATATTGTGAGACAATGGAGCAATGTGACACTCTTGCGGAGTGGCTGAGCTGGATTGACGCGAGCGGAGGCGAGACTGTGTGTCTTCTTTGCTCTTCGTAATGCTGATACTAATGGATGTCAAATCGGATAGTGGCAACAGGCCAATCCACATCACTTCCATTTGCTTGCACTCAGTACACTGCACTCGCTCCCTTCGCCCGTGGTGCGCCGTTCGCAGAAACCGTACAAGCCTGTGTTCTTTGACACGCTCCGCCGTGCCCGCAATGCGGAAGATGCGTTGGGTGACGTTCGGAATTGGTTGCTACGTGTATGCAGTTTCGCTCATCATACATACCGATTGCCTCTGAGATTGCCCCGATCAGACCGAAGAAGGCCGAGCAGGTGGGTGGACGAAGGGGGATATAGCACTCAGATCTGGTGGAGTGCTCAAAGCTCGGACGCTGTCAGGTATGCGTCCTGTATTCGGTGTACCCTACGCGCCTGACTTCGTATTCAATTTCATCAGGCGCGTATGTGCCGCCAGCGCACAAGCTCTTCTCTCGACTCGAATGGAACAAGGGCGCCGGTGACTTGTCACAGCTTGCGGAGGGCGACGATGTCGATGTGCCAGATGCCGAGCCCTTTGACGATCCGGAGTGGGCTGACGGAAGAGAAAGACGATCAGAGTCGGAAGGGGCTTGGCAGGATGATGATGAGATCGAAGATATTGAGGACTTCGAAGATTGATACTGGGTGCTATTCTGATGCGCTGCTTGTCCGAACGTGTGGTATAGGGAATTCGATACTTGTTGCAGAGCTGATTGCTAGCGCCATTGCTTTCTACTTTGATCAAAACTTGATGCTGTTATTAGCTCCTTTTTGACGAACGTATTGCTACTCCACAACTACAGCCCGAATATACTTCATTCGTACAATAGTTGCTCAGTTGACAATTCTCATGCGGTTGGAATGGGAGTATGAAGTCGACAGCATTCGCTTATGCGTTCTGCGACTCGCCATGAATCCCCTTCGGCCGCTCATCCCGCAGATCATGCAGCGATATGGGAATGCTAGGTTGGATCTACATGTCTCATCACCAATCCAGCGGCTTCCCACCATACAACGTTCACCGGGCAATTATGACTATGCGCTACACCCTCAGCTTGCCACAAACGTTCCGGTATGAAGCGGATCCAAAAAGCATGTTTATTTCTCCGTGTTCATGCGTGATGTCCTCATGGCTTCTGATCTATCTTACTTTGTTCCCTTTAATTCCCGTCGGATAAATCCCTTCGGTTCTACTCATTGTGAAGGCTCAATATGAGCGCTCGCAACAACAACGTGTTGACTACCCTCTACAATTGTCCGCCGTCGCAATATTCACCGGGTCGATTCTGATGTGTGTGCATCGGATATTTTCTACCTTCTCACGTTCTGCCCGAAAGATACCGCGTATGTCATAGCATCGGCAGGATCGCCTCGCGCACACTGCGCCGTGCCATCTTCCTGCGACTCAGGATTGGATGCGAAACACGGCCTTACGCACAGTGGAATAATGGGCACAATACGCGAGTACGCATTATGCTCCCAGAACAGGAGATGTCATCGTGAGAAGATAGCTCATCTCAGCCGGCCATCGTTAGGTTTCAACCGCATATCCCACACAGCACATGGCATTATAGCCACAGCAGCTCGAGATATCTCCCGAGCCACAGCGAAAACTGAGAAATGCCAACTTTTTCGGTGTACTTAAATACTGCTCATCATGCAATGACAAAGATCACCGAACTCAGCTCATCTCTCGATCCATTCATCTCACTCTATGCAATACGACAATCAGCCACCGGTACCATTACCTCTGAGTCAGGCCCCAATAGCTACGCTAGGGCTGACTGTCCCATACAACACTATGCCACATCCAACTGAACATATTCTCCAAGTGAATGGTTGGGATTATTCACACCCAGTGAACGGCTATATGCCGCTGACCACAGGAGGATTCCATGTAAGAGACGAGCATCTAAGTCGTGTGGGGCCAACAGGTCATTAACACACGCGTGTTCGTTCAGGTCGTCAATTCACCCGAACAAGACAGATACGCTGGTATAAGCAAGATAAGAACAGCAAATGTACCGCATGTCGCGGAAGGATTGTTCCAACACGCGCCATTTCAGGTCAGTTGCCGATATCATCCAGCTTGTAGCGGCACCTGACGGCAGTCAATGCAAAGGACACGTTCACCGGCTCCATTGAAAGGAAGAGCACGCAATATCAAATGCGAGGCCCCATCGATTGGGATATATTCCAGCTGCTCCAGGCGGCCGATGACATGCACTCGAACGGAAAACAGCGTAAGTGGTGTGCTTAAATACCAGGCGAGAGGAATCTTACTCGAACACCCACCAGAGACTCAACTAATGCCCGGCATGGAGCTCGAAATGGAACTGGAAGATGGCACTCGATCGACCTTTCCTCCGCCTAATGCTATTGCCAACCTTGAGTTTGAGCACAGCGACGAGCGTGCTGAAGGTGAGTGCATGGCCCGAACAGCATGTAACTGTAGTTGACATCGCGCCACAGGCCGAGAAAACACGCACACACGGATGTCACTGTCCCCGCCTGCGTTTATACTTTCGTCGGGAGTACCGTCACCTCTCGTTACGCCGGCGGCGCTTGAACTGCTTTCGGTCGGCACGATCGAGTCTCCCGGAGCCGAAGACGAGACAGATGTACAACCTGCGCCGACAGGAAGCCTGGAGGCAAAGACAAGGAAACATCAACGCATTCGGCGTCCGTTCGGAGAGGCCTGCGACCGCTGCTCGCGACGTAAAATTAGCTGCATAGAGTCTGCAGGAGGACACTGTGTGTGAGTAGTCCTGCCTCCCATGTTGTTTTCGGACATACTCATATGGTGTGGCACTCACCCGACGTAGTGCCTGCACTCGATATGCGCGGCGACATCCCGACCATGTTTGCACCGTAGATCGGGAGATCGGAAAGCGCGGGAGGCCCAAAGGTGTGAAGGATGGTGAAGGCAAGACATCCAGGGTAGCAAAGGATGGGAAGAGGGTCTGCCGAAAGGCTAAGGGCATCGTAACGACAGATGAGCGGGTGAGAGGCTGAGGCTGTCATAGAGATGCAGAGGCGACGCGCGAAGGGCGCAGGTCAACACAGTGACTACGTTACCTCGTTCCTTCTCGTTTGGCGCGGCACTGGGCCATATGCCGGGTTTCGTCCTTCCTGATATTCTGGAAATTGTATGACTTTACTTGTGTCCTGCACTATCCATTCTGGAAATGGTCTTTATGTTGTTCTGTTTACAATAATGTATATTCTCATCGACTTGCCGCTGCTCCCTTGATCATATAAGAGTGATCATCTGTCTCTCTCCAATTATGCAAGGTCAAGTTACTCGGACCCTTGAAATACCTGCAATTTCAGGCACAGACACATCATCAAATGACACTTAGCCTCCTGAGCGTATATGTCTGAGCGATCTAACCTGATAGCTATGGGGCACCGTCCATTACGGTCGTCCACGCAGTAGATCTGCGGTCAGAATGGACTCGAAATGATTAATTTGAGTTCACTGGTGAGCTTATGCAGCGAGCCTCTGGACGAACCCTCAAGCATTGATGAATATATCAGCCCTTCAAAGACCAAGTAGAGTGTGTCAGTTCACGTTCAGCGGTATCGGTAAGGATCGATGAAGAGATGAGGCCCCCGATTTACTGCTGACGCGTCCCGGTGAACAAGGACAGGCGGCCGGCACGCGGCCCGTTGACACGCCATCCATACTCATGTCATGGCATCTCGATGGCTGAAGTGGGCGGACGGCGAGTGACCATGATCCTCAAATCTCATGGTTTGAATGTGATAACCCTATGTAGATCGAATCTTTGCGATGTCACCAGTCGCCATCTACGTAGTGAATATACTACTATCCCGTACATGATTCCTTGGTCTGGAGACGTTCGGACTCCTACTCTGCATACGATACAAATGTCAGAGTATCTGATGCTTGGGCTACACTGCCGTGGATATGACCTACCACTAGCACACTGGTCAGCCAGTGTGGCACCGACAATGTCACGGCCAGTAAGTCTTTCTCCACTGCGATGCTAGCTCACGTCATCTCCTTCTGGCCCTCACTAATCCGACAATCTTTCGTCAAATCCTATGCGATATAGCCATGCATTTGTAATATCCTACGTCGCTTTGTTCTTGCATACCGGTCTCATTTTTGAAGGGGAGCTCGCTCTTAACTCACATAACGCCCATGTTCCGGACTATTGAAGCAACATTATCTACGTGAGTCGAAAATTCGCAATGAAATCACCCAAAAAAGATTTGGATGTCTGAAAAAAAATGCAGCAGACTGACATAATCATTCCCCACACATAGTCGAGATCGCCCTCCAACGTCTTCTCCGGCACATGCAACACATGCGACCCATCTCATCAGATTATAGCCAAGGTGAACCGTGGGCGACCAATCACAAAGAACTCCAATTTTCGCCTTCGTAATGGCGCATTCCATGAGCGACCAGAGACCAGTGGCCACAGTCTGCATGGTTCGCACTGCCCCTAATTTGGGTGGATGTGGCTCGGACTCTATACTCAGCCGAAGCACGAGGCGATGTGCACAATGCAAGTACTTGCATTGTTTACCCATGAAGGCAGTATTGTCCAACACTCTGGATCTGTACGAACGGAATCCATCCGCAGGCCCCGGCAAATGACTAGCATCGCATCCACGAGGCGAGAAGCAGTCCCAGGCGCTCAGGTTGTATCTCGCTTGTGTGGCATTGAGTACGGGCGACCAGCCACGCTAACGGTCTCAAATACCACGCATCTCCCACCTCTCAGGAGTATCCCTACTTGAAACTGTCTCGACTACTCACTCACTTTCTCAAGTTCAATATGCGGTACGACCACCAGTCAATGATGGACCCTTCTGGGGAGGCCCTGACAATGTCAGGGCGGTTGTCAGAGAACAACATCAACATCACGCTTCGTTATCTGTCACCCGATACCATACATGGCTATGCTGGAGACCTCCCAGGTAAGCTTGAGAGCAGCAAGGGACATCAATGCCACGCTCATCGACGCATCAGCACCCACATTTGTGCACCAGGGGGCCAATTATCTGGCTCCTGCGACTGGAATTCCGCCACACGGACCACATGGGTCGACATCCGTGGATGACGTGCCAAATCCACGTCGCGCATATGAATTCAACGTCAGTTACATGTATTATTTGATGTGAACGACCATTTACAGCCCCATTCAGGCCGGTATCCCTCCGGGACCGGGCAGCTTCACTCCTGCAAACCAAGTAGTACATAGAGATGCACCTTATGCCGGGCAAGGCTTTATCCAAGCCGCACCATTCCAAGTCAGTCATATGTGCTACGTGGTTCGCAATCGCGACTGACGGGTTTCCGGAGCAGGAGCCAGACGGGGATACGCTTTTCGGCTCTGTTGTGGCCGTGGGCGTCCAAAATCAGACACTGCATATCGACTGGTATTCATACCAGGCCTCGCTGGCGGTAAACGGTGCAGAACAACACGGTAACCTCATCCCGGGTGATCAGTCCAGCCTTCGTGAGGATTCATCGAAACATCACGTACGATAACGCTAACACTATCATGAAGTGCCAGGTATTCATCCAAGGGCAGAGACAGAACCCGACCTGCCTCTAAATTATCCCGGTGAATGGTTCTTCCCTATGCTAGACGTCGAGCGCAATGGGCAGACTGGAGGTGGGTCATAGGTCAATCAGAGTATAGCCGCCGTTAACACAGTGCGTCAGACCAAGATAACGCCGGCATACAAACGTCACCGTACCCGTCACCACCCCTCCCTGGCTCCTCCGTTGCGCCTCCTTCGTCAGGGTGTTTCTCGGTCAGTGTAGCCAAGTCGCCCAAGTCCTCCAACGAGACAGACCCGCCACCTCCACCGAAAGCGCGCAAGCAGGCGAGGACAATAAGACATAGGGCTAGTCGCAAGATCCGCTGCATCAAGACTGGAGACGGGCCCTGTGTGTGAGTATCCCTGCTTGCAATCTCAGTATCAACCAAACATACTCACATGGAGAGGCACTCAATCCCGGTAGACCATGCACTCGATACGCGCAGCAAAATCCAGAGGAGAACCACGTTTGCGCTATAAACCGGGAGATCGGAAAGCGCGGGAGGCCCAAGGGCGTGAAGGACGGTGAGGGCAAGAATTCCAAGATAGTAAAGGGCGGGAAGAGAGCTGGTCGTAAGACTAAGGGCATAGTGATACCGGATGGGCGAGCAAGTAAGACAGAGGATGCCATCGAGGCGGAGCGAAGCACGACAAGTGAAGTTCTAGGCGATTGCTACATGCTTGAGCAGCGTACCTAGTCACCCCCCCTCTCCTCCAGCCAGGTAGCGGACTCCGTATCAACTCCATATCGGACTCTTTGTCTTCGAGTATTACTTGATTCGTCTGTATTGTGTCATTTTCCAATATCCATTCTGGAAATGGTCATAGGTCTCGGTGCGGTGGCAAGGACGAATTGAGAGATCTGTTCAGTGATACATCGGATGTCTTTGCTCCCTGTAAACCCGGCGGCCCGCATGCGGCCCGTGCATCTGACGCGACGCAGTGTCCGACAAAGTTAACGCCCTCTCCGCCATCCAAAATGTGACAGAACAAATACCATAGTTTAAAGTCGAGATATCCTAGCATTATATATATACAGGTGAACGCAACGTTACAGGATATCTACCCTGACTGTAGCTCGAAACAAGCCACCCAGCATGTTATCAATCCTCTGCCATTCCATGTGATGATTCTGGATGAATGATCCCATCGCCGCATTCGAGTGAGATGCCCTCATGCATTAATACATGAGGACATCTAGTCTAGTATACCTTGCATGATTCCTGTCAGACGAGGCGATTTGCTTTTCTATTCCCCGCGGCAGAGTTTCGCAGATAGACGAAATAGAGAGTGGGCGCTCGTAGAACATGGACTGGTTTCTATATTTCTCCATTGCGGGTTTGCTCGACTACCTAGTTATCCTGCGCACGCACCAGAAGTCTATCGTATCATACAACCCCGCACGAGATGCACCGTCAATGGCCCACCTCTGGAGCATGTTGTAGAGTAGCCAGGATTCTGGTGGCTGCGTAGGTTTGTGCTCGAAGATACGATCGGTATGTGGACTCGTTCCTAGTGTGGGGACGATGCATGCAATCTGAGCACATGCAGTGTGCGCTGAGACAAAAACGCAACTTGTCAATGTTAACATGCTTGTGGGGAACTCCGCCAGCCCGCTCCCGCCTCCGTCAGACAGTGGGGTCATTGTCGGGTTTCCGCATACCGAGAATGCTGAGGGTGAGTATAAACATCACGGTCACTGGCGTCATCGTAATTGTCGAGCATTTGGAAACTGCAAATGACGGGTCCAGTATTACTCTGTCCCGGACTGGATCAGTGGCTCCCTGCAGGGCATCGCTTCTCCGTGCCCCTGGAAATACATAAGGAGATATTACAAACAAGAGATGCAATAGAGCACAGCATAACAGTGTAGGCTGGATGACGACTCCAGGTGCGCTTTACAGCAGGTAAGGAACGATCCATTCCGTGCTGGACAAGTTCAACTGAAGACATCATATGGCCTGCAGTGGCAGCGGGCATGCAACTTCCTTATATCCCTATAAAACCATCGCAGACATGTTCGATGACCACTTCGATCATCGATCAAGTCTGCCTTACTTAAAACGTATTGATGCTTGATGAGACAAAGATATACACAACGGACAGTTGACGGAATGCCACTCAAGACGTTACTAAGTTCGATGGAGTACCCTGATCAGGACGAAGCAAGTTCACCAACGTTCGGTCAGTAGCGTGGCTGAGAATTTCTCTGCAGTGATTGGTGGAACACCAAATATAATTCCAACAAACGAATAGTCCACGAAAGCGACACACCAGATCAGCACCATGCATGCGTAGCTTACTTTCGAAGTCAAGAGCGTACCGTCATCAAGGGCATTGTAACCGTGGTAGCATCTGCCGCCCATGTAGTACAAAATTGTCGCATGTTCCTGGGACTAGTTTAGCGGGAGGAGGCGGTGGGTATATAGACGAGTCAAAGGAGCATGATGATTCCGGGTAATGGGATGGTACGCGTTGAGCCTCTATTTATTGTCGACGTGTCCGTTGATTCTAGCGGTCCGCTTCCGGCCCGTTACTTAAGAATCGGGTGCTTTCGGACTCGCGTGCACTCGCCTATGCATAACAACCGAGGAGTGACGGAAAAGAGTCAAAGCGACGAGACTGTCTGATGTACTTTTTCACTTGGTGTGTGGTGCACTGATCATATGGTTCTCGAAATGACCCGGCGAGCGGCTGGCCGGCGGAACGGTGCTCAAGTGACATGAGCCGCCTGACCGCGTGTGGATTGACATCCACATCTCCCCGCTGTCGAATTCCTGGCCAGCTCAGTTTTGTCGCGTTTCTTGTCACCCAGACTACAATCAAATTGCACCGTTGAATGTCTCAACCCTAGAGAGCGTCGGAGATTGCCTCATAAACGATAGACTTGTTGCATTTGCGAACATGATGCAAAGCCCGGACTCATGTTCTGCGGAACATTACACACAATGCATGAGCCTGCATCATGCGCCTAGAACAGGACCACGATGTGAGAAGATGATAACCGATATCGCTCGGCCATCATCGAAACCCAACTGCAGACACCGCGCGGCAAGTGGTGTTGCAGCCACAATGTCTCTGGCGGTCTCGACTGTGTGGCAGAAACTGGGAAAGGCCACGTCCTTGTTTGCTGTTGACGGGTCCAATGGTAATGGCAGCCCGCACGCGGCTCAGGTCGTAAGACAGGATGCAGATCTGAGTCCTACCTGGCCATCAAGTTGTCTGACCCGGGGATATGATAGAATGACACACAACAGACATAAAGTCAAGACGGCCTGCGACTGCGAGAATGCTGGGATCGACAGAAGACAGAGATCTGAACCCTATTTTTGTTCGTGTCATTGACCCTGAGGGTTAGCTTTGGCTCACGAAGTATGGTAACGTCGCTGTCTTCGTTTGGGTTGTTCTCATGTGAAATTCTCACCTTTCCTGTTACCCTTGGCACTATTCCGCGAATGGATAGAATAGGATGCAGGCTGTTCGAAAAGAACCTTGAGAATTAGTCGACCACCAAGTTCTCCTGCGCGTGTATCAGTGATCTGATTGTGCTCGAGTCGCTCCGTTGATGCCGCACGTTCACAGCCTGCTCAATTCTCCGAGTTCCTGAGGCCTGCACACTGTGCAGACTTCTTGCGGTTGAGGAGTCGTTATGAGATCTGGACTGGCTGATGGCGTGGCACAATGAGAACAATGTAAGAAAACAAGTCCGAGGCGGCAGGGATTGAGGATGAGTCGCAGCTGCAGTTGCTCGGTGTGCGCGTCACATCGTAAGACTTCTGAATCTGACCCCAGCTTCCGCCTTCCATTTTCAGTGAAAGTTCTCGATAAGGCAGTCCCGTGACCGGTACGCAATTACTATAGAAGATGTATTGTACGCACAGAATAGGAGATATCGCAAGAAAATGCCCGTGAACCTTCCAGCCGTCCCTGGAATACCTCCGTAAAGACGCCGGAGAGCGCTGCAGCCACGAGGTGGGAAGCAGCCACAGTGTTCTGATTGGTTCTGGTGTCTTAGGGATAATTGAGTAAGGCCACTGCCATCCACGCAGTTAAATACCCACCGTACATAGTCAATCGGAATCTCCCAACATCTACTTCCCTGGGACTTTCGCACTCTTCCGTTGTTTTACGCTTCTGTTCAACACAAAACCATGCAAATTTACCACGAGCAGCAAACACCTTGGACTATGAGTGAAGTTCAGACTCCTGCCCCAAGAACCATTGTAGCCTACAGCACTGGGAGTCCACTCGCAGCCGGGCAGATCGCCCAGGGGGGTGCCCAGCAGTATCCCATGTCAGATGTAGGTCACGGGCGCACTCGAGTTCAGTATAGACTGAACGCGTGCGCGCTTTCCTTTAGGGGTATAGTTATTCACAAACTGGCGGGTACACCGGTACAAACCACAGAAGATCAGAAAATGCACCGCATGGCTCGCGAGGAGTAGTACTCCCTGTGCCATTTCAGGTCAGTTGCCGATGTTCTCCAGTTTGTAGCTGCGGCCAACATAGTCGGAAGCAGGGACCAGGTTCCGTTGGCCCCATCGGGCCCGTGAATGTACAAGATCAGCAGCCATACCCCGTCGAATTGCACCTCAACCAGCTGCTTCAGCAATTCGAAGGTGTATACCCGAACGGCGACCTGTTCGCCCTTGCCCAGCTCAACCAAAGTAAGTGAAATCAGTAAACAAGCCGCAAAGAAATACTAATATGATCATGAAGTGCCAGGCATTCAAGTCACGGCTGGGGCGCATCTTGGCATGCCAGTGGAGAACCACATGGAGTTCCTGCCTCCGCCAATTACTGGCTCTCATTTTGTCCCTGGAAACAACGGGAATACCGGAGGTGAGTGACTAAGTTGATTAACATATACTGATCTCAACGAAGTACATTGATTGAAGAAGACAATGGATACGCACGAACATCAGTGTCGCTGCCCTCGTCGTCGTCCCTGTCTGTGCCTTCTCTGCAAGCATGGTCTTCCGCCACGCCTACGCCCTCGGAGTCGTCGTCAGTAAGCGCGCAGTCAGACCCGCCCGTTATGTCGACAGCGAGAAAGCAGGCGAAGACAACGAAGCGTCGATCTGATCGGCGTGCATTTGGGGAAGCCTGCGATCGCTGTTCGCTGCGCAAGATCAGCTGCAAAGAGACTGTAGGAGGACAATGTGTGTGAGTAATTTTGTCACCTACGTTGCATTTAGACAGACTCATATGAAGTGACGCTCACCTATCGCAGTGCCTGTACTCGATATGCGCGGCGGCACCCTGACCATGTTTGCACCGTGGATCGGGAGATCGGAAAACGTGGGAGGCCAAAGGGTGTGAAGGACGGCGAGGGCAGAACGTCCAGAGTAGCAAAGGACAGAAAGAGGGCTAGTCGGAAGACTAAGGGAATAGTAACACCGGATGAGCTGGTAAGGAAGGAGGTTGGTATGGAGGAGGTGATAAGCGAAACAGGCAGTCAGCCTACCGGCTTCGACGTTCAGCGCCAGCAGCATAACTTGTAATGCCCTTCCCCCATCTTTCAACTCGGTGCTGGACTCCACGTCGGAATCTTTCTGTCCCGGTTTTGCTTGTGATGTATTTATCAATTCGTAGCATTCCATCTGGCAATGGTTCTGTATCTACTATCGTCTCATACACAGTCACGTACATCGCCATTGCTCCTTCAAACATTCCTGCCCCTGGACCTTTGGCAGCCGAACTCATTGAGAGGATAAGATCGTATGCTGTCATCCAGAATCCAGATCAATATAAGTCGCCGTGGACTCCAATCATGGACCGCCGTATAAGGGTTGGCTGTTGATGGCGGACAGACTCGCTGCATAGAATACAGCGCCAGTGAGGATGAGAGAGGAGTGTAGAGACAGCTGCTAGAGGCACAAGAGTCGACACATTGTCAGGCTGGCCGCTGAGACTGAGAGACCTTGTACTGATGGGATCGATGTCTGAGCGTGAGAAACGGCTGCTGCATACGGTACAGGAAGGTCTTTTTCGGACAAAAATTCGACACACGTATCGCACACGGAGAAGTGCTGACCAAACACCCTGGGGATCCTGCGGAAGTCAAAAACACCCCTCTTCAGGTGAGTGGTACGACGATTACTGTAGGGGCGAAGTCAAAATGTACGTAGAGTTCCAGTATAGACTGTGCTCCTCGGAAGTAGAGATTTCCGTATCCTTAGCCTTTGGCGCCGACTCTTCTGAAGAGATATGGTGTGTGGTGCAATGATCCTATAGTTCTCAAACGATCCAGCTGACAGCTGGCCGGCGAAACTGTGCTGGTGTTATACGAGCTGCCTAATCGCGTGCTGATCGACCTCCACATCTTCCCGCCATCGAATACCTGGCTAGCTCAGTTCTGTCGTGTTCCTTGTCTCGTAGATCACATCTGAATTGCACCCTTGAAAACGTCTTAGCCCTAAAAATACTTTCAGAAATTGCCTTATGAGCGAAATGGACTAGTCGCGATTCCGAACATGATGCAAGTCTAGACTCATGTCCTGCGGAACATTACGCACAATGCATGAGCCTGCATTATGCGCATAGAACAGGACCACGATGTGAGAAGACGATAACCGACATCTTTCGGCCATCATCGAAATCCAACTGCAGACACCGCACGGCAGGTAATGTTGCAGCCATGGCATCTCTGGCTGTCTTGACTGTGTGGCAAAAACTGAGAAAGGCCACCTCCTGATTCACTGTGGATGTGTCCAGTGGTTATGAGAGCCCGCACGCGGCCCAGGTCATAAAACACGACACAGTCTCGAGTCCTATCTATCCATGAAGTTGTCTGACTCGAGTACAGCATAGAATGAAACATAACAGATATGAACTTAAGATAGCTTGCGATTGCGTAAATGCTGGGATTGAGAGAAGACAGAAATCTGAAATCCCGGTTCTGTTCGTGCAATTCACTCGGAATGTCATCAACCCTGAGGCCTGAAGTTTAACTTTGACCCACGAAGTATGGTAACATCACTGTTTTCGTGTGCGTTGTCCTCGTTGAATCTGGTCAAGTTAATTCTTCTCATCCGGTGAGAACCTCACCTTCCCTGTTACCCTCGGCACGATGCCACAAATGAAGGAGATAGAATGCGGGCGTTCGTGAAAGGGCCTAATCAACCACCAAATTCTCCTGCGCATGCATCAGTGATCTGATTGTGCTCGAGTCGCTCCGTTGATGCCGCACCTTCGCGGCGTGCTCAAGTCTCCGAGACCCTGAGGCCTGCGCACAATGCAGACTTCTTGCGATTGAGGAGTCGATACGAGATCTGGACTCATTGATGGTGTGGCACAATGAGAACAATGTAGGAAAACGTATTGTACGCACAGAATAGGAGATATCGCAAGAAAGTGCCCGTGGAGCTTCCAGCCATCCGTGGAATACCTCCGTAAAGACGCCGCAGAACGCTGTAGCCACGAGGTCAGAATTAGCCACAGTGTTCTGAGGGTTCTGGTGTCATAGGGATGATTGAGCAAGGCCACTGCCATCGGTGCAGTTAAATACTCGTCGTGCATGGACAATCAGAATCATCCCAGCATCCACACAGTTTCACTTCTTGAGACTTGCGTACTATTTCCTCGCTGTACATCCCTATTCGACATACAGGCCATGCAAACATACCGCGACCTGCCAATGCCATGGACTATGAGCCAAGCTCCAACTCCTGTCCCAGGCACTCTTGCGCCCTACGGCACGCAGGGTCTGGTCGTAGCTGAGCAGATCGCTCAGGGGGATGTCCAGCGATACCCCAGGCGGGATGTGGGTAAACCCGTGTACTCCAAGCCCAACATAAACTAACCACATGCATGCGTCCGTCTAGGGACATACGTATCCACAGCCTGACACGTACTTCGGTACAAACAACATGAAATCAGTAGATGCACCTCATGATGTGCAAGGGATGGTATCCTCCGTGTCATATCAGGTCAGTGACCGATTTCATCTAGTTTGTAACCGTGGCTGATAGAGATCTGAAGGAGGCACCAGGTTTTGTGGGCCCCATCGAGCCCGTGAATGTGCAATATCAGCAGCCATACCCCTTCGAGTTGCATTTGAGCCCGCGACCCCAGCAATTCAATGGTGTGTACCCGAGCGGCGACCTGTTCGCCCTTGATCAGTTCAACCAGAGTAAGTGAATCCAGCGACTACGCCGTAGAGAAATGCTGATATGATCATGATGGGCCAGACACGCAAGTCGCAGCCGGAGCAGAGCTTGGCAGGCCAGCGGATAATACCATTGAATCATTCTTGCTTCTGCCAAACCCGGGCCCTGATTTTCCCGTTGAAAACAACGGGTATACCAGACGTGAGTAGCTGGGCTGACCAACATATACCATTGTTAACGAAATATGTCGTTTCAAGAAGAGGACGAATACATACGTACATCAGTGTCGCAGCCCCCGCCGTCGTCATCCCCGTTTGCGCCCTCTCCACATGCATCCTCTTCCGCCACACCTGCTCCCCCGGGGTTGTGGTTGGTCAGCATGATCGGGTCGCCTAAAGCCGAGAATGAGGCAGATCTGCCCACTACTTCGACAGCGAGAAGGCAGGCGAAGACAAAGAAGCATCGACCCGATCGGCGTGAGTTCGGGGGGGCCTGCGATCGCTGCTCGAAACGTAAAATCAGCTGCAGAGATACTGCAGAAGGACCCTGTGTGTGAGTACTCTTGTCTCCCATGAGATTTCCATACATACTCACACGATGTGTCGCTCACCCTCCGCAGCGCCTGCACCCGATATGCGCGGCGGCACCCTGACCATGTTTGCGCCTTGAATCGGGAGATCGGGAAACGCGGGAGGCCGAAGGGGGTGAAGGACGGCGAGGGCAGAACGCCCAGAGTAGCAAAGGGCGGAAAAAGGGCTGGTCGAAAGACTAAGGGCGTAGTCACACCGGATGAGCTAGTGAGGAAGGAGGTTGGTATGGAGGAGGGGGTAAGCGAGGAAAGTAGTCAATCTACCGGCTTCGACGCTCAACAGCATAACTTGTAGTGCCCTCCCCTCATCGTTCAACTCGGTGCTGGACTCCGTCGGAACCTTTCTGTCCTGATATTGCTTGTGATGTATATATCGGTCTGTAGCGTCTCATCTGGTAGTGGTTATGTATCTACTTCGTACATCGTCTCATACACAGTTGCATACGTCGTCGTTGCTCAATTGAACATTGCTGCACCCTGAGTCTCTGAGAGCCGAACTCACTAGGAGAGGATAAGATCGTATGCTGTCATCCCGATCGGTGTAAGTCGCCGTGGACTCCAATTATGGACCGCGGTATGAGCGGTCGCTGTTGATGGAGGGCAGACTCATTGTATGAAACACAGCGCCGGTGGGGATAAAAGAGTGTAGAGACAGCTGCTAGAGGCACAAGAGTCGACACAATGTCAGACTGGCCGCTGAGACTGAGAGACCTTGTACTGATGAGATCGATGTAGCGTGAGAAACGGCTGCTGCATACGGTACAGGGAGGTCTTTCCCGGACAATTTCGACACACGTGTCGCACACGGAGAAGTGCTGAACAAACACTCTGGGAGCCCTGCGGAAGTCAAAAACACATCTCTCTAGGTACTCGGTACGACGATTGTTATAGGGGCGAAATCAAAATGTATGAAGATTTCCAGTACACATTGTGCTCTTCGGAAGCCGAGGTTTCCGTATCCTTAGCCTTTGGCGCTGACTCTTCCGAGAGATCTCGTGTGTGGTGCAATGATCCTAAAGTTCTCGAAACGATCCAGCTGGCAGCTGACCGGCGGAATTGTGCTGGTGTGACAAGCTGCCTAATCGCGTGCTGATCGACCTCCACATCTCCCCGCCATCAAATACCTGGCCAGCTCAGTTCTGTCGTGTTCCTTGTCTCCTAGATCACATCTGAATTGCACCCATGAAAACGTCTTAGCCCTAAAAAGACTGTCAGAAATTCTTTTATGAGCGAAATGGACTAGTCGCGATTCCGAACATGATGCAAAGCCCCAACTCATGTCCTGCGGAACATTACGCACAATGCATGAGCCTGCATTATGCGCCTGGAACACGACAACGATGTGAGCAGACGATAACCGATATGTTTTGGCCATCGACAAGATCCAACTGCAGACACCGCACGGCAGGTGGTGTTGCAGCCATGGCGTCTCTGGCTGTCTCGACTGTGTGGCAGAAACTGAGAAAGGCCACCTCCTGTCTCCCTGTTGACGTGTCCAATGGTTATGGCAGCCCGCACATGGACCAGGTCATAGGACAGGACGCAATCCCGAGTCCTACCCAGCCATAAAGCTGTCCGACTCGAGCACGTAATAGAATGAAGCATAACAGACATAAAGTCAAGAGAGCTTCCGATTGCGTGAATGCTGGGATCGAGAAGGCGACTGAAATCTGAGCCCCGATTCTGTTCGTGCAATACGCTCGTCACGTTATCAACTCTGAGGCCTGAGGTTTTACTTTGACTCACGAAGTATGGTAGCATCACTGTCTTCGTGAGCGTTGTCCTCATTGAATCTGCTCTACATTACGTCGTTCTCATCCGGTGAGATTCACACCCGGGCCTTCCCTGTTACCCTCGGCACGATTCCACAAATGAATATGATAGAATGCGGGCGTTCGTGAAAAGGCCTGATCAACCACAAAATTCTCCTGCGCATGCATCAGTGATCTGATTGTGCTTCAGTTGCTCCGTTGATGCCACGCCTTCAAGTTCGCACCGTGTCCAATTCTCTGCCTACAATACAGACTTCTTGCGGTTTAGAGTCGTTACGAGATCTGGACTGGCTGATGGCGTGGCACAATGAGAACAATGTAGGAAAACGTATTGTACGCACAAAATAGGAGATATCGCAAGAAAGTGCCCACGGACCTTCCAGCCATCCGTGGAATACCTCCGTAAAGACGCCGGAGAACGCTGTAGCCACGAGGTGGGAGTTAGCCACAGTGTTCTGATTGGTTCTGGTGTCATAGTGATGATTGAGAAATGCCGCCGCCATCGGTGCAGTTAAATACGCGCCGTGCATGGGCAATCAGAGTCATCACAACATCCACTTCTTGAGTCTTGCAAACTCTTCCTCCCTATACATTCCTGTTAGGCCAACCGACCATGCACACCTACCGCGAGCAGCCAATGCTATGGACTGTCAGTCAAGTTCCGACTACTGTCTCAGACACTCCTGCGGCCTACAGCACGCAGGGTCTGGTCGTAGCTAGGCAAGTCGCTCAGGGGGGTGTCCAGCAATATCACAGGTGGGATGTGGGTACACCTGTGTACTCCAAGCCCAACATAAACTGACGACATGCATACGTCCGTCTAGGGATATACTTATCCACAGCCTGACAAGTACTTCGGTACAAACAACATGACATCTGTAAATGCACCTCATGGCATGCAAAACATAGCATCCTCCGTGCCATTTGAGGTCAGTGACCGATGTCATCTAGTTTGTAACCGCGGTTGATAGGGATCAGAAGGAGGCACCAGGCTCCGTTGGCCCCATAGAGCCTGTGAATATGCAATATCAGCAGCCGTACCCCTTCGACTTAGATTCAAACCAGCTGCTCCAGCAATTTGAAGGTGTATATCCGAATGGCGACCTGTTTGCCCTTGGTCAGTCCAACCAGAGTAAGTCATCCAGCGACTATGCTGTAGAGAAATGCTCATATGATCATGAAGTGCCAGATACCCAAGTCGCAGTCGGGGCGGAACTTGGTGTGCCAGTTGATAATACCATTGGATCATTCTTGCTTCCGCCAAACCCGGGGCCTGGTTTCCTCCCGGAAAACAACGGACATGCCAGACGTGAGTAACTGGGTTGATCAAAATGTACCGTTGTTGAAGAAGGGGATGAATACATACGAACATCAGTGTCTCTGTCCCCGTCGCCGCCGTCCCTATCTGTGCCATCTCTGCAGGCATCGTCTTCCGCCACACCTGCTCCCTCGGGGTTGTGGTCGGACAGCATGATCGGGTCGCCTAAAGCCGAGAATGAGGCCGATCCGCCCACTACGTCGACAGCGAGAAGGCAGGCGAAGACAAAGAAGCATCGACCTGATCGGCGTGAGTTCGGAGGGGCGTGCGATCGCTGCTCAAAACGCAAAATCAGCTGCAGAGATACCGCAGAAGGACCCTGTGTGTGAGTAATCCCGTCTCTCATGATGTTTTGATACATACTCATACGGTATGTCGCTCGCCCTGCGCAGCGCCTGCACTCGATATGCGCGGCGGCACCCTGACCATGTTTGCGCCTTGAACCGGGAGATCGGAAAACGCGGGAGGCCGAAGGGAGTGAAGGACGGTGAGGGCAGAACGCCCAGAGTAGCGAAGGGCGGAAAGAGGGCCGGTCGAAAGACTAAGGGCGTAGTCACACCGGATGAGCTAGCCAGGAAGGAGGAGGGGGTAAGCGAGGAAAGTAGTCAATCTACCGGCTTCGACGCTCAACAGCATGGCTTGTAGTGTCCTCCCCTCATCGTTCAACTCTGTACTGGACTCCGTCGGAATCTTGCTGTCCTGGTATTGCTTGTGATGTATAATATCAATTTGTAGCGTTCCATCTGTCGATAGTTACGTATCTGCTTCCGTATATCATCTCATACACATACCAACGTACATCTTCATTTCTCCATTGAATATTTCTGTGCCCTGCACCTTTTAGAGTTGACCTGATTGAGAAGATGAGATCGTGCGCCATCATCGTGATCGGCACAAGTTGTCGTGGACTCCGATAATGGATCACCGCATAGGAGTTCACTGTTGATAGAAAACGGATTCGTTGCATCGAATACCACGCCAGTGAGTGAGAAAAAGTGTAGGGACGGCTGCTAGAGCCACAAGAGTCGACGCAATGTCGGGCTGGTTGCTGAGACTGAGAGACCTTGTACTGATGAGATCGATGTAGCGTGAGAAACGGCTGCTGCATCGGGTACTGACATGGAGGTCTTTTCCTCCTCCTCCACACACGTGTCGCACACGAAGTGTTGGCCAAACACTCTAGACTCCGGATGTCCTGCAGAAGTCAAATACATTTTTATATGCGCCTCTTGCGATGTGGATCCTGGGGTAAATCACGCGTGCTAGCGTCCTCTAGAAGGTAGGAGGACATCACTGACTTCAAATTTCGTAGAGTAATGAAATCCAGGCGAAAATTCTGACGTACTGCTATGCAGTCTTCATACAACTGACTGAATCAGCGCTCTGTAGAATACAACCTTCATTGAACTTAACGCGAGAACGCTAGACAATCTTCAAGCTTGATGCGTGACGCCCGAGCGCGAAGGCTGTTGTTATTGACATCGGCTTCCTTTTGTCTACCTCTTGTTCTTAGGTACCCACTTACAGAATGTATCCCCGCTACTAGCCGCAGAGAGAGCCATTGAGGGTCGTGAGCTGCACAACACGTTGTCTTTACGATACGAAAATCCGATGTCGTCACACACTCGATTTGGTCTCTAACCTTCCGTATTAAGCAATTCCTGACTTTCCCATCGGTATATGCTACAAATGCTGAACGTATGTCAGGAAGCTCGCTGCTCAGCCCTTCTCTCTCTCGTCCATTTATCTGATAATATCAAGTCTCATCACCCCCTTTCAAGCTGACAGAGGGAAACCCAACGCACGAAAACGGTTGTCAGGCACTCGCAGTCTACATTAGGCGAGCGCGCTCGCCATTATCATTCGCGCAGGTTTGTAGTTCTTTTATCTTATCCGTGTATTCTTCTATCCACATCCACACCTCTTGATTCATTTGCGTTCTCTCTCTTGAATGCTCACGAGCCCTGTTCAGGCTCATTACCTCGGCGTGGTGCTCGCCGCTCGGTGTTTAGAACTTCAAAGACTTTGCAACCCTAACCCTGGATGCTCTCGGGCGCAGGTTGTTGGCGCTGGTATCTTGTATTCTTTGCGACGACCATTCATCTCCTCCTGTCAGTGAATCTACTCTGGTTTTCTATCCCTATTACATCATTTCTCTGTTTGCAAAAGCTCCCTCCATCTAACACCTTCCCGGAATATAACTTGTTCCATGATGTCGCTTGCGGGGTGCCACGCAGTCTGGACCGCTGCCTGTGGAGCGTACAGACGATACTGCTGCTATATACATAACGTATCTATCAGCGTAGCGCGAAGCATAGATCTGACAGCTGACTTCTTTGTCTGACTACCAAAATGATATCGTAGGAGTCCTCCGGCAAGCCTCAAGCTTTCACCAGTTCAGATCTAACACTCGGAGCACCCTCATATATGCGCCTTCCGGAGTCTTCGAACTGACGTAAAGTCATCTTGCGGAATGGACATTGTGAGTACCTGGCCCATCATCAGACTGTACCTTTCCACCTGCCTATATGCCACCCTTACAGACTTCAAATTTGCCTAAGGTCAAGCCTTATTTACGCTGGCGCTGCCGTGCTCGCCAGGGCAAGCATGATTCCATCGCTCCACCGCGCGCATCCTCACAACCGCCGGGGAAGAGGCTGCGTGGGCGTGCCGAACTATGCCGCTCTGCTCTTCGACCGAGTTTGCATGGTATGCACGATTGTGAATCACATTTCGCTAGCCGTTGATGATGGAGCGCAGGCTTGCGGAATTGATAGGGCTTTATGCGCGAGCTATACTTCGCGTGTGCGCTTTTGCGGCCCCTGTCACTCTGAGAAGTCAGTGGACCTACTTTCCGTTACTCATTGATCTGACAATGCTCCAGCGTCAGAGGATCGAAGTATGCGAATGGCTCTGACTTTGCCCTGCGGAAGAATCAATCTGTGTACACACTGGTGCCATCAGAATCCCCCGTAAGCGTGAGCCGACGACACCTCTGGTGCTCCCTGTGCGCCGCTAATTACGCGTTTATAAGGTCCATGACGCAGCCGGAGAAGATGCTCCATTGGTGGTACAGCACGTTTTACAGGCCCGAGGTCAACACGATTCGCCGTGTACTCAATGAACTCTCAGGATCGCCTGGTGGGAGCACAAGGGTGCAGTGCTTTGTGATGATACAGGAGCGAGCCGCTAAGGAAGGGTACCATGTAAGTTGCGTCAAGATTATTGGAGATTAAAATACCTAGTGGTTTCAAGCACGGGTGTCTCGTTCACGCATAGGGAAATTCCCGAGAAAACAAGAAATTCGAGGAGAATGAAGGCGTGCGCGTCGCTTGAAGAACGGAGTATGTTTCTTATCGTAGACATGTAGCGGGTGACTTAATCCTTCTTCTCCCCTCTTCGCCTCAAACGCGGGATAGAGGCCAACCTTAGGGAACTCGGATACATCGAAGCGGACTTCCCTAATACGAAAGAGGCTAAGATCAACTCCCGTCTTCCGGACAGACGCCGGGAGATCACCAAGCTCTACGAGGAGGAACTGGAGACCTGGAATATTGACCAAACGAGAGACCTCATGCCCAGGCAGATTTCTTCGAAGGTTTCCGAGGCGATGTCGCACATCAGGAAGTTGAGGAGTATAAAACCCGGGTCAAACGAGTCCTTGTACACGTCCTGCGAGTCAACGGTCTCTCGGAACGACCTGACCTATCGCAGCCGCCATCCGCGCTCCCCGGTGCCGCTGGAACGCTTGACACTGTCGCAGACGATGACGACCTCGACGCCATCCTCGCTCAGCCAACGTCTCTCTTCCGCTGTATCGACTCAGCGCACAAGCGCACGAAGACTTGCCAAGATGCTCTCGCGTACCCAGCCATCCACGCACACTGGCGCGCCGCGCACACCAAGCTCTGCTTCGGGCGCGACCCCCACACACACGACGCGTGACCGCCGTGGGTTGAGGGAGATAGGCGCAAGAAGAACTATCGTTCGCGCGAGTGGGTGCCGGCATATGTGACCTCGGCGTCGGACGAAATAAGGATCGCGCCGCAGGTGCTTGCGGCGCTGGAACTTCCTTCCAGTGATGGCATCAGGGTCGAAGAGTTGGATGCGATGGTCAGGGACACGCGGATTGTGTGTGCCTGTGGGCACCCGCACCTGCCCGAGCCGGTTAGTTGGAGCTGGGGCGCATTAGTCGGTGATCATGGTCGGTTCATCCGTCGCGCATGAGCTTGATGATAGACGGCAGTTGACCCACGTGGCCAGTGAGCAGTACTGGTGCCGTCAGACCACCTGGGGCATGTACGTCCGCAGTCCTTTTGTTTCGGATGGATACTTCTGAACTATGTATGACAGGAATTGTTATCGGGACTCGCGCACAGTGCTCAACGATGACCATGGTCTCGCTACTAGCATGCCCATCCGTTTGTTGTCCGTAGAAGAAGCGCTCGAATACCTCCCCAAACGCTTAGGAGATGAGGAGTCCTTGCAACAAGTCACGGAACTGTTGGAAACAAGACCGAAAAAGCCCGCATGTAGCCTTTGCCTGAGACTGTGTAAGCCTGACGACTTCGAGTATACTCAACTACCCCGGGATCCTGCTCTTATATATATCATATGGAGGCAAAGTGAGTAGCTCTCGTACATTCGGGCGTATCATGGAGCTTAGGTACATGACGGCAGGCATCGAAAGAAATTCGAACCCAATGACTTGTTATTCGAGTAGTGTCATTTCCTCTTCATGTCGTTTTCATGTTGCTCGTAATGTCTTGCACTTGAAATGTCAATGCTTAGCGAACTTCAGCAAAATGGTCTGGTTTTGCAACTTGTGTTCTGTACGGCGCACTTAGACGCCTTCGTCGAGGAAGTAGATAGAAGGTCTTGTGGTGACTTCGCTGCTACCCCACAAGGAGGAGTCCGTGAGCTCGATGTCATCGTCCCGGACGCCATGAACGGCATCTTCTCGACTAGTTCTACGGCTGTCCGAGTTGCGCAGATTAAGCATTAGACGTGTCATCAAAACGCTCGATAGGCTGGTAAACATTGTATCAGAATCGTACAGTTCCATTAACGTAAATAAACGTAAATGGACAGATATTTACACATTATAGAGTGTCGACATGAGACCTCTCTGCTCTGGCTGTGACCATAGTTGGCTAAGAGCGATTTCAAGCAAGGAACAGGCTCACCGGAAGGAGAGGCTAGAAGTCGTGTGACATTATTATCGCCGCCTCCGGAACATCTTCCTGATCACGCACCAGATTGGTAACAATGATGACGATGTTCATCACAACCATAATCCCATAGTATGCGGCCCCTGTTTCATGTAGCCTGGGTCAATCATACGGCTCCGTAGCTCAGTACTCACCGTCTCTCAGGAAGGTTCGTAATACAGATGTGTTCAGAATGCCCCTCACGCGCACACCCTTCACGACAGTCAGGACAAATACGGTCGTGTCGAAGACCATGACAACACTCCATGGCGCCGTCAAGCCTGCACGAGAAAAACCTTGAACTGATGTCAATGCAGTGGCAAGTACTCATATAACATACGCTGTCCTCTGCATGATATCAGCCAACAACGCGAAGAGCGCACGAAGTACATAGCACGTACTGATCTGCGCTCAATGACAGGTCACAAGCGTGTGGGAGAAATTGTGCAGTTGTTTGGTCTGATATTTCGTCCGCTCCGAAGACACTCCACTGTTCAGCGTTAGCCGAATATTTAGCATGGTGACATGCAATGTATGGACTCACGATGGACATTCCTATGCCCGTACAAATGAATGCGATCAAAAGAGCGAGTATTCGCTTGTCTCCCTCATATAAAGCGTAGGTTCGTAGTGTCAGAAGCCCTTACAGATCAGCGAGCGACGCCTCGTAAGCTCAGACGTCCCTCCATACCTGCTACAACTGCCTGTGTGATTGCCACAAAATACTGGTGAAATGACTCCAGACGATGGCATCTGTTATCGAGGTGAACATCGAAATATATGCTGTGGTTACGATACAGCTCACTGCTGCGAATGATGTATGATTCAAAATGGTTTAAGGTGATGGGCACAGCGACTCACTAAGTCTCCCATGTTGCCAAAGAATTCGAAGATTGTAGGCACAGACCCGAGCAGTACGAGATAGCGATTGAGGAAGAAGAGTACGGAAGCAAACGAAGGTGTCACTTGAGGCCAGATCACTTCGATCTCAACGGGAATGGTTGCCAAAAACTCGTAGTAGAGAATGCCTGCAGGCGATCGGTTACTCATACATCAGAAAACGATCTGGTGTAGCGGACACTGACTAATAGCTGCGAGCGAGCAGAACCTGCTGACATGTGCTCCATATACACTGGGCAAACGAGCTCAATACGGTCATATTTGGGATGCCTGAACACCTACGTAGATGTAGCCACATCATAAGCTCTTGTATTTGCTGTTGACATACGTGTATTCCCGAGTCGTCGGTGGATTGGGTGAGGAGGAAGTGCTGGCCTCTTCGCGTGAGGACTACAAGATAAGGTGTCGATGTCGCCAGTAATAGAGCGACGTGACACTACTGAAGGACATGTGCCATGCCAACGTCAAGACGTCTCTAGGCGTAGAAGAGTCGATTGGATCAGCCAGGACGATCCACCTCAACAAGGTCATTGATACCTTGACAGCTATGCAACCCGCTCCGGCCTTAGTTGGATTTTATCACGGACAAAGGACTTCCCTGGTCATCTGAGGGCGATAGGAGGACGGCGAACGATACATTCATGGACTCTCTCATCCATGCCGTATTCACCCTACAATGGATGGCAGGATTTCACATAGCTGGGGGGACTATTGCGCCCACGTGTCGAGCGCCTACAACCGGTAGATATGGGCGTCAATTCAATATTCAACGACAAGCCGCGCCTCCAACGCCATTCGAAGAACGGCTACCAGTTATCCTCGATCGACAGCAACGATCCCAAAATCCACACAAACACGACGTAGACAGAATACAGATGGCTTACGCTGAGCACTGACTATATTCAGAACCTATTTGCAACCGGGTCAGGCCCACGGACAGACATGCGATACATCACGCAGCACGCTTCTGCGCAGCGCCCCCATATGACATGAGCGGCTGCACTGCCATGACACCAGTCAAGCCCAAGTATCAGCGGACCTCAAGCATCAACATTTGGGCCGGCCTATCACCAGCTGACTGTCCTTCGAGACTCCGTCTAAAGCCTCTGTCCCACCTCCCAATAACGTGTTGTACGTAGATTTGCTTCTGCTTTAGAGGTGAACAAACTTGCGCTTCGTGATCACTAGGCGCGAGCGATTCACCCAGACTCTCCAGCATATCTGAGTGTTGGGCTCGTGCACTTGCGTTGTCTGATAGCGTGGCTTCTGAATTGCCTAAAGTGATGAATGCGCAGTACATCTCTCATGGACACGGCCTAGGATTATGTCTGTGGCGCAGATATGCTACTGAATTTACACTGCTATCGTCACAGCTTTCCGGCATCCAAGACGTAGCACTAGGATGCCTGCACTATTGAGTAGCTATATAGACTCCTGGTGAGCACTCCCTATCACCTGCACGCAGGGAACCCGTACATCAACGGCAATGCCCCATGTTATAGCTACGCAGGTCGAGCCGGACCATCTTGAGGATGCAATACTTGTCCTCGAGATAGTTCATGCTACGACAATGTCCATACCCGCTCTCACTCTCAGCTGACACGTGCAGGGCGATTTGAACACCTTCCACCGTGATCTGCTCAAAATGTGCTGTACTTCAACTTGACTTATACTACTTTGCAGTATGCATCCTAGCATTGGACAATTCTTAGGATACTCCCATTCATCGATGCCGGAGAGATTCTACGTTCTGGAGATCGGTACTCGCAAGCTTCAATCACAGTGATTGTAGAAGCTTATGTATGGTTGATCGATAGGCTGTGTTCCTGTTGCAGAATGTCTGCAGGATGTTTAGGACAGTGCCGTTAGAGTGAAACAGTGGTTGCGGCTGGTGGGTACTTTGTTATAGATGCACTCTCGATCGAACTGAGTACTTCAACAGCTTCTTGAGTTTGAGGTCGGTGCGATGCTTGTTTACTTGTCTGTGTCATATTTTGAGCGCCGAAATTGTGCAGGACACACTAGAGTATGTCAGCAGACTTCGCCGTACCACACGTATTAATTGGATCCGTCGAGTGCATTTCGACTCCATGCATAATGTATTTCGCACATTGAGCCGATTGTACAGGCAGACTGTTCTCAGTCTTGCCTTCCGGCGAATATGCTCAAGCCTAACGGAAATCTGCTGCTCACTAGAAGATTTATGGGGCACCTCACCGCAATGCATGTACTTCTCTTGCCGCAGGTTCTACAGCAGTACGTGTCCATCGATTCCATGCGTAAAGGAGGCGTCGTGTGTTACCTCGGCCGAAGAGGGCCACTTGCATTATACGTTGATCAATGGATCTGATTGCCAATTATTACTGACCCGAATGTATTCTGCAGTTGGGCGGGTCGATGAATGGCGTGCAAGTGTTGTGACGAACCTCCGAGACTTGACATGGCCTCGCCCAGGCGCGAGATATACCAGCCGGCACCAATCACTCGGTGTACGAACGACATATCTGGATGGGGCCCATGCAATCAGATGTTCGTCAATGCTCACCTTGGGAATTATGGTTACATTGATTGTCGCGCCCCCGCGCGTTTTGTTCGCATCGGAAATGTCTTCGAAAAGATGAAAGCCGACGGAGACTCTGCCAGTCCATCAATACGAATGCGGTGGAAAGCATCGTGTAGGCCTAGTGATTGGCCCAATGCCCTAAGCGGTCGATACTCACTCCGTACGTCACTTGCACGAAGCTCACATCAGGGTTTTCATCCAGGTATCGCTTCGGGACCAACCGGCCTTCCGAAAGTCTCGAGCTTACTCACATAGGTGGCTGGGACTGCATTCATTTCTTTTGGGATGGCGTAGCAAATGACGCGAAGAGAGATAGAATTGCGCTCCAAGATCTCGTTTTTGGTATGCTGTAATACTAATGATACACCTCAAACGTCAAAGCTCAATTCATCCCGCCCGCTCGGTGGATGCAGTATATTAACGAGCGGATATCACTTCGACTTGCGCACATTCCGTCAACCATACTGCAAAGTCGCTGTATTTCTTCCAAATACCTCTTAGCAGTGATGGCACCGTACCATCACCATAGGCGTACTGGTCAGCTGATCCACAGGCTGTACCCGGCCCGTGGCCCATCTTCGATGTCCCTTGTATCAAGCTGCACTGCAAGTTCGTACATGGGCGTTTTACTAATTCTTGTAACAATGCTAAAATACTCTGATCTATAGGGTGCACTTTCAGTTGTCGAGATTGACGTCGCTTGACATAGACATGCTGAAGCACGTTCAGGAGGCCAAAAGACGAGGGTTCAAACACAACCTGTCGGAGGGCCCAGCGCTGCTGGTGAGCTACGTGATATATTCTCTCATTATGAGTCTGATTGACTTCCAATCTGTCTAGCTCCTTCCAGGGGGCGCATGGCCTAATGTCGTCATATGGGGAATTTTTCTCAAGTCTGCATCTTGTCATTCTCTATTTGATATCACCTCCAGCCATCAAGCCTACTGATAAGATGTGTCATGGTGACTGTGTCTCTACACATGGACCTTGGTGACTCGACTGCTTTTGATACCGAACGACGTCGTCTACGCACATGCATTGATTGATACAAGTAGATCCGAAGTAAATTGGCCCCGCTCATTGTTTATCTGCCTAGTGCATAGGTTATTCTGCGTGCCGCCAGCGAATGTGTTGCAGGGGTTTTGCGGCACACATTAGCCCTTGACAGGCGAAAAGAAGCTAGTCACAAACCTGGTGCTACAAGACGACCACGGCCTCACTACCAGGACGCTGATATGACAAAGGTCTGCAGAAGATGCACGCACATACTACGCCGAACATTTGGGTGATGAGAAGTGCTTACAGCGAGTCACAGAGTCATTATCGCAAGACCTAGTGAACCTCGGTGCAATACATCTGAAGTTGTATACAATTGACCATTATGAGCGTAGTCAGCTATCCGGGATCCTGTTCTGATGGTATACCGTATGGAAGTGAGAACCTCTTGTACGTATGGGTGTATCGTGAAGCTCATGTGCGTGACGATAGACATTGTAAGAAGCTCAAGCCCGAGGATCTGGCATCCGAGTAATATCCTCTATGACATCCATTTTGTTTTCGTGTCGTTCGTAACATTGTCTTGTCTTCGAGACATTCATGCTCAACGGACTTCAGCAATGGCACGGTATACTGTTGCAACTGGGGCTCCGCGTCTGGACCAGACGGCTTGATCAGGATAGACCACCGCCATGCATGAATATTTGGCACGCCTTGCAAATGCAAGTTAGCAAAGTGTTGGGGGTTGCCGACACTGGACCATACCTTACATAGCGTACTCAGACGCCATCGTCGAGGAAGTAAACTGATGGACCTGTGGAGACTTGGTTGTGACCCCACAGGGTCGAGTCCGTAAGCTCAGTGTCGTTGTCGCTGACGCCCTGGTTGACATCTCTTCCACCTGTCCTACGGCTATTGAAGTCGCGCAAATTGAACATCAGACGTGTCATCAAGATACTCGATAGGCTGGTGAAAATGGTATCAGAGTCGTGCGATTCATGCGAGGTGAGGATATAGAGCTTTACACATTGCAGAGTGTCAATAGAAGGCCTCTCTGCTCTGGCTGAAGTCATAGTTAGCTAACAGGACTAACCAGGGTAATCTGGACTCACCGGAAGGAAGGGCTAGTACCCACGAGATATGATTACCAGTGCTTCTGGAATGACTTCCTGATCACGCACCAGAATGGTGACAATGTTGACGATGTTCATCACGACCATGATTCCATAGTAGGCGGCCCCTAGTCAATGCAGACTGTATCAGTCATCAGTCATCACAATGCCATAGCCCAGCACGTACCATCTCTGAGGAAGACTCGAAAGATAGATGTGCGCAAGAGACCTCTTGAGCATATACCTTTTGCGACAGTTAGGACAAACACAGTCGTGTCGAAGACCATTACAACAGCCCACGGCGCTATCAAGCCTATATTGACAGGAACATTAAATTGGAAGAAGCCCAGGGATCATTATGACCACGTACGCTCTCCCCTGCATTGCATTAAATCAGCTGAAAATTTGCACGTCTCATGAACCAGGTTATGCATACTGATTTGCGGTTAATGATAGGTCACAAGCGTGCAGGGGGAATGGAGTGATTGTATCATCTGAAGTTTCGTCCGCTCCGAGGACACTCCACTGGTCGACCATCAGCATCCTCCATACAGAACGGCAGTTGGCAATTCATGAGCTCACAGCAGCCATCCCTACCCCCGTGCAAATGAGTGTAATGAGGAGGGCGAGTATTCGCTTGTTTCCCTCGTACAAGGCGTAGGTTCGTAGCGTCAGAAGCCCTTGGAAAAATCAGCCAGTGTCATCTCACAGGTTCACCCGTGCCTCAGCACCTGCTACAATGGCCTGTATAATGGCTACGAAGTACTGGTGAAACACTTGTAGGCGACGGCATCTGTTATTCGAGGTCAAGATTGATTGAGATGTTGTGAGCACCATACAGCTTACTGCTGCATACAATGTAATACTGAGAACGATGAGACGATGATGGACGGAACTACTCACTGACTCTCCGATGTTGCCAAAGAACTCGATGATTATGGGTACAGCGCCAAGCAGCACGAGATAGCGGTTGAACATGAAGAGCACAGAGGCAAATGAGAGCGTCACGTGAGGCCAGAAAACCTCGATCTCAACGGAAATAGTAGCCAAAAACTCATAACAGAGAATGCCTGTAGGCGGACAGTTATACATGGTTTAGATAACGGTGCTGTAAAATGGACACTAACTGACAGCCGCAAGTGAGCAGAATCTGCTGACTTGGATGCCATATACACTAGACAAAGGAGCTCAGTAAGGTAATACCTGAGACACCTGGACACTTACGTTGAGACAGCCGCATCATAAGCACTTGCATCTGCTGTCGACATTCGGGTAGCACTGAGTCGTTGGTATGTTGGGGAAGGGACTCCGTCTGCTTATTTGTATGGGAGGCCGAAATATAAGGCACCAATGACACCAGAAATAGAGCGAAGTGACAGTGCTGAAGGACATGTGCCATGCCACCGTCAAGACGTCTTGAGTGTGGAAGGCTCAGTTAGGACCAGTCAGGACAATCCATTGCAGCAAGATCGTCGACGCCTTGACAATCGTGCGACTCGTTCTAATTTTAGTTGGGTTCCATCACAGACAGAATTGCCCTGGCCATCTGAAGGCGATAAGGCGGCGGCGAATGAGCATGCGCCTACGTGTCGAGCGCCTACGACCGGCGAAATTGAGCGCCAGCTCAATCTGAACTTTATTAGACCGCATTCCCAATGCGATTGCGAAGAAGGGAATGTTTGGGTAGGTATTTATTTTCAAATGTTACAGATCGACGGCAAAAATTGCTCCTAATCTACGCAGACATGATACGGGCATGATTTCGATCGCTGATCCTGACAATTCCTGGCCATCTTCGGAACCCGTTTGCAACCATGTCAAGGCGGGCAGATTGGGCACTATATCAGAGACCCATACATTGCCCTATAACATGATCGGACGTACAGTCATATGCCAGTCGAACCCCAATATTACGGTTTACGGTAGAACTCTCAAGCCCAGTCAAGACACAACGTCGCCTTACATAGGCACCGAGGTCTGTGATGTGATGCGTTCCTTCAATGCTGTCGTATGTGCCTGAGATAGCGACACATAAGCTTGGTGCGTTATGAGCTGGTGATAATACAGTGAGTTTCATACCGAAGCGCGAGTACGTTGGATCCCGGAGTCCACCCAAACAGAAAGGATCTGACCAAGTTATGCACCAATAAACGAACCTTCCAACATTCGACAGCAGCACGTCGACAAAAAATTTCAGTCTAATCCATCAGCAGTCTTCCTTCTAGAGGGCTATCACATTTGCCGTAAATATCTATGCCAATGTCCGGTAAGTCTCGAGCAGCGCATCTCAAGGCGCTCACTTCGTAAAGCAGTAATACATGATACCCTCGACATCCCAAGGAAGAAGATGTATTGCTTTGAACTTCAAACTACTTCGACCAAGTCATTTAACAGTATAATGCGGAGCTTCTCAGATATAGCCGAACGTCCTAAAGGAGACTCGAGGTATGTGCGCTGAAAGCAAGCCATGCTATATATACGATAAGGACGAGCGTCTGTTAACGCATCGGTAACATATCTTCATCGATGAGACCGATCTGCGGTGATCATATGTATGGAATAGTACTGCTAACGAGGGACAAAGCGATAGTCCAGAACTCGAGAAGGCGTTGTTGAGACCAATTCACATACAATGTCACATTTCGACTAATCCGGATTTGGGGTCATATTCCTGACAATGCCTGCGAGAGAACTTACACGTCAGTGGCTCAATAATGCGGTTGGTATGAGGGGCCTCACTTTGCTCTCATGTGGTAAGTAATGAAGGCCTCACTATGATGTAACTCGTTAAAGCATCGCCATCTGAGTGCTACTTTGACCATGGCGAAGCAGATCCTATACGTCGTCTTGGGACTGGATGTGTCCTCCGTCGTGATGTGCGAGGTCTGCGCAAGGTATGAAGCATGCTCAGTGCGCTGGTACGGGTCATTAGGCTCCTTATTAAGACTGAGACGAAGGAATGGGGGACCAGCCAAGTCATGGTCATTATGAAGTATATGCTTGGACTCGACGCGCGATTTCCTATGATTAGAACATTCAACGTTGATGCTGATACGGGGAATCGTTCTACATACCGATACAAAAGCATATCAGTATGCCACTGCTGCTCATCATGCACGTGGCGCACCTGGAGGTAACGTTAGTTTGAACTGACGTACAGGGAGTATTGCACGCACCAGCCCAGCCCAGCTCCATTTCTCTGGAGCGGGCAGACGCGGGTTGCCGCACATGCACACTAGCTGTCCCGTCTTGACCAACCGATTCAAATCGTCTATCGTCATATTCCTGCGCTCCGGCTCATCAAATTTGAGCATAACGAGGCAGTCATTTACCATGCAGACCCTGACGAAGAGTAATGCTGCGTATTGAGGCTCGATCAAGTCGGAAGGGCATGAAGGAAGGTCTGGGATGCTGCATAAGGCAGCGTGCCACATCAGCCTAGCCTGCTTAGACAACAACATGTCTCGTAACCCCTTGGATATGCGTGCCAATTGAATCAAAGTCAGTGGATACGACCACGACGCAATCTGGTGAGAAGTCAGCATATACAAGGAGAAGGAGCATTCTACCTAGTACCTCGAGGAAGAGATCAATGGGCATTTCCATAAATTTGGCCAAACGACCCTGGCGGGCATTTCTCCTCTGCTTAGAGCCTGAATATGGACCGCATTTGAGGAACTACTCCGGAACGCTCGGGATTTCTGACTGACGACGAGATCCATGTTGAGTGCGTGGCAAAACGCATCGATTAAGGCGCTCAAACACACCACTTCCTCATATGAACCAATCACAAGCGAAGCACTTGATACTCCCACGGGTTCGAGGTAGGAGGAGGAGTTTTGTATTCGATGACGAATGACAAAGTACGAGCGCAGACCGTAGTCGGAATATCCACTTTGCGAAAGTATCCATCACATCGAAAATCAGTGACCAATGATGCCGAGTTGTCGGCTGATATGGCCCCTTCAAATACATGATGTCCTCGTCAGTTAGCTTCAGCCTTTCATGTGCACGCCCTCTACGATCTGACATCGGCATCAGAACATACACAGTCAGTAGAGCATTGCATCGCTCACAGCATATATCCCGCAGATTCTGCGGATTCGTCGTACCAAGTATAGGCGCTGTGACAAGTACAGCGTCCAACGCGCCAGTATGTTGCAGAACGGCACGAGAAAATGATCATGAAACACCAGAGCGCACCGTCTTTGAATTTGAGAGCTCCCACGTGATTGCAACTTGCGCCATGCTCACGCCACGTTTCTCCGTCATTTCGACGCGATTGACGATCCATTCAATCGGGGCTATCGTGATTCTTCTGGGACTTATGTACATCAAGTTCTTGTCAAGAGTATGTACAGTGAGATAAAATCATGGACCCGGCTTTCTCGACCACACTGCTTCCATTCCGCCTCATGAGTACAAGTTGAGACTCGATGCCACGAGAAACTGAGCGGCAGGGATGCTAGTTATCAATAATACGAGGTGGGGCAGGGACCTGCCAGAGTTGTTTTCATGAGACACGCCGGACAGAAGCCTGATTGGTATGACATACCTCGACTATGAGACACAAGTATATGTAAGCCCAATGCATTCCGTGTTCGTTACCGTATGTTGTGAACGGCAAGGATGCTAGCTCGTTGCACTCGTATCGAGTAACCCACGTCACGGGGAAAACCTCAGTCTTGAAGTCATGACAGCCCGCAACCAGAAGTTTCCCTCCATAAGAATCCTCGAGCCATTGGCCTGCGCCTCCGTCAGCGTCCTCGGGATTCCATTCCCATCCGAAGTCGCCAATACGATCGAGCAGGACTTGACCGTGATACGTCATATTGTAAACAACGCGAATTGCAGGAGACAGGCCCATGGCGCTGCAGACGCGGAACAACATCGCATCGCTGCCCTTGAGCCGATGCTCGAACTGCCCCAGGTCTGTCTTCGTCGGATCCTTCCTGTCACAGGGATACTCGTGGCGCAAGCCGAATCCGAGGGTACCCCCGTTCGGCATGAATGACTCATCCTGGAGCAGAGTCCGGAGAGCGGATTCGAACACAACCTCGTTGGCTGGCGGACTGCGCGCGACAGCGAGGCCCTCGCTCGTAGGGATTGCATCGACGCTGGCGGAGTTGTAGAGATTGTACGTCACCGTGACACGGTAGCCAGATATGACGGGGGCGACCTCATGTTCGACATCACTGAAGAAGGCGGTGTACCCAATGCAAGACTCCTGGGCATCCGCAAGGGCAGTCGCGGAGTCGATCGTCCACTCCGCACCTTCATGACGAAGTTTGAGTGCCCCTCCATCGTACTTGGCAGGGAAGACCAGGACGAGGGAACCAAACATCTCCTGGCCACGCGGAGTGTCCTTGTGAGCCTTGAAGAATGACCCAGGGCCTGGCATGTGGAACATATAAGATCGCGAACGATGGCTCTCAGGTAGATAGGCGCATACCGTAGACGTTGAGTTTGTACAGCTCAGCCCGGATGGGCCTGTCATTCTCTCCTTCGAGCAGGTCGCCTCGAACGGCATCCAGGAGTCCGCAGCAAAGCGGATCAAATTTAATGGAAAAGTACTTCGAATCCAATTTCCCGGCCTTCCTGTACGACTCGTCATAGATGTCCTGATCTCCCCTGCCGAATGTGGCTGGGTCGCAAACCTCTGCGAGATGCTTCAACTTGTCCTCGGAGGGATTGTTGAAGTCGATGCGTCTGAAACGTGTGCGGCTGTGAGCATAAAGCCAGGGATGTTATTCGAAAGATCACGAACTCGGCATTGCCTGTCTTGCCGTAGTACAGTATCAAGTCCTCGGCGTGGAGCTTGAAGACACCGCTGCAGAAAGGCGGCCTGGCCTTGAAAGCATCTGCAAGCACTTGGACCATCGGGTCGGAAGGCGGTTGGGTGTCAGGCTCAGCATCGCTGTAGGTGTTCGATTCGTAGTCGCTGTAGTCGATCATGGTGGGAGGTCGTCCTGTCAAGCCATCCGACAACCCAACTTTATACGTTGGCGAGCACCCCGCGTCCCCTTTATCGCGCCTCGAGGTGTAGGGTAATTATTCCACGTAGCAAAGACTCGAAATGAATAATGCGAGCGAGGCCCATGCGAGCGAGGCCTGGACGTAGCCACCGGAACCCACTCATGATCTTCATAATGCTGCCGAATATAGACAACCAGGTAGTAAAAAAAGTCCGTTCTCGTTGAACCGAAGTGACTCACATGGGAGTCTTTTCCTTGTATAGGATTGTGGGACCATTGGGATCCGCCTTCCACTGGTTGTCCAGGCATCCGTGCGCGCAATCAGGCATCCGGAGGGTCGTTGCTGTTCGTTTGACAACTTAACTTGGCATCGGAGCTTGAGGCTGTGTGGCTCACGCACGACAGAGATCACCTTTGTAACATTGGGAGGCACTCACAACGCATCATAATAGGTTACTTGCGCCCATTTCAGCCAAACGCTGGTGACTCACCTGGGAACAACTACTGCATTTGCCTCTTCGGAGTTCGAGAAGGGCGACCTCATGTTGTATGAAGTCACAGCCGAACACACGCAATCCTAGGGAGAACATGATGGCCGTTATTGTCTTATCTGATGGACAAGGGCAATGTCCGAATTTGGCTATGTTCTCGGGCTACACAAGGCGAGGATGTGTGGGCGGCTCTCTCTCCTGTTCCTTATTCGCTCAGGCCACAATCTTGCGCGTGCTCGGCATGCATCTTGATAGGGTTCAAGGATGCGCGTTAGCACAGGCGTTTGAAGTGCGGTCATAAGACGCATGTCGGATTGGATCCGACCGTGTAGAGCTTACGGCACTAAAGACAGTGTACCTGAGGCGGGCCCAGTATATGCAGACATGAGTGTCAGAATCATCACAAGCTCATCCTCCCTGCGCTATCGGGTGATGCAAACCAAGCCCGCATTCCAGCCTGGCCCCGGAGATAAGGAACACTCGCCTAGAAAGAAAAGAGCCCGGAAGTTTTCTGACGAAGCTCCTAATTGCCCCATTCGGTATCGAGAACAAATGAAAGCTTTGCTGCACTCTGCGTGCTATGACTGCGGCAGTGCGGCGCCTTGGCTCTTAGAGTCCTGAAAGCCTGATCCATCGGAGCGGCGAACTGCAACACGACGCGCGTGTCGAACGCGCTCTCGCTTGCGGCACGTCGCTCAGTCACGTGCTTCATTCGCGCACTCATGTCGCGTGCCTGGATCGCCGTCCCGAAGCTCGAGATTCGAACTCGAGACTCGAACAACGCGGTTTGACGAGAATGTGTTTCGTTGACAGGTTGGAGATCCTCGTAGCTCCGATGGCTCCAGCACGAATGACATATGGAGCACAACGTGGGTGTATTGTTCGGCATCTTGGACAAACATCACTACAGAAGTCGCAAGTCACATCCGTTGCAACGCATGTCCCGCCCAGGAATGACTACGAGGTCTGGATTTGATGAGCAGTCGGCCCTGGCAGCCACCATCAATCCGCTGACTGGCAGACGGGTAGCTCAACGGCCTCAAACCTCAGAACGTATGATGAAATCGTGAAAATGCAAAAAATGTCCCTGGTAAGTTACATGCACATGCGTATAGATAAAACAGCGACAACAAGCATCAGACAAGGGGGGTAGGATGTGCCCTTTCTTTTCCTCTACACAATGCAATATGATACATTCAGTACATCGCAACGCCGCGGCCGGGCTCACGCCTGCGCGCCGAACGAGTGCGTGTTGTCCGAGTATGGGTACTGGGTCGTCGGGTTGAGCAGGCCCTGCTTCGGGTTCGATTCCGCGCGCGAGTACGCGGCGTAGTAGTCGCGGCTGTCGTCGAGCTGCTCGGCGTAGCGTCCGATCACGACGGCAACGTCTGCAGCGGCGGGTCAGTGTACGGTTCATTCTGGTGGTTGGCAGCTCAAGAGCAACATCCGTCATGCCAAGTCCTACGCAGGCAGCGTGTGCTTCGCGCCCGCTGTCACGTGCGGGACAGGACGACAGACATAGACAGATGTGCGGCTGCGGCGCGAAAGGACACTCACAGAGCGTGATGAAGACGTCGACAACGACAGCGACGGTCGCGACGACCTTCTCCCAGAGCTTGAGGTTCAGCGCGCAGCTGTGCTTGTTGCCCTGGTCGTCCGTGAATTCGCAGTTCTTTGTCTTGCCCGAGAACACGGCATAGAGGAACACGCCGCCGCCCGCGAGTGTCAGGAGGAACACGACCCAGACGAGCGCCGAGTACGCCTTGATGAACCGCCTGTTTGCTCCAATCGCGCCGATGAAGCTGAGTAAAAGCGTGTGTCAGCTTCGGCCGAGGATCGGAATTCAGGTGGGACCCACCCGAACAGCGAGATGAGCGCGATGACGGTGAAGATGGAGCCGGCGACGATGACCACGATCTTCGAATCCGAGGACACGTCTGTGAACCCAGAAGCGTGGTGGTCGACCTCTGCTCAGATGCCATCAGATTCCTTGTTCGTGGAAGGTGTAAGACGCGCAACATACCCCAGAGAATGTACCATGCGAGCGCGGCCGCCGCCCCACTTGCGACGAGAGTCAGCAGCGACATCAGGAACGCCGCCGCGCGGACAGGGATACAGCAGCAGAAGTGTCTTGAGGGTGCCATCGTGATATTCTTATCTTTACGCGTTCAAAAGATTAAAATTTGAGTGTTGAAAGGGAGGAAACGTCCGCCGCTGCACGCAAACGCGAAGGAGAAAAGGGGAAGGGGGTGGGCTGCGCGCAAAAAACCGCGGACGAAAGCAAAGTGCAGGACCATCACGCTCGCCTGATGCTTTTAAGGCGGCATACGGCGGTGATGGGGCGGCGATGGCGGTGCGGCGCGCGTGCGAGCAGTGCGCGTCCGGAAAACGCGCTCGGGCTGCACGGCTGCGCTGCCTGCGCAGCGTCCAGATTCGCCCGCACAGCTTTCGATCTTGGCTCTGATCCCGCGTCCGCCACCCGCCAGGCGCGGTCTTGGCTCCCGGGCCGCCACAATGCTTCAAAGTCCGCCGCGCACTAGAGGCTGCTTCCAAGGACCGCACAAACTCCGACACCCAGGAATGGAAGTTAGTGGCGCGAGCGCGGGTCTGGTGGGAACCATCCCCTTCCGGCGAACGCTGGCGAGTATTGCATCCGGGGGCGGCGCGCCCACAGACTCACGCCAGCCAGCGGTGTCGCGAGATGTTCCTTGTGTCGCTTGTCGAGGCGAAGTGGCTCCCCTGGCAGTGGTGTGCTGATGCCAGGGTCGCAGTGGCTCATAGCCAGCCGCCACGCAGATCCTCGTCGCGCAGCCGCAGCAGGTCGCAGCCTCGTCGCCAGCGTCCCCGGGCCTCTCCGCGAGGCTCTTCCGGACCTGTGCGTTCGGTCAACAAAACAAGTTGCGCGATGTCCGTATCTTGGCGAGCGCACACAAAGAGCGAGATGCCGCACCTGTGGACGAATTCCCAGAGCCTGGAGGCACAGAGCAGCGGTGCCGTACTGCCGAGTATAGTAACGGGATGACTGCGCACCGCCTTCGTTCCTGGGCGTGGCAAAATACTAACCTGCCTTCCGCCTGCGCTGCACTTGATGAGGTCTTGGCCGTGTCAGTTGCTCTTCAACGTGCCGGGTTGTGAACATTGTTCAAGAGCTTCAAGAGCAAAGAAGGCAAGCGCATTTCAGACGACATGGAAGCCCACACTATAGACGCTCAAGCAGCGCCGCCACCGCCACTTTTGTTCTGAACTTCTCTGGTCGTTCTATCTCCATCGCCTGTTCACAATGCCGACGCTCTCATCATATCAGCATGGCTTATGGGCGGACCGACCTTGCTACTCAGACTCGTGCGCAAGGATTCTGAATAGTGTACTGTTACGTTCACCGGTCTTTTTCTGCAGCCGACTTCTATCATCGAACCTCTGGGCTGGTCACTACCACAGCTTGAAATTGCAACGATCGATTATAATGCTCCCAATTTCTAGCAAGCTGGTTGGCGCAATGCGCAATCGGCTACCTCTCTTGCTCCGTGCCCGCGGCTTCTTGGCAGAACCGCGTTGCGCCCCTCTTGTCCGAGTGGCGAAAAAACAACTCTCTAGCTATTCTGCGAACCTGCCTATCGTGGCTGTATGATGTTTCCCTGCCCCTCCTAGTTTTCCGAACTCGCACCTATCCGACCAAATCCTGTCCATGGGACCCCCGAGCGGACAACACAAGCAAGCCGTTCCTCGCACGAGCACTGGAAAGACTGCGGCAAAGCAAACGTCCTATTCATAGATGATTCTTCTCCAAGCCCTTGATCCAATACGCTAAGCTGTACTTGGTCACGCTCGAATTTGCTACTGGGATGAGCAGGCCTGTCTAGCCCGTCGTGGAGGATAATGCACTGCCATTGCTGCGGGCGACTCTTCTCGTATCCGGGACGCCCACTTGAACAAGAACCAGCTCATTGTCCTTCAGAAGTGCCGATAAGGAGGACGTATCTTGAGCGACAAATGTCCCTCCACCTCAGGGCTACCTGCGGTCTGCTCTCCGAGTCCTCATCTAGGCCTAACACACAAGACGGTTTCACTATACCGCCTCGAACGCTCCCATTTACAGCTCATGCGCAGCGTGTCCATAATCTCGCCCTCAGAGCCGCGCCGCGTAACTAGGGTCCCCATACTCACGCATCGCTAGCTATACAGGTCGTCAGATGGGCATTCCAGCCGAACGACACTGCATAGGGGCACACCGCCATATCTCTGAACAATGACGATATATGCGGTAGAGAGCTTAGAAGGTATCATGGCTGCTTACATCCAGCTGCTCAGGAAATGGCAGTTTTTATCCCGATGGGCCATGCCGCACGGAGGAGAGCAAACGCATACTGCGTCATGCCACAAGCTCACTGCGTCGCTGAGAATGACCTGACCTGGTTACCATTCGCAGCAGGTGGGTTACATGAAAGCTTCTCGCAAGGCCCGCCGCGGCCCGGCGTCCTGGTCTCCATGGCTCTCGCGGTGTCGTGACTGCAGGAAATCCCCCGGTACCGGTGGTATCCCGGAGGCTGTAGCGACTGTAAATAGGCTTTCCGGACCCAGGACGATCCATCCGCGTCCTCTTGGGCACGGCCAGGTCCTCTGCGAAGCGTCATCCAAGCTGTGCACCACGCGTCCATCGCCGTACACCCAGCCCATGCGCCACGACGCCTTCCCCGCAAGGCGAAATTGCGAGTTTGCTGCGTCTCGCATGACCCGGTGTATGTCCTTGGAAGCTAGGCTGCGATGTGCGCGACTCCACTCAGCGGGACATCAAGTGTGCGATGTTCAAGCGCGAGTTTCCCCGCCAGATTCGCCGCACGCTGCCGCGGCCGCTCGTGACGACCAAAGGACATGACGATCATCGGACTCGCATGCGTTCTCGTACTACTTAAGCCTCTGCACATCCTGACCGTTGTCGGCTGCACCGCTTACCACACCTCGTACCCAGTGATGTTTGCTCTCACCCTGCTCTCGCTCCTTCCCCTCGCACTCGCGCTGCCCTCCCCGCGCGCGACCGTCGACACCTCTGCGCACTGCGGGCAGTGGGACACGGTCTCCGCAAGCCCGTACTCGCTGCTGCTCGACCAGTGGGGCGCGTCCGGCGCGACGTCTGGCTCGCAGTGCGCGCACATCACGAACCTCAGCGGGGACACGATCGCGTGGCAGACGAACTGGACGTGGACGGGCGGGTCCGGCGTGAAGAGCTTCAGCAACATCCAGCTCGATGACGGCATCAACCAGCAGCTCAGCGCGATTTCGAGCATGCCGGTGCGTCTCCCTGTTCTTCGCTCCCGGCTCTTGCGAGTTGGGTAGGTTGCAGGATGATTGATTGTGTGTGTGGTGTTGCAGACGACGTGGGACTGGTCGCAGTCGAGCTCGGGCACCGTCGTCGCGGACGTCGCGTACGACCTGTTCACGGCGAACACCGCCGGTGGTGCGAACGTGAACGAGATCATGGTCTGGCTCGCGAACTTCAACGCGGGCCCGATCTCGGCGCAGTACAGCGCGCAAGGCCAGCCCGTCCCCGTCGCGTCGGACATCAGCATCGCGGGCCACACGTGGAACTTGTATAGCGGCTCGAACGGGGCCAACAACGTATTCTCGTTCCTGCCGACGAGCGGGACGGTCACGAGCTTCAGCGGAGACTTGTTCGGATTCTTCGAGGTGAGAAATTTGTGGGCGATTGGCCAAGTTGAGGATGAGCTGACGCTGGTTCGATGTAGTACTTGATTGAACATGAGGGCGTGAGCTCTTCCCAGTTCTTGGTGACGGCGCAGGCGGGGACTGAGGCTACGTCTGGTACCGCGACTCTCACGACGTAAGTTCTCTCCTCTTCTAGGACGTTTGACATGCCTGACATAATTTGCACCAGGTCTGCATACAGCCTTGTTATCAACTGAACGATGTCGATATGTGATGTAGTATCCCCCTGCTTAAGGGCTCGAACTTGCGATGTGTTTCTGGGACAATCAATGCCGATAATTGAGATCACTACTTCAATTGGAGTGTGAATCAGCGTGCGTATGGTACATGTGAAACAGCGAGAAGTTACCAGAACAGACCAAGCGCGTAGACGGGAGATGTGAGTCCTCGTTAGGTCTCGAATCGTCAAGCATCAATGACGAATATTCCATGGGTCAATCAGATACCGAAATCCTGTACGATATCGATGACCCCTTTGTTCTCGAACTTCCGTGTGTCTGTAAGCTACCTCGTGCTAGTACACGAGCACAGGCTTCATGAATCCACAAGGCAAATATGGTCATGTTTCTCATACGAGTCAGAAAACCCAGACAAATGTAGACGCAATCGACAATTGAGAAGCCATCGAAATGGTGCCATGCAACCCGGAGGGAGGCGAGAATGAGTCAAGTACAGCGGACATGAGCGCTGCAATATGCAACGTGACTAGTGGCAACGTTTCAAGCATGTAAAACTCGCGGTCATACTGTCTCTGTTCTCCTCATCAGGAGGCGGGAGAATTCGAGGCGTCTGATCTAACATTCACACGATGACTATTCGGGCAAAATTTCCCAGGTGAGTCACTTCGGTTCGACGAGTATGGTCTTGATTGATCCTGGGTGTCCAGATTCTGCAGCGGCTAGTGGGGACACGCCGCAAACGCGGCACCCACGCACTCATAGGAGTCATACAGAGCCCTTCGGAGGTATTTTTTACGATCCGACCTCAGGAAACATCTCGGTGCACGAGTGCGTCTCATAGCCACTGTCTACGTATAAAACGGGCTGGTCTCTTCGCGATGTTGCCAGCAGCTACTGTAGATCGTTCACTGCCCTGCATTCCCTGAGATCCTCTCCGTCAAGCTATCTCCGATCTAGACTTTCACGATGAACAACCTCAAGAGCTCTGAGCCTGTCAATCCGCAAGTCGAAGCGCTTCGGCGGGCCCTCCACGCGAAGCCGCCGTTCTGCAGCGGGATCTTCAAGCTCCACCCAGAGGGTCTCATCCTGTACTATGGCAAGAAAGGAAATACCGAGTGCGTGGACTTCATGTCATATGCCCAGCCTGACTGACAGGCGTACATGTCTCAGTCGCATTGACTGCGCTAATGTCTCTGAGGACGAATTGAGGCATCTCGCTGCGGTCTGCGACCCGGCCACGTTAGGAAGAAACGACCAGGACGTCTACGACGAATCGTACAGGAGGGCCGGAAAACTGGATTCGTCGTACTTCGCTGTCAAGTTTGATCCGCACTCCTGCGGTCTGCTGGATGCCATTCGAGGTGACCTACTTGAGGGAGATAAAGAGAGGCCCATTCGGGCTGAGTTGTACAAACTCAACGTCTACGGTTCGCACATACTCCCATGACGTCCGTGATACAGCCTCTCATCTCACACATCAGGCCCGGGGTCGTTCTTCAAGGCCCACAAGGACACACCGCGCGGTGGAGACATGTTCGGCTCCCTCGTTCTCGTCTACCCTGTGAAGCACAATGGAGGAGCACTCAATATCCAACACGAAGACATGCAGTGGACGTCCGACTCAGCAACCCTCCTTGCGGGTGCTCAGGAGCCCTGCGTTGGGTACACCGCCTTCTTCAGCGACGTCGAGCACGAGGTCACTCCTGTCGTCTCTGGTTATCGTGTCACAGTGACGTACAATCTATACTACACCACCGGTTGCGATGCGGTCCCGGAGGGCGAGGCTATCTCCATCGCACGAAACCCGCCTGCCAACGAGACGGTGTTTAAAACAGCTCTGCAGACCTTGCTCCAGGATGAGTCGTTCATGGCGTCTGGGGGTACCCTTGGATTCGGCTTACGTCACGAGTACGCCTTCGACAGAAAGGACCCGACGAAGACCGACTTGGCGCACTTCGAGCGTCGTTTCAAGGGCAGCGATGCCATGTTGTTCCGCGTTTGTCAATCCATGGGTCTCGCTGCATCCGTTCGTGTCCTCTACAAGGTGAAATATAGGGGAAGAATTCTTCTTGATCACATTGTTGACTTTAATGGGCGATGGGATCCTGAGGACGACTTGATTTACTGGCTGAAGGACAAGTACCATGGAACAGTATTAGCGAGTGATGAGGACCCAGACGAGTATGACGAGGACGACTACGAGGCAATGAACGACACGGATGACGCACTCCATGTGATGTGGATCACCCAGTACGCGCGTCAGAACCCAATGTCCATGCCATTCATGGCATACGGTAACGAAGCCCAGCTGAAGTGGGCTTATATCCATCTCTGTCTCATTGTCGAGGTACGCCTTCAGTCTCCGGTCACGGCTCACGGCTCAGTTGATCGCACAACAGGTCCCCGCCGCTCCTCGCGCTATTTCTACCTGAGCGACTTGAGAGCGGCTTCAGTGTGTCTATCCGCAACGCCCCGCTTCACAGTTGAGCTCGTCACATGCATTTGTATTGTACCTTTCGCAAAGATGACGGCACTCGATATTGACTTTTGTTGTAGATTTCACCAAATACGGTAATCTTACGCGTACCGTAGCTTAGATAATCAGGGCGCCTAGCGCACGCGTCCATACGAGTCGCCGTATGTTCGACTTCCCTCAGTCTCGTATCCCGAGCTGAGGGTAAGTCCATAGTCTATCCACAGTATCTACATACTTACAGTATACCTAGGCAGTTCCCTAGGTATAGTAATCTCAATACAACACAGTCTCGTATCCCGAGCTGAGGGCAGTTCCCTAGCCGGTTTCTACAACTTTGGCATATGTCCCGAAATAAGTCACGATTGTGTTCGTGGTGTTGCAGACGACGTGGGACTGCTCTCAGTCAAGCTCGGGCACCATCGTCGCGGATGCCGCGTACGACCTCTTCACGGCGAACTCCGTAGGTGGCGCAAACGTGAACGAGATCATGGTCTAGCTCGCGAACTTCAACGCGGGCCCGATCTCGGCGCAGTACAACGCGCAAAGCGGCCTCGTCCCCGTTGCGTCGGACATCAGCATCGCGGTCCACACATGGAACTTGTACAGCGGCTCAAATGGCGCGAACAACGGGTTCTCGTTCCTGCCGACGAGCGACTGTCACGAGCTTCAGCGGGGATTTGTTGGGTTCTTCGAGTTGAGCAATTCGTGGACGATTGGTGAAGCTGAGGATGAGCTGACGTTAGTTTGACGTAGTTCTTTATTGAACATGAGGACGTGAGCTCGTCCCAATTCTTGATGACGGCGCAGGCCGGGACTGAGGCTACCTCTGGCACCGCGACTCTTACGACGCAACTTTTGCCGCCATAAGCGATATTGAATCCTCCTGACAAGACCAACCCCAGGTCCGCGTATAGACTTGTGATCAATCGAAAGGCGAGAAGCTATGGTGTGGTATTTTCTATGCTTCGTGTCCTAAATGCAATGCTGTCTGTTGTCGCGGGTTCCTGGAACACAGAATCAATAATCGAGCTTGTTGTTTCGTTCGAAACGTTGATCAGCACGCCTGTAATGCATGTCAAATTGCTCATAGAGTATGGCGCACATGGGAGCAACCTTTCAACAATATTTTAAATGGACTTGTGTCTGAAGTCTCTCAATCGTCGACGAGCAAGTGATGGCGAGCTATGTACCATACGCGCGTCCTGCGGCCAAAGTTCCTTTTCGCGGGACTTTCAGAACCGTGGTAACACAGAACGAAAGCCAAGGTGTCGGCGTGGGAGCGCTGTCAGTTGACTATGAACACAGTTTGAGATATACGAGGAGGCGCTCTATAGCTAGGGGCGTCCGGGCGTTGATAAAAGAGCATTACCGCTGATCTATGGTACGGATTGCTACAAGCCGGCTGGCGTTCGGGATGAAAAGGCAATCCACACACTGGATTGCCATGAAGCTTCCTCGACTCAGATGGTGCTTTTCAGATTTCATTAGCTCACTCAGGCCTCAATGTACGTATCAGGGACCACCATACTCTCTTTACTCTTCGATTTCAGATCAGATTACATTGGACGACGCATACTCTATGGGCGAGAACTTAAGTAAAGCACCATCTTTGTGCCCTCGCAGTTATGGTTCCGCGGAATGCCACTGTATATGCGTCCACGGCCGCTGTCTCGCGTGGTTTTATTGTTCCATGCCCAACTATCGTGACGTAGTGTTCTGTGTCGACTCCATCTTCATGCTGAGACTCGACACGTACAACCACGACGTCTGAGCAGATATCAGTTTGAAACACCAACGCCAGCTGTGATTCTGGGCCGATGCACTCCGGCGTTGTGCCTGGCCACGATAGGATATACTGCATCCCATCGGATGTGTTCTCTATAACTTGACCATTGCGCAACGTCGCAAGCGCTAGTTCCGTGAATATAAAACCACTGTGTTGAATATGCAGTCCATCCTGCTCGCATAATCCGTGGAGAGGCCACGGTGGGTCTGCAAATCTTTGTGCCGCAAAAGCCATGTTGATAATCATCGGATCTTCGAGCCGAAGGAGTGACTTTGGAGCCCATCGGAAAGGTTTGAGCTGAAGATTCAAGGTTGCAGGATTCGGAGTTCCGAAGTGCGCAAAAATCACTACAGTCGGAATCTCATGTAGAAGGCGGTAGAAAATCGCCATGCGTTCCTCCGCTGTATCCACGCTCAGCACCTGTGATAGGTCGAGACCAAGCAATGATGCCATGCAAATGGGTTCATCTTCTGCCTTGCTAGTAGAACGATTCTGAACCGCGCTCATGATCCTTTGGAACTGGGTTTCGAACCTGGGTCGTTGGATGTCATACATGGGCGGAAGACGATCGTCTATCAAGACTTGTGTATGCAACTCATAGAGGAGGTCGGCCTTGACTTCCTGGACCGTAATGGTGAGGGACGATGGCTTCAGCCTCTGCTTGGGAACGCGAACCACCTTGTACTGGAAGCTCCGTAACTGCCTGTTCCAGTATACGGGCCCGTCGGCCATCTGGATATAGAGGTTCCCAGGATTTGAAGGTCCGTGCCCTGAAACAGCAATGGATGCTTCTTGAAGAGTCCAGAGACGCTTCATCCAACCACTGCACATCATCCTGATCCCAATCTCGAGGTGTGGCACTGGACGAGACTGAAAACGACATAGTTCACGGTCAAGAACGAGTACCGCTATCGCTTCAGAATATGTCCGTGAAAGTAGTCGAATGGCGAGTTTGCGATACTCCTTGAACTCAGGAGCTACTGGGATACAAAGCGTATCAATCCAGAGCGCTGCGCGAAGACGGCGGTTCTTCGATAGGCTATATATCTTGCATAGATTGGTAACCAATCCTAGTAGACGACGTACTTGGCATGTCGGAAGGGAGTTCTGGTATGGATTCCCTAGTCCGTCGGCCCCTTACAAGCGTCGTCAGTCCTTTCATGGGAGAATAATAAAGAATACACACGTACAGACATGACTTATGGCGATGTAAGGGTAATCTTCATCACCAACAACATGAAGCTGCAAATCTTCCGATATCGTGATCTTAGGTATGCTCTTGAACGCAAGTACATTTCGCAGGTCCTTAGGATCTACGCCTATCGGTGCACATGCACAGTCTTCCCTGATGTGAAGTGTCCGATAGTCTTTCTCGTCAATTTGATATGCCATACAGGTCGTCTCGGTACAAGCTTCATGGTTCCGGAACGCGTGAGGGCGCTCCAGGTAGGATGCCGAGATGGATACATTGAAACCCTGCAGTAGGTGCCGGACTTCGCTTCTACACCAGCCTTTGGAGAGCAATCTGCTCAAGACAAAATCTGTGAACCGGATCTGGCCTTCCGGCCTCCAGTCTACAGTCATATCGGCAACGGATATCTTCATGTTGTAATTGGAGTCGATGTATGGCTGCGGTGAATGGCAGAGGAATGCTAGCGATAGAAGACGGAGGAGTATATGAATAGACCACAGCACTTCGCACTGTGGCAAGGTGTACTCATGCTCATCTTCCCAATCGGAAGCTCGAGTGATCATGAGCTGGACTTGACGGATGATAGCATATAGCTGCTCCTGAAGTTGCTTGCCTGCGCGCCAGGAACGCTGAGCGGATGCGAATAACTTCATGGGCAATCCGTTCAAGTTCCCCATGTCGAAGGTGCTCTCCGAGTCAAATTCTCCGGGGTATGAATCAAGTCCGCACAATGAGCACACCTCTGCTAGTGTTCCAAAGAAAAGCCATGCCTGGAAGAAAGCAACTTTCTCTGAGACCGTGACTGACGTCCCATCGGTCCGGGAGATGCTGGGAGAGTCTAACCCGTACGGCATTCGCTGACCGGGAGTGTCGGCTATACACATGCCAGGAGGACATCGACCTGAATGGCATCGGCGATCTTTACGATGGATTTCCCACCCCATACGAGCGGGGTACTCCCAAAAGCCAGAGTTGTCGTATGAGGGAAGTAGTCGAACAGCCTTGAACGGAATGAATTCAGGTCGTCTATCTTCCGAATCGTAGACGTGCTGATTACGGCTCCTCCAATAAAATTTTCCATCCCGATAATGAGCAGAAAGGTTGTTCTGCAGATAGCTGTAAAGGTGCTGAATAAAGCTAGCCATAGGTCATCGTCGAAGGCTGAGGCGCTGAGGCATTGAGGCCCAGGAGCAGTAGCGCGCTAATGATACAGGTGTCTTCACACGATTGCGTGACACCAAACAAGAAAGGCCAGCACAAATTACCGGCATGTAGACCGTGCCTCGACCTTGCGTTCAGATATTATCTGTATTCCAGTTCGGTCACTTAGTATATAGGCTGTCCTTGTTCACTATAATGCGTGATACCAACGTATGGAGAGTACTCGTATTCGAAGATGTGCGCGCCTACGTAGAGGAAGTGCTGTCGGTTGCGAAGGTAACTGCTAACGTTAAAACATCCACGTTCCCTGGTCTCTCATCTACCCCCAAAAACTATATGTGCGGTATCATGCACATACCTGGAGTGTCTGTATGCCCAAAAGCTCCCTGCAGAGATATCTGAAGCTTTCGTATGCCCGAATACTCGTCTGAAAGCTCCCGAATGCGACCCTTGCGGAGGAGGATGTACCGGAATGAGGTCGCGGCTCTCTCATGTTATGTCTACTCTAACGCAAGTGTTTATGAGTGTACAGCGACACCCGACTTACCGTGCGCCTCTACCCACGAACTCCCCAGTTCGCACACACGTGAGGCGAACAGAAATTCAATACAATCATCGATATGCTTTTCCTCAATCAAAACGTCTTCGTATCGTAGCTGAAGCTCCAGGAGACATACTCCACAATCGCCGTGCTGATTGCTCTATATGCTCCTGTGCTTTCATGGCAAGCAAGCAGTGGAGGAAAACGTTAGGGTATTCAGAAATGAGCTTATGACCAAAGAGCGGGCTCGCGAATGAGATGCAATGAGACAATATACGTGCTAGTCTGACATTAACAGATAGAGGGCGGGAGATATGATGCAGCCGGAGTTAAAGTTGGTCGTAGACATGCCTTCGATTAGGCGTAAGTGCGACTGCTTATCGATACTACTGGAAGTGCGCGAAGACTTTCTGGAAGATGTCCTCGGAGAGACACGTCGTTCAGGTACCTCGTCTACAAGCCTCACGGAACCGCCTAGGGCCGCCTAAAGCTCAGCGACGGCCTAGCTACGCTGTCAGCGAGCGGTACGCGGATATAGCGCTCAACAAGTAGACGACCTTCGGCGAGGTTGTTCCTGATCAGGCTCGGATCCAGGTCAGCGTACAAGCTTGTGGCTACCCCAACGACGCCAAACTGCAGCGTACTATTTATTTTGTATGGACTCACTAGCGATGCATATACTGTGATCGGTGCCCGAGACGCGATGCCGAGAATCCGCGAGTTCAGTCTGTCGTTCTAAATTTCATTCGAGACGCGTGTTCCAAGTGGCGGCAAGCCAAAGAGCCGTATAGACCAGAAACGTGAGTCCTCGCTGATCTCTTCGTCGTCTATACCGAACACAATGTTGGGACAATCAGATACTATGACTCTCAATAAATCTTGAGGGGCGCGTCAGGCTCGATACCATACATATGGCGATATTCTTCGAGTGAGTTACGAACAGATGTGCGGCAATCCGAGTTGGATCCCGTGCTCTCACGATGCCAATCCAGGCAATTCCTCTCAGGCGAGTCAGGCGGCTCGACATGTATGGCTTAGGCTGATCTTGGGTGTCCATATTCCGGCACCATCAGCAAAATCTCCGTTTTACTTTGACTGCTTTTACGTCTTTTTCGGAAAAGCGGCGCCAAAGCAGAGGCAACACTTTCTTGATGACGGCTGGCGGGGTCGTGTATTGAGCCTGGCACACACGCGCAAATCGGAGTCAACCGCAATGCTCGGAAGCTTTCCCTTAGCGCGAATGCCGGGATAATATTTTACGAATACGAATAACTGTCTCCGATATAGCGCCGTCGCCTGCATATATCATGGGCTGACCTGTTGTCGACGAAGCCGATTGTCCACTGTCTTGCATCCTAAGTTTCTGTTCAATAACTTGTTCTCGCTGAAGTCTGACAGTTATACACGATGGTTAAGCGCAAGCGCTCTATGTCTGTCAACCCACAAGTAGAAGCCTTGCGACGAGCCCTCACTGCCAAGCCGCCCTTCTGCAGTGGTATCTTCAAGCTGCGCCCAGAGGGACTCATCTTGTACTATGGCAAGAAAGGCAACACTGAGTCCGTGATACAACCTTACACTTTGGATTTCTCGCTAATAAGCGTACATTTCTCAGCCGCATTGACTTCGCTAACGTCTCCGAGGACGACTTGAAGCATCTCTCTGCGGCTTGCGACCCAGCCACTTTCGGCAGAAATGACCTGGACGTCTACGACGAATCGTACAGGAAGGCCGGGAAGTTAGATCCGGCGTACTTCTCCGTCAAGTTTGATCCGCATTGTTGCGGCCTGCTTGGCGCCATTCGAGGTGATCTGCTTGAGGGACAGGATGAGAGGCCTATTCGGGCTGAGTTGTACAAACTCAACGTCTACGGTGCGCACATACTCCCCTGACGTCCGTGATACAGCCTCTCATCTCACACATCAGGCCCGGGGTCGTTCTTCAAGGCTCACAAGGACACGCCACGTGGCGAGGAGATGTTTGGTTCCCTTGTCCTCGTCTTCCCTGTTAAGCACAGTGGAGGTGCTCTCAAATTTCGACACGAACACATGCAGTGGACGTCCGACTCGGCGACGTCCCTTGCAGATGTTCAGGGACCCTGCGTTGGGTAGACCGCCTTCTTCAGCGACGTCGAGCACGAGGTCACCCCTATCGTCTCTGGCTATCGTGTCACATTGACGTACAATCTGCACTACACCACCGGTTGCGATGCGGTACCAGAGAGCGAGGCTGTTCCCCTCGCACGGAACCCGCCTGCCAATGAGATAGCGTTCAGGACAGCTCTGCAGACCTTGCTCCAGGACGAGTCGTTCATGGCGTCCGGGGGTACCCTTGGATTTGGGTTACGTCACGAGTACGCCTTCGACAGAAAGGACCCGACGAAGACCGACTTGACACAGTTCGAGCGTCGTTTCAAGGGCAGCGATGACATGTTGTTCCGCGTTTGTCAATCCATGGGTCTCGCTGCATTCGTTCGTGTCGTCTACAAGGTGGAATATGAAGGAAGTATCCTTCTTGATCGTATTGTCGACTTCAAGAGAAAATGGGATCTTGAGGAGAACATGGTTTACTGGCTACAAGACGTGTGCCATGGAAGAGTAATGGCGGGTGAAACGGGTCCAGGCGAGTATGATAAGTCCGCGGCAGACGACGCCCTTCGTGTGATGTGGGTCACTCGATTCGCGCATCAGGACCCAATGACCATGCCATTCATGGCATACGGTAACGAAGCCCAGCTGAAGTGGGCTTATATCCATTTCTGTCTCATTGTCGAGGTACGCCTTCAGTCTCCTGTCACGGCTCACTGCTCAGTTGATCGCACAACAGGTCCCCGCCGCTCCTCGCGCTATTTCTACCCGAGCAACTTGAGAGAGGATTCGACGTGTCTGTCTGCAACGCAGTCTCGCAGTGGAGCTCGTCTCGTTCGCTCGTATTGTACATTTTCGCAAAGATGACGGCAAACGAGATTGGCTTTGGCATTTATCCGAAAATGAATAACGGGTGATGATTACCAGTGCGGTTCCTTGACCGCCTACATTCACATCTCATGAGTATCCCCAGCTCGCAATGATCGTCCTCGATGTCCGATTCCTCTACCCGAATGCTCGAAACCCCGATGCGTCTTGCTCAGAGGATGTGTCGATGACTTCATGTGGTGCCGGAGCATCCTCCGCATATATGCGACGTCACCACCGCAATCACGGCTGGTACTTATGCAGCGATCGCAAAGGTGAAATTCGTGGACTCACCTATCGCGGCCTCCTGCGTGTCTGGGAAATATTACACGTGTCAAATGCACATCAAATTGAGCCTCGCGGTCTCCTGTTGGTATGCTCCACAGTCCGTGTGCTATATCAGTCTATTGACTCGTATGACCGTATCCGGGGCTGCTCAGCCGCACACGAGCCGGTTTAAATGACGACATGGCAATTTAGCTCATAATGCAGTACGAGAAAAGTGTGAGTACGTATTCCGAAGTCGCCCCGAGTTTGATGTACTCCAGTAACAGACGATATACTACCTAGATGATTGCTGGAAGAAGAATACTAACGTGAACTGTCTAGAGATCGGTTGAAATTTTGACAACTGTACGTGCTACGCGAATATTAATATTAGAAAAGTACATAGGCGTTCCGGTGTCGATGATTGAACGTTCTCATGAACGTGGGAGGGACGAGGGCCGACGAATTTGAGTAAGCAAAGGCGCGCACCATTCCGAGGCCATGCGTAACCCGAGGAGCTGTGGGAGAAGTCACCCCGCCAGTATGCAGAGAGCGCGTGTACCACTGTTTCTCCTGCTGAAAATTTCGACTTCATTGGCAACGAAGAAGTCACATTTCTGCTCATGTAGAACGGTCTTGTGTCAGATTGCTCACTACATGCACATGAAACGGGGTCGACAGCGTCAGGGTGGAGTATGTACGTTACCTCCAGGCTTCCACAACTTCCGTTAATGCAAATATACTAGAAATGTCTTGCGAAGGACGAATTACAATTTACCGTCATAGGCGACGTCTGACGGACACCCTGTACGTGACAATAGAGTCGTTCAAGTCTCGCTTGAGGCTCGGCAATAAATGAGGTCGGACACCTAGTATAGGGGTTTGAGACCTATTGGTAGGGTTTCAATAACCTAAGGTAGGGTTACCCATTTTCGAAAATTCCCACCCGACCTAATTTTCTCATGCGGCCAGAGTGTCACAGCGACGTGGCAAACACGCCTTAACGGTGAGGAGACCACCGCCGCCAGCTCGCTGAATGGAGACCCAACGCTCTTCCCCCCGTCGGCCTCGTACCAGCCTGTATCCCCACAACCTGTTTTTCTCGACGCTAGGACTGTTGCGGCGCTGGATGCCGCCGAAGAAACCAGTAGATCCCGATGATTTTTGGCTCAAGAACGACCGTCGTTCTATCCTTCTCTCGTTCCTCGAGACCAATCCCGAGGACTCGAGGAACCTGCTCTGGGGTTGCCCGGAAACTAAGCAGAAAACCAAGAGCCCGATGACGAAGAAGGAGATCTATGCGAAGATTGCATACCGTGTCTTTCTGAACGACCCCGATCCGACCGTCAACTCGAGACCGTTTGAACACACACCATCGCCTCATTGGGTGCGGGTCAAAAAACGGTTAGAAAAGTAAGCCGGAGAACTTATCTTCCTTAACACTACTAACGAAGGCTATTTTAGATGGCGCAATTGGTATAATGCTACGCAGACAAAGCTTAATTCAACGGGCGCTGGTATTACCGAAGAGCAGCTGGCCCAAGGGGTCACTTCAGTTATCCGTAAGTGATATTCAAGCTACTGCAAGAGTGCTATGCTCATCAGATACTGTAGGGGCATCTCTGCCAGCCAAGCTGGATCTCGACACATACCAGCGGCTGAATGCAATCTGGTGCCGGAATCCGGCGTTCAATGCAACGACCGTGAACTCTCTTCATGAAGGACCTATCTCTCAGCAGGCAAATGCACCTCCTCTATCCCACGACAACGAACCGTATCACAACATGTCTACGTCTCACGGTGCTACTTCATCGCAGGATGCTCGTCCCTTCGACTTCATGGAGGTTGATACCTTCGCGATGCTACGGGACTTCCAGATGCCGCCAATCAACTTCTTCCAGCAGACCGGCGGGCAGCAGCAGCTCAATATCTCGCATGAGCAGGAACCTCACATATCGTCGCCTTTCAGCATGCAACAGCAGCTCAGTTCCGCGCTGCGTGACTTTGATATGCCGCAAGACTTACCTATACCGGAGAGCTTTACGGTACCGCAGATGCACAGTGTGCCGCAGGATGTGGGTGCTTCTGCGAGTAGAAGCGACCCAACTATCACGGCGAGCTCATCCTCATCATCTCTTGTTCACCGCACCGGCAATCTTGGAGCCTTTCTGAATCGCTCATTGTCTACGCTATCCTCGAACTCGTCCCTCCCATATCAGCATCCTGGAGTGCGCACTGCATCCTCACCTTCAGTTCACCGCGCTGGCCGACGACAGTCAAAGAACAAGTCAGTCGCAGGTCTAGAAAGTGACCCTACGATTGAGAAGTTCATGGCCTCGATCTCGAAGGCGAATGACGAGGCAACTCAGTCTCGAGCCGAACAGACGAAAATGCAAGAAGATCGGTTCTTGCGGATGATGGAGTTCGAAGAATGGAAGACTATGTACCTGGCGCAGCTTGAGATAGAGAAGCTGCAGCTCAAGGCAGAGACCGAACGGCTCGCCAATCTTGCACAATTGCAACGTGATCAGACTCAGACCTTGAAGGCGGCAATTGACTTCAATACCCTACTACTTCAGCAGTCCACATCCGAGAGAGGCCGCGACTCTCAGATTGACCAAAACATGTTGCCGGTCAATATGAGCATTCTCCAGAGCTCGCCTGAAGTCTTTGCATCTCCTTCAGTTCCTTCGGTTTCTTCGGTTCCTTCGGTTCCTTCGACTCCTTTGCCGTCTTTCAGAACCATGTCCCCCTTGGTCCCCCGGCGTTTTGCTCCCAGGTCGGTATCGTCCTTATCGTCGTCTTCTCGCACAGTGCCAGTCTCTCCTCTCGCGTCGTCGTCAAACATGTTATCCAGCCGTATGTCATCCCCCGCCATCCCGCCCCCCGCTATGCCATCTCCTGCAATGCCGCATTCCATCTCTATGCACCGTCCGGCCGCTTCGCATCATTCTGCTTCTGCTTTACGTCAACCTGTTGCATACCAATCATCAATCTCGTCTGCGACAGGTTCATCAATGCTGTCTTCCACTGCCTCGTCATCTGCATCAATCACATTTGCCGACTTCAACGACTTCAATGCCGACGCCTTCGCCGCATTCTCTGCTGACCCGGAAATGCAGAAGATCTTTGCATCAGTTTTACCCGAGGAGGAGGAGGAGGACGAGGACGAGGACGAGGACGATGAGGACGAGGATGATGAGGACGAGGAAGAGGAGTAGGAGGTCACTGCAGGTCTTATGTCAATTCGCAATAGTCTGTTAGTTTGCATGTATCTTTGTCCATGTTCGTATGAAGTATATGATATTATATGTACATTGCGTGATCAGTGTGTATTCAAGATATACGTCATCAGCTCATCACGCATAACTGCACCTGCATGGTTAGCGGGATACTCGTCTGGTACAATGTAAGTAGAAATGTCCGTGTCGGAATCAGTGTCAGAATCAGAGCTATCGTTAGGGCTACTTCGTACTTTATCATTGTCTAATCCAAGGCCTTGTGCAGCCTCAATATCGAGGATCAGGTTATGGAGAATCAAGGTGCATCGGACCCACGTAATAGCCCATTCATAGGAATGTTTGTCTTTAATCTGAATGCGCAGCTCACGCAAGGATTGCCATTCACCTTTGAGTCGTCCAAAACCGTGTTCAGCCTCTACACGGACAGAAGAAAGGTATTTGTTGAACGTTTTCTTGGCATGAGGAAGGTTGGTTGTATTGGCAGGCCGTTTGAATGGCACAATACACCAGGTTTCTAGAGGATAGGCGGAATCACCGAAGATCCATTCGTTGTCTTTAAGAAATAACCTGGGGTGTTGATAGATTGCAGTATCCTTGAAAGCACGGGAATCATGTGCGCTTCCTACGTTGCCAATAGCATAGTCGACGACCCGTAGGGACCCAACCATAAATACAACCTGTCGTTCTATTAGCCAAGGACGCATGATATTATATTTAAAAATAACCTGAAGCGACATGGCGTAGTCAGAATTTTTGTTATACCATGATTTGCCGTATAGAGCAGGTTCTTCAAATAGCTTGATGGCCGTTCCATCAACAGCCATAATTCCCCCTGTCCACGCAGTACATTGAGTTTTCGAATAGACAAACTGCTTCGCAGCTGCTCGTTCATCGTCGGTTGGTAAATGAATTGCCTCACGATGAAGAGCAGTAATCGCAGCTGCAACTCGGTGTGTGTAATTGTTTACTGAGCCCGTTGAGACTCCCGCCCAAACAGCAAGATCGACGACAGATATAGCGTTGCCGTAATGGCCCATGCGCCTCAGAAAAATAGCTAGCTGAGATCGTACCTCAAGCTGTGCATTGTTTGACTCGTTATAGAAGATTGGGTTTGTGATTATTTTCTCAAGAATGGCATCAAACACGGAAGGCGAGACACGGACAAAGTGTCGGAAGAGGTCAGGGTGATCTGCATGGAAGATCCATAACAACGGAAGCTGAGAGACCTGTGGAATACGAGGGCGCTGGACCAGGACACGTTGTCGCTGAATGACATCATAGCAATTGGAAAAATGGCGAAATGCCGCAATCGCCACCATCTGAATTCTCAAGATGGACTCATGGTTCACGTGGCCGGAGGTGCCAAATGAGCCAATGAGTGAAGAACTTTCCTCTGCGCCGTAATGGGGAAGTGTTGGGTCCTCGGTCTGGCACATGGAGATGAACGAGTCGAGCATACTCGGCACGGAGTCAGGGGCAGTGCGAAATCCCGGAAGTATGGTACCCAGAAGTGACATGGCTGGGTCACCTGGAGGGAAAATACCAGGGCCAGGATTATCTGGATCCATTCTAATCAACAAATTACAAAGTAGAATGGAGTCAATAGTAGGCTTACAGTCCCCGGTGTCCGAGAGTGCCAGTATACACCTAAGCGCCGTAAGGAGCGTGAAGCGAGCGCGGTTTGCCACGCGCTCCAGTGCTATCTCTCGCTGTGTCGGATGATTGGGCGCCATCGAGTTCTTGCTAGACAGGCTGTTGAAGTCTTCAGGAGAGGTGAGATGGATGAGCTCGGCGACGATCGATGAAGACTCGATAACAGGCAGCTATTATATGCCCGCATCGACTTGTCGGCTTCGAATTCTCTGAATTTCTCACTTCGAAACGACACTCGGTCACGCCTCTTGCCGAGAAGGTAACCCTATGGCGGGGTTACCATGCACCCTAACCGATCATAGCCGGCTTCGCGAAATTAACAAAACGAACTTTGAACGACTCTAATTAGGGGGCGATGGACTCCAGGTGAGAATTAGCCATGGCGTGCACCAGGCACCAAGATGGTATTCTGACTTCCTTTTGTCGTATCCCTGACCACATTGACGCCGCGCTTGCAGCGACGAGTTGGGGTCATCGCAACTATTCGGAAGCGTACGCGCTGCCCAGAAATGTCCGGTCAGCATATATAAGAAGCCCAGAAGCTGAAGGTAACCCTCAGCCAGCTCTCGTCGCATTCTCATCTCTTACAACTGTCTCAAGATGCTCTCTCGCATTTCCGGCGTTCTGTTCGTGCTCTACCTCACCCTTCTTGCGGTCGCCACCCCCTGGGGACAGCCCACCACGTCGTCCACTCCGACTAAGACGATCACCGTCACCGCTCCGGGTCCCACCGTCACTGAGCCCGCCAGCCAGTGCAGCACCGGCCCGATCCAGTGCTGCGATTCTACCGAGATGGTGAGGTCCTTGTATCCAAAGTCCAGCATTCTAATATAACGGGCATTTAGGCCTCTTCTGCGAACGGTGCTGCCCTGCTTGGGCTCCTGGGCGTCGTCGTCCAGGGTATTGATGCCTTGATCGGTGTCAACTGCTCCCCTATCACCGTCGTCGGCGTCGGTAGTGGTAATGCCTGCTCCGCTACCACTGTCTGCTGCCAGAACAATGCTGTTGTGCGTATTTATCTGGTACCGTACAATCAGACTCATTTTTATTGACTACCTGCTTCGTTTTCAGGGAGGACTCATTTCGATCGGATGTGTCCCGGTCATTCTCTGAGTGTGGTGAGGAGGTAGAGGACGACATCATCAAGATGGATAAGTTCGTTAGATACCTGCAGCCTGATTGATGTGCTTTGACTCGCGACTGATGTTACTTTGTGATGATGACATTCTGCCCCCTTCTCCCGGGTTGGCCCGACCTGAACGGTTGCTATGATTGAGTCAGTGGATCGGTTCAGTCATAACAATACGGCCAAACGATCGTGGGCCAGCTAAGATCAACTCACTATCATCCGAGCCGGTTCGACTTGTCAGCGTATCCTTCCCATTTGCCCAGCTCATCGTCTACGTCTAGCGTGCGAGTGCCGTAGAAGATATGCGTAGTAGGCTTGATTGAATCCCAGCTCTCGATCTTACCCTCTTCATCTCTTTCGAACGTCCCTCCCCACACACTCCACCTCCCAGTCTTAGTATTATGTCCCGCTACGCAGACGCCGCACGTCTTGCACCGCCACCGTGTCTTCCACGGTTTGATTGGCAACGAGAAAGAGTCAAGGGCTGCATCATGCGGCTCGCTATGTGTCCACCGGAAGGCGTCATGCTCAAAGTGCACAGTGTGCACAAATGGGCAGCCTGTGTATGAGCAAGGAAGATGTTAGTATCAAGTATGCTCAGACGACGGAAGCAAATTCGAACCCGTTAGACGCTGACAGAGCGTGCAGTGGCAATAGGCGGCCAAGACCGGCGGTTGCGACAATGCATATGTAACGGATCCACAAAAGCATGAGCCCTTCATGGCACCAGGCAAAAGCCCAGGGATTTCGAGGGTCTCGGAGCAGTGCGACTCGGTCAGTTTTGAGGGACTCCGAATGCGGTCACGTCGAGGTTCAGCGGACTTGCCCGGCCCGCAGCTGCCGCTTGCTGAGTGCGCGGAAACGAGCGTATTTACTGCGGGCTTACGCGCGTACGCACCCAGGAGCTCCGACGGTGTCGAAACGGGATGCCTTTTCTCATGCCCACTGTGAGCCTTGGATATCGCGACGTAATTACCTGTGTAATTACCTGTTGAATTATCTGGCAATAGTTGGGTCTAATGGAGGACAAGATCACGCCGGGGCCAGAGACGGATGGAGAGGTCCGCGGATCGGGGTAACGCATCAACAAGCCAATCTGCAATGTTCAACAATTGACTACTGACAACGCCTTCGACCTGAGCTACTAGTGGTGATTTCGCTGCTACTTTGACGAGGTCAAATCGTTGTCTACTCAGGTAGACTCATACAGAGCTATCACCTCCGCCGAAATTTGATGTCTACATTAGTCGTGCGAAGGCCACCACTTTCCGAACATGTGCGTGAGCGTGTGCAAAGCCGGTCTCACGGCCGGAAAACCATGATAGGCCAGCTTTAGCATGCGGGACCGAAGGATCGGTGCATGTGACCGGAACACAATTTACCTGAGGTTCAGAATACAGAGGGTGAGGGCGAAGTTCGGAGCTCAGAAAAAGGTCTCGAAGAGATGCTCCATATTTGCAACCAATTCGCAGAGATCATTTTTGTCCAAATACTTTCATCAGGGAGGAATACAATATAGCTGGCTCGAACATGGGATCACGAGGTATGAGCCCAAGTGACATAGATCATAGCTTTTAGTATTCGACTAAACCAGATCCCGGGTCATACTCCTGACCGTGCCTACAAATGGGACTGCATGTCAGCGGCCCAATGTTTCAGTCATCGAGAATTGCCTCACTTTGCTTCCATGTGGTAGGCAATAAATGCCGCGCTACCACGTAATTTGGCGAGATGACCCCATCTATATGGCCATTTGATACTGGTGAGGCAAATCTTACACGATGGCTCGTGATCAGAGGTAGCTTCTGCTGTGCCTTCTGGGATCTGAGCAGGGACTGAAGTGCGATCGGTCCGCTGGCGTCGGACATCATAGGCCTCCTCAGGACTAAAATAACGGAGGAACGGAGGACCGGCCAAGTCATGATCGTTGCGAAGTGAATCATGGAGATTCACGCGCGGTTTCCTGAGTGGAGTATTCAGCGTTGGCCATTGAGATGCGATATTCGGATGCATACCGTTGTGAAGTCATGTCTTTGTACCATTGTTGCTCATCAGATACGTGACGCACCTAAGGAATACGTCAGCCTTCACTGAATTCGAAGGATTATTGCGCGCACCATGTCAATCCAGCTCCATTGCTCCGGAGCAGGCAAGCACGGGTTTCCGCACATGCAGATCAGCTGACCTGCCCTGACAAGCGCATCTAGCCTGTGCATCGTGGCATCCATATATTCAGGTCCTCTGACTCCGAATATCTTTAGCATGGGAGAAATGACCTCGATCTCGGCACTGGCAGGTCTAATGTATGCAGGGATGCCGTTATGTCGCCATGTCTTCTTGCGCTTGTCCGTTATAACAGCCGGTGGCCATGTTTCTCCAGTCTCCGGATCAGTTCCCCATGGAGCATTCGGATGCGTACTACGCCAGTGAGCATGAATACCGCGATAATCCAAGGCGCGAGCCTCGACGATGACCGTCCTCCAACACGAGTGCCTGACGCATTCGAAGAGAGCATCAGGACGACTGAGCGCGGAATCAAGTGTGAAATCCATGTCTTGACCATCCTCGCCGTCCTGATTTGCAATTTGCTCGCTGGCCACATTCGGGTTGCGCTTACGGAGCATTGTGACAAGATCCTTCTTGACTCGAATTTCGTACAGTTCAAGATGGTGTTGCCCCTCTCGGCTGTCGAAGACGTCCATAAAGTGCTCGACTGAGATCTCACCGTGCGCTTGATTACGACGAGCAAGCTCCTGGAATGGAGGCAGTAAGCAGAGCTCCATGCCAGTGGGCATCATGTCCTTCGACTCCGTGTCGGCCCACGTCTGAAGCAGCTCGTCGTAGTGAGCTTTAATCTGCTGACAACGCTCCTCGACCCGCTCTTCTAACTTCTCATGAATGGCATCCTCTCTTGCCTCATCAATCATACGGATAAGCTTCGGCTTGATCTGCGACCAGACTACGATTCACAGTCAGCATACTGATACAAATTCATATATTGTGTAATTGAGAGGACTAACTTCGTGGCGTCAACTGACGAGGTTGGTTCAATATATTGTCCCACACCGGGTTGTCGGTAGGAAAGTCGAGAGTGCTATATCCTAGTTCGTACAGATTCGCTTCAATTCTACCCAACGACGTTGCCAGGAAACGTTAGCCGGATACATGCACGGTTAAGACAAACGTACTGTGCGGTACGGCCCATTTGAGCATCGTGTTGCCTTCTGCTCTGTTCTAATTTGCTTGAATTCTCCCATTTGTGGACCTCTAGTCCATACTAAACGCGGTGCGATGTTAGCTGCAGCGCCAGAGGGTATCAGGATAGCCTACAGTATATCTTTCCTGAGCGAGCTGCTTCTGAGTGCGGATAAATTCTTGTACACTGATTGATCCATCAGCTGTTCCATGGAGTTGGGAGAGCTTATTGTCCACAAAGTCTAGCTCAGGCAGAAAATACAAATCCCAACTAGAATTTTGGCGCTGAATATGCATATATGCTAAGCGAATGCGGTTAGTGTGCACATGAGGTGAAAGATAGCTAGACGCTTACATTCCCTGACCACACGAGGAACTAATGAGAAAATGGTCTCTCCAGCTGATAGAGCAGAATGGCGACCGTCATTGAACCTCGAACCAAACCGCCGATGTCCTGGTACCACACTAAGCTCTCTATCAGTAGTGTTCGCTGTTGGGCAGGTCAGCATCTGATACACGCACTTCACTCTAAAGCACGCAGCACAGAATCGTACTCGTGCAGTATAGCTCACACAAGTTGCCTTGTCCACGCTGCACGCCTTCGCAGAACGGTCGTCGGTACAATTGCATTAACAGAACGACCAGAGATACCGCTCACCAGGCAGATTTTGTCAAACACCAATGCCGCGTAACGAGGCTCAGCCAGATCCGGCGCGCACGGAGGAAGGTCGGGGATGTTGTATAAGGCAGCACGCCACACCATCCTTGCCGTCTTAGACATCAGCATGTCTCTCAACCCCTTCGATGTGCGCGATAATTGGATCAAAGTCATTGGATGCGACCACGACGCGATCTGCTCACGATTCAGCCTGATGTCACATAGGGAAACTTGTTCGCTAGGCACCTCTAGGAAGATATCGATGGGCATGTCCATGAATTTCGCCAGACGGCCCAGACGGACATCTCGCTTCTCCTTCACTGCTGATTGTGCTGCATTTGCAGAACTTCTGCGGAATGCACGGGACTTATGGCTGACGATAGGTTGCATGTTGTGTGCAGGGTAGAATGCAACAGCTGAAGCGCTCGAACACGCCACTCCTCCTAAGAACCTAATACAAGCGAAGCGCTTGAGTTTCCCACGGGGTCAAAGCAGGCAAAGTACAAGCGCAGAACACATTGCATATATATATTCCGTTCACCCTCTTTGCGGAAGTAGAGATCACATCGTAAAACCTACACTTCGGAATCAAATGCTCAGTGTCCAATAATATTCGTCGGCTGGTACGGCTCCTCCAAATATTTGATATCCTCGTCAGTCAGCTTCAGGTGTACTCCCTCTACGGCCCGCCGACATCAGAACATACACAGTGGTAGAGGATCATATCACACACCGCATATATCCCGCAGATTCAGCAGATTCGTCGTGCCGATGATAGGTGCCGCGACGACTACCGGATCCAACGCGTCAGCATGTTGCAGAGTGGTACGGGAGGGTGGCCAGGAGACACTGAAACGTACCGTCTTTTGAAAGCTCCCACGCAATCGCAACCTGGGCCATGCTCACGCCGAGTTTCTTCGCTACCCCCTCGACTCGGTTGACGATCTTCTCAATCGCGGGGCTATCGTAGTTTTTCTGGAACCTATTCACATGGAATTTGAGTCGAAAGTGTGTGGTGATAGAACAATCGTGAGCTAACCAGTCAGTCTCTCCACGCTTCGTCTCTTTAGACTTGGCGAAGGGCCTACAGAGCAGTCCGCGTCCCAATGGAGACCACGGAATAGCAGATACACCGAAGAACTACGACCACCGAGAAGTGATCAGTGGGCAATGGATGACACGCAGACGTGGAGGTGCCTACCTTAAGCGTAGGGAACATCTCACGCTCCTCTTCGCGGTAAATCAGGCTGTGGTGGTCCTGCATCGAGATGAACGGCGTGAGGTTGTGCGTGATCGCATAGTCTGTGGAGAGATTTCAGCATGCGATCTTTGATAGTATGTCAAGGACGATGGACGTACTCTGCATCGCATGGACTGGTATGCACATAGGAGTCAGCAAGGAAAATAGAGAACACAAACGCACGTACACTGCCAAGCATAGCACGAGCTCATCCCGATATAGCGAACGAGCCCGGCTTTGACAACGTCGTGGAGTGCTTGCATCTGAGCGCCTTGCTGTAGCGGAGGCACGAGCAAAAACAGCGCATCACTCACCGTCTCCTCGAATGGAGTGTCCCAATCCGCACGATGGCCTGCAGTCCGTATGTCGAATGAATAAGCGTTCCACCCTCATATGTCCACATATTCACACTGTAGGACGTCGATATAGCCCAGCTGCAGTCGCTCCAAGCTCTGCTTCACAGCGTCGAAGATGTGCTGTAGTGTACGTCAATTTCTGTTCGGAACGCATCTACGGAGCTGTGGAGCGTCTCACCTTGCGGCTCATGCCCCACTGGTTCACAATGCGCATCTCGCCCTGTTCGGTCACCGGAGGGTTGAACACTTTCTGACCACGGTCCTTGCACACTACGCCCGCAAACTAAATTGACCTGTCAGCATTGCGGGTCACTTAGAAGGAGGAATATGGTGGCGCACCTTGGTCATGACAACGATCTCCTCGCGGGGAAGCCCGAGCTGCTTGATCGCGCGGCCGAGGATGACTTCCGAGTACCCGTTGGAGTAAACATTCGCCGTGTCAAACGTCTGAATGCCTGCGTCATAGCTATACGACCATATGTCAACCATGTACCTCGTATTTGATCGCACAGAGCGGCAGTGCTCACGCGTATTTTATGTGTTTGATTGCCTCTTCCTCGTCAAGCAGCCAGTCAGCCCAGTCTGCGCCGTAGGACATACACCCCAGGATAACGCGCGAAACTTTCAGCCCAGACTTTCCCAGACGCACTGTACTATGTGAGCCTCCGCCCAACTTTACAAACGAGCCAGTTCAATTAGCACGCACCATACGGCATGGGCTTCGAGGGAAGTTGGGGTATGTCTGACATTTTATCCGCTTGAGGTATGGGCTATACTTTGAAGAGTTCAAAGAGACGGTATACGAGAGCCAAAAGAGTACGTGGCCCCTCCTTGTATACAACGGCATTTATACAATCCAAAGGCCCTGCCGAACATTTCGAGATGACTTACGTCACACCGCGGCAGAAGCATCTGCTGGGCTTTGTCAGAATTTGCCGCTCAATTATCTATAGACACCATTGTAGGGAGCACGATGATGAACCTCCGTGGGCGTTGCTTTACAGGATGCGAGCTTGGGCGACTGTGCTTCAAATGACGATGATGCAGAGGGCTAGGCCCACCGGCAGGCCGGGGACGCGCCGCCTGTGCAGCCTCAAGACGCGTCTACTTCGAACCGTGTTCGATACGAAGTGATATCTTGCGTGCCACCGCCAACGCTCGCGCACCAAATCAGCAAACAAATGGAAGCAGCCTAGATCAGCTCATCGCAGTACGGGGGGAGAGACACGGCCTAACTCAAAACCCACGGCAAAAGAATAGACGCGCGACTCAGGGTACCGAAATAGCACAGGAAGCGTCTGATTTTTTTTTTTGCAAAATGCAAGGCGTTGCTGGAGGGCGAGCATTGTGTGGGGTCCGGGCGTCGGGTTAGTGACACTTTACACCCAGGCAAGAGGAGGAAGGTCGACCTGGCTGTTTAGTCATGCGCTACCAACGGGAATCAGGACAGCGGCAGCGGCAGGCAGCGCAGTCCACGCCCGTCGAGGACGGGTGTGCAGCTCACACCAGTTCAGCTTAACTGCATGTCGCTCCGAGGAGCAGACCAGGAAGAAATAGGGGAGCAGTCCCGGTAGTGCAGTCCATAAAATATTGTCAGGGCGGTGGCAAGGGCGGCAGGCACAGGACCCCGGCATATCCACAACGAGGTTCGATCCGTGTGCGGAAAAGAATTATGTAGTTTAAAATCGCATACATTTTCCAATATGTCACCATTATTGGAAATATTGGGTTTCAATCTTCGGGCGTTGATCCATATATGGCCAGAATCGAACATCTGAGAGGTCCCTGGCAGCACTTACAGTCCACTCCCGTCTGCGGCGGGTTGGCAGCTCAGTCCAGTGTCAGTGTACGCTTCCATATTCTCCGGCGAAGCTTCTCGCGCAGCTCGTACCCACACGTTTTTAGTGCCAGAATCTGCCAATTTCGAACAGCTGCGTGCTGCGACACATGGATTGTGACCTTTTGGTGCGGTGCTATATAGGTCGGTGAGGCGATGCCAAAGTCGATGACTCACGGCGACGCGTGCTGTCCTGAATACATGTATATCAAAAGAAATTCATACTCTGGCACAGAGTACGATTATGACGTTGGGCCTTCGTCGAATCCTGTGCCACGTCATTCGACCGTCCCCCGATCTCCAACCTTTTGCGTCGCATACCATCGGCACTCGATGTTACGTCTATAGCTGGTAGATATATATTGTAACATGCACTCAAACTATCACAACTCTCAGTTCGAGGTGTCCAGCTCCTTAAAATGCAAGCGACCAGAATTGGGGACTATCCATCGCTCAATTTGACAACTTGCATCTCTTTCCGCACACTGCATGGTACATATTGTTTTCCTCTGCAAAAGACCCGCGTCTATGATCTTCCATTCTACCGGCACTGACGATGCTGAGTGACTACAATTTCTAAGCTACTTGGTGACTTGACGCGATTCAAAAGGCACTTGCAAAACGCGAACGACACTGAGATTGAGGGCCTGTTCCGCAACTGCGATTCTTCTGGCGCTCTCACGCGTTGGAGTGTAATCGCGACGGTTGTGTTTGCATGCTAGCTGAAATGGGCACTTGAATCAGATGCACTGATAAGATGGCAGTCTCTCTTCTGACTTGCAATTGCGCAATGAAATCGGCGCAGGCTCGCAAATAATGTCGCCCGCCGTGTCCTGCTCACTGTACTGAACTGATGTTTTGATGCATGTTCGGCGCAGATGGCTGCAATAGGACACGATCGGCGTTTAATAGGTCTCAGTACAAACACTGCCAACGCGAAAATACTTCGACGCGTGAGAGCGCCGGAGGCATCGCAGTGGCCGTATTGCAAGACTGTTCGACGCAGGTCATGCCATGTCACTGTCTTGGGCATCCTGCGTATTTAGGCATCTCCTAGGAGCTGACCATACTGATGAGACAACGTAACTGCGCAACCAGAAGTTCAACAATTTTATTCCCCAAGAGCCACCTGACGGGACTTAGAGAAAGCTGTGCCGTATGGTTCACGTAACCACATACACAAGTGTTACATGAAGAGACCCTGTAAGCAAACTGATTATTGTTCCCTCAGTGCAGGTATCCGAGAGTGCCGTGCTCGTGCCTTTATCACAGCTAATGTTGCGTGCATTGCTGGACCACAGGTAGCTCTGGAGTTCGGTCTCAAAGTGCTGGAGCCTCAAACAACTGTAAAGCTATGCTCCTGTTATCAAGGCCACCGTTCCGATTCTGGGGACTGGAGTTTCTCAGCTTGGAATCCGGTCCGGTCAACTTGTACTAACCGGAGCTGCTTCGCTTTCATGGCCGTCGGAAAGACCGCTTTTTCATCCATCACTGGTTTAGACCGCCACCTACGCAGTTTGCCCACTTGCACAGTCTGAAGAGACGTGCATTCATGACATGACAAACGGCCCAGCTTCCACTGAGCGACCGTGATCAGCACTCCGCTCCCAGATCCGATGTCGCGCCGTGCGCCGGTGCAATATGCCTATGCAGTGCATTCCACCACTTGCTACCTGATTGAGCATCCTACCACTCTCTAGCTACTTGAGAACACCGCGCCACCAGCAATTGCTGGTTAAAACTGCCACTCACGCAGTCTGCCCACTTCTGCTGTCTTAACAGCTACGCAGTCATGGCAATACAAACGGCCGGGCATCTGGCAGCTGTGGCCACCACTTTCCTCTCAAATGCAATGCTCCGTCGTACGCGCTGGTTCAAACCGGCGATGACACATACCTATGTTGTGCACAATGTTGTGCATCCTACCATTCTCTAACTAAATGAGAAGACCGCGCCTTCAACCATTGGTGGTTCAGGCTGCCACATACGCAGTTTACTCACCCGTGCGGTCTGAACAGCCCCCCATTTTCCATGTACATAAGATCGCATCCTGATTAGTGGCTCCCCAGTCTTCCCCACCTCCAGCACACACATTGTGTTCTTGACAATACCAACCAATTCCCGCAAGTCCAGCTCCTCTGCTCACGCTATGCGCAATGCTAAACTAACTTGCCCCCAGATGATGAGCCAGGGCTTTGTATTGACACCGGCTTACGACGCTGACGACATGGTCCACGAGTTTGTCGACTTACAAGACTTGTCATTCGACTTGGGGGAGATATCTGATCCATTTAGCCTCCTGTTGAATTTAGGGCCCGAAGCTTACCAGTCGCTGCATGATACGTGCGTCCATATACTATTTTGTTCCTCTCCCGAACTACTCAGAAGTGTACATCTCTCATTAGATCCGGCTGGCTTCAGATGACGAATCAGGACTTCGAATTGACACCTGCTCACGACACTGGTGATATGGCTTACTCGTGAGCTAAGATAGACGTTATCCTGTTTGTCGGCTTACGAGACTTGGTATTACAACTGCAGAGAGTGTCAGTTTAGCTCCCTGTTCAATTTCGAGCCTAGCACAAACCAGCCGTCGCATAATACGTATGGTCACATACCATTCACTTCTACCGAATCACTAATAAGCATGATTTCTCATTAGAACTGTTTGGCCTGCGATGCTAGATCAGGGCCTTGCATCCACATCTGCTCATGACACTGGCCACATGGTGAACCCGTGAGTCAGAATAGACCTATCAGATTTGTTGACTTCACAAATTTGATGCTGTTACCTCAGAGAGACCATCCTGGCCACACAATCTGGTCCACATGCCCCTACCGAGCTTGGAGCTGACCAGCCGTCGCATGATACGTACGCTCATATACCAGGCGTCTCCTCTGCTGACTCACTAATCAGCTTGCTTCTCACGATAGCCCACACCTATGCACTGCCACTGTGAAATTCAAACTGTCCCTCGACGCTGTGCGGACACTTCTTGAGGACAAATTTCCTGTTCTACACAACCGAGACGTCACAATCAAGTGTGTGGACACCAAAGAGGAGGGAGTTACTTGTCCATTTTGTGGGTCCCCCGAGGATTTTGTGAATCACGTCTGGCGTTGCCACTCGGATAGATCCACGTTGGTCTTGTAAGTACAGCGACAAAATGTCTGGCCCGTTTGCTTACTATCATTCCTTCTACAGGCTTGGGCACAGATCAGGTACAGCGTACTCTGGAGGACATTGTGATGGCACGATCGATGTGCATGCTGCTCCTGATGGGTATCTCCCGTTGTCCGAAATGATCACGAAACACCTCAAGGACGAACATCCCGAATTGAACGTTAAAACTAGTGCAGTCGTAAGCTGCATTTGGAAGAATCATGATGGTCAAAGGTGCGCACAAGAGGTGCAGAGACAAAGCCTAGTTAGGCACATTGTGGGTAGTCATATGAAAGGCATCAAGCCTTTCAAATGCCCCAAGTGCTCTAAGCGATTTGGCCGCAAGGATGTGATGGACCGCCACCAACAGAAGACTCGGAGTTGCCGCGACGCGTAGGCTTACTTGGGCAGAGTTGGATGCGAAAGGGGCATCTGAGATCTGAGGATCGGTTTCCCGTTTCATCCGAGAGTGCCTCAATGCTGTGCCATGGGCTGTGTTCTCGTAATCTGGGTACTGTATCGAATTTACGACTACTTCGGCTTCCATTTATGTAAGGATTGAGGCACGATATTGTTAGCATCCCTTTATCTATTCTCAAGTCAACAGTGACAAGAGCGACACATTCTTGCACACAAAGTCTGATCTCGAACATTCTGAGGAATTGTATATGGGTTCAAACATATTCCTGTTTTGTACTTGATCTTTCTGGTTGCGATCGCGGACCGAGCAGCTGGGATGTTGTTACGCTCAATTGTACATCCAATGCGTTGAGTTCAGGAAAGAGGAACCGCAATCCAAGACATTTCAAAAGACAATTTATTACTGTGACAGGGAAGTTCCTTGTCGCAAAGGCGAGATGACCCGCCAGCCAGGCATCGCACCCCCTGTGTTGAAGAACAGGCTTTCGCGGTACCTCTCGCAGTGATGCTGGTTGTATTTTAGTGTCTAGTTCTAGATCATCTTGGATCACGCGATGGGATCATCTAGTACTACCTCGGACTTGGAATTTCAAACCGTATCTATGTCTACACTTGTTTCTGTGGCGGTTTCGACTCGCACCTCTAGACCCTACTCAGGAATGTTATTATGATCATGAGCATGGATTTCGCACTAGCTCACTTGTTTGGCGCCTTTCGAGTGAAAGTGCTCTGAGCCAAATTGAGCACTGGTTCTGAGACCCAGGAGTTCGTCAGGCTCTGGAGAGGAACACTCTGTACTGCGCGCCTCATGCTCCATCGCAGGTTGTAGCTTGCCAAAAGTGAATTCAGTAGGACTAGAAACATGTAGGTTAGAACCCGATGAGAACGTTCAAGGGTAAAAAAACTAACGAGGACCAAGCAAGATGTACGTCGCTTGATAGATTTCGTTGTTTGGCATGAGAGCAAACTGAAGACCATAATGAGAACGTCTCTTGTTCCAGGCATAGACATCTATGTAGAGTTCGTTACCGTGACGAGGGATACGACCGTACATAGCCTATTGGCGATGTCAACACATGCTGTCGAACGCCCGAATATGCACGCACGTCACGAGCACACCGGTGCTGATGCTGTAAATGATGAACAGACGGAGCAAATTGTTGGTTCTAAAGGATAACGACGACTATTAGACGCATTAGTCTAATGTCCCGGCTCAGGGGCGCTTACTTGTGGAAATCTGATCTGTTTCTCCAGAGCAGGAAGACTTGTGAAACCGCCATGAGGAAGTCCGCTACAATGCCTGTGATGAATCCAGAATACGCAATCCACTAGAGGTTTACAAGTAAGTCAAACCCACCCCACGATCCGACAGAACTTACCTTGTTGCATCCTCCAAGCAAGGAGAGACTACTCCAATGAGACCTGTAGGATGAAATCAGCGTTATACCACAGAACTTTCATTGTTCACAATCCTCACTCCTCGGAGACAGAGACTCGAGCCCTCACGTCAACATGCGTGCTCATCGAATTGATGTTATTCACTCACAAAATCTAAGCGCTTAAGGTTGAGATCGTGTGAGCTACTTATGCCAATCAATGATCGTATCCCACACACCAAGATTTGCTGAAGTAGGTATGAGCTTTGCGATAGGATGTTCAGTGATAGTTACCGAATACGATGAGAAAGGCACGTACGATGATGGTGAGCAACCATACGTTTCTCGAGCTCACTTTGAGCAGTCAATACGCGTCAATTGAACGCGGATTCGATGCAACTTACGCTTCCACACCCTCAGACAGAAGAGGCTGAAACATCGAAGCATCAATATTATTCTCCTCCATGTCTTGAAAGATGGCAAACAATTAATAGTTGCAGCGGGACCGCGCTCTGAAGGCGGCGTTGCAACTCGCAGACCAGTACACAGCACGCCGTTCCATAACGCGTGCAGTGCTATTCCACGAGTAGAGCCACACCAGGGTGAAGAACAGGAGTCAGGACCTGGTATTGCTCAAGTCGACAAGGGGATGGGCTGTCCAGAGAAATCAGTCGCATTACTTTGCAACCATCATGCACATGCTCAATATCCGTGTGCAAGATCTCCGTCGGCCCATACACGATGGCGAACAAGGATAGAGCAGTGCTTCTGCACAAGTCCGATATTGGAATACAACATCGGCGAATAGTGATCATCTTTGTTGAAGATAGGTATCATCTGTCTAGGAATTGGTTTGTTCGTGCTCGGTAGCGGATGCGGAGCGAGCACAAGTTCCTTGATGTGGTTTCACCGGCAGCCACATCCGCCGAGCCTTTACAGTATATAGCCTTCAATCTGAACGAGGTTCAGTTCTGCGAGAGAGCATAGTGTCCGTGCTAAGGACGTCGAAGAAAAAATGCGCGCAGCATGCCCAGAACGTCCTGGTCGGAAAGATGGATGCACGAGATGTGCAGCGTGGGAAAACAGGACGCGTCACCTACGCGTCCTCCATGATGCGGGCGCTCGTTCCGCTCGTCCTGCGACCTCCATAACACTTACGCGTATACTCCCGTTCTCCTCTGTAGTTCCTGCCCATCATGGTGAGGGATAGTCGCCACTTGGTCATTGTGTAGATGCTGAACAAGGTGTCAATCCGTCCTGGCCTCCAGTCAATAATGCAAATGAACGGTGGCTCCGTCATCGCCATGGTGGGGAAGGACTGTGTCGCTATTGCTTCAGACTTGCGGCTAGGAAACCAGTCTTTGGGCATTTCATCGAAATTTGAGAAGGTGAGTGCAACATGCAAACTCTCCCGGATAGCTAACTGAGTTGCGCGGAGATCTTCCCTATGACAGACCGGGTATACGTCGGCCTGCCAGGCCTTGCGACCGATGTAACAACACTGTACGCATTTCGTCTCCGATCACATTTTAGGAGTGTTCTCATACACAATATGCCAGTCACCAGCAGTTCCGGTATCGCCTCAACATGTACACCATCAAGGAGGAGCGAGAAATTGAACCCGAGACATTCGCGCACCTTGTCTCCTCAACGCTCTACGAGAAGCGGTTCGGCCCCTACTTCATTGAACCCGTCATTGCAGGCCTACAGAAGACGCCATCTGGGGACCTGAAGCCCTATATTGCGGCGACAGACCTCATCGGGTGCCTGAACTTCGCGAAGGACTTTGTCGTTGCAGGAACGGCAAGCGACAAACTCTTCGGTGTTGCGGAGGGCCTCTGGGAGCCCGACTTGGAGCCGGAGGACCTGTTTGAGACCATAGCTCAGACACTGCTGAATGCGGTAGATCGCGATGCGTACTCGGGTTGGGGGGCAGTTGTATATGTACTGTGAGTGACACGATTCATTGCTCACATTGCGTCACTTCTCTCCACGGACATTTTTACTGATGGCATCATGACGCTCACAGAACGAAGGACAAGGTGATCAAGCGCGAGTTGAAGGGCAGAATGGACTAGTTTCTTTGTGTTTGTAGTCAGCATCCATGTTCCACTTCCGTATACAGGCGCACATTTTCCGGCATTCCGAGCGAAGTGAAGAATACGGGCAACATACAGTTGCGTGCTCTCTGCCATCTCTGTCGCAAAAACACTTCTACTATCAACCATCAAACGTCCACTTAGATCTTCTGCTCCGAAGTGGCCGAAGCGAAGACGAACGTCCGAGCACCCGATGGCCCTCCGTCAGTACATCCTCATGGCCTGGTGCTGACGGCGAGCCCGGTGCCGTTTCTTGCCGCTCTCCCATGTGTCCGCTTGCGGCAAGAGGGCGGGCGGAGACGCTGTTGAAACATCTGGCGGTCGTGACGGGCGTGCGGAAATTGCCAGCCATCAGAATAGGCCGTAATTTTGTGCTGCCTCGATGTTGCAGTTTCTTCCCCGTCATTCGGCTTACGTCAAATTAGGAAGGAGGTGCAGGGCTGCAAGGCGGGCCGAGCACTCCAAGCGTCAGTTCCTGCACGGAAGAGTGTCATAGGCGGTGAATTTTCTCGGCGTACTGACTGACATATCCTGGCTAGCAGACTCTCTCCCTTGCAGAACGCACTTGGAACAGAGCCAAGAGGTCCTAGAAGTCTACGAGAACAAAGATACAGCTACGTCCACCACATCGCCGAAGCATGGAACCATCGTCTTCGAAAGTTGGTAATTCTGCCGGGAGCAGTGGTTGTGAGTGGCTCTCTGTCATCGCCAAAGAGACATATAACCTTCTGTGCATCACTCCCCGCGCCCACTCGACCAGCCCGGCGGCTCCATAGGGTCAGAGACGCCCCGGGTCAGCTTCGATTGGCTGGGACGTGGACGCCCATTCCAACCGAGACAGCGAAGCCATGTCAAAATATATTGGTCGAGGTCCCCACCTTTCCCCGTTCCCACCGCCAGACACGATCACGTTCTCCGCATTCACCACGCCACATTTCCGCCTGCCTCGCGATGATGCGGCGCGAAACTGTCGCGCGCCATTTTTTTTCTGCAGTTTCTGCATTTCATTCAATTCGCTCCGGCCAAGTCTTCGAGGCTGCTTCTGCAGGATAAAAACCCAGCGCTGCCCTCGAGATATGCACCCGACCCTTCCCCGAGGTCATCCAGGTCCTCCCTCCACCCCCCTCTATTTCTTACAGTCCTAATAACCGCCTGTCCTTCCTCGCGCGTCCCGCTAAGAGATTTAACATACTCCTAGACTGTGATTAAATTGAGGGCTAAAATGAGGTTCTCCACTGCCGCACTTCCATTACTCCTCGCGACGTCCTCGCTCGCTGCGAGCATCCCCGGCCTCATCAGGACCGCTGCGCGTCGTGACGCAATCCGCGCGCGCCAGGCCCACATCCAGCGCGACCTCGTCGATGTCTGCGCGGGCCTCGATGTTGACCTCACCCTGGACCTCATTAAGATTGACGGTATGCACATCCCGGCTGAGCCCTCGTCTCGCTTGATTGCTGACACATCTTATTCTGTAGGCAAACCTCTCGTAGCAGGCCACCTAGACGTGTGTCTGTGTATCTCGCTCCTTCCAGACTTCATCAAGGTCGACGTCGTCGCACAAGCCGCGGTCGCCCTCGTCGGCGAGACGCAGGTGCTCGCGATTCTCGAAGGCCTCGTACGTCTTCCATTCTTTCTTTTCTCTTCCCTTCTTCGCTTGACACCCGCTCACCCATGCTTCTTTTCCCACAGATCAATGGCGACTCTGGTAAGCAGGAGTGCCACTACCCCGCGCACGCGTCCCCGGTCTGCTCCTTCGATACTCCTTGCGGCTTCTCCTGCGGCGACGGCTTCACTCCCTACACTCCTCCCGGCGCCTCTTCTCCTACTGACTGTGTCTGCGAGCCACCATACACTGTGTGCAATGGTCAGTGCGGCAACTTCCCCCACGGCTGCGGTTCGTCTACGCCCAAGCGTCGGCGTGCGCCTACATGCGCATCCGGCCGTTCGGTCTGTGGTGTCACGGGTGGAAGCTACGGTCAAGGATGGGAATGTGTTGACACCACCTCTGATCTGGAGTCTTGTGAGTACCTTCGTTATTCCACTCTGCTGCGAGCAGGAGCTGACTGGTTCTGTTCCGTACAGGCGGCGGATGTATGGCTCCTTCGCCCTTCGGCGGCGCGCCTGTGAATGGTGTCGACTGCTCCGCGCTCCCGAACGTCGATCGCGTCGCGTGCAAGGCGAGCCGATGCGTTGTTTCGACGTGTGTCGAGGGTTATTCCGTCTCTAGCGGCAACGATTCTTGCGTCCTCGCCACTCCGGTCCTCGCTACCCAGAAGCGTGACCTCGTCGGTGCTTATGTCAACGAAGCTCTCGATGCCATCGTTCCTGGAGTTGCCGCCGTTGCAGAACACGCTGTCGCCGACGTCCACGTTGCTCGCGACATCGCCGATGCCTTTGTCCCTGAGGCCCTCAAGGCCGATGTTGCCCACGTCGCACACGTTGCTGAAGCCGGTGTCGCCAAGGTTCATGTTGGCCGCGACCTGGTGGGTGCATACGTCAACGAGGCCCTCGACGCTGTCGTCCCTGGAGTTGCCGCTGTGGCCGAGCACGCCGTCGCTGATGTCCACGTTGCGCGTGGTCTGGTTGATGCTTTCGTCCCCGAGACCCTCGACGCCGTTGTCCCCGGAGTTGCCGCCGTCGCGGAAGACGCTGTTGCTGACGTCCACGTCGCCCGCGATATCGCCGATGCTTTTGTCCCCGAAGCTTTGAAGGCCGATGTCGGCCACCTCGCCCACGTCGCTGAAGCCGGCGTCGCCAAGGTTCACATCGGCCGCGATGTCCCCCTCGTCTCCGCCGTCGTCGGCGCAGTTGCCGATGTCGTCGTCCCGGGCGTCGCTGCTGTTACCGCGGATGTCGACGGTGTTGTCCATGTCGGCCGCGATATTCCCCTTGTCTCCGCCGTTGTCGACGCGACTGTTGATGCTGTGGTCCCCGGTGTTGCAGCCGTCGCCGCAGATGTCTTTGCGGACGTGCACGTCGCACGCGACCTAGTCAGCGCCTTTGTTCCCGAGACCCTCGACGCGGTCGTCCCCGGAGTAGCCGCTGTGGCTGAAGATGCGGTCGCTGATGTCCATGTCGCACGCGACCTGCTTAGTGCCTTCGTCCCCGAGACCCTCGACGCAGTCGTCCCTGGCGTGGCCGCCGTCGCCGAAGATGCAGTCGCAGATGTGCACGTCGCACGTGACGTTCCCCTTGTTTCCGCCGTCGTTGACGCAGTCGCAGACGTCGTCGTTCCCGGTGTTGCGGCGGTCGCCGCGGATGTCGATGCGGTCGTGGACGTCGCCAAGCGTGACCTCGTCGACGGTGTGGTAGATGTCGTTGCGGACGCAGTTGTCCCCGGAGTAGCAGCTGTTGCCGCCGATGTCGTCGCGGACGTGCACGTCGCGCGTGACCTCCTGAGCGCGTTTGTGCCCGAGACTCTCGACGCCGTCGTCCCTGGAATCGCCTCGGTTGCTGAGGACGCAGTTGCGGACGTGCACGTTGCCAAGCGCAACCTCGTCGATGGCGTGGTGCATGTTGTCGCAGACGCTGTCGTCCCTGGTGTTGCCGCCGTCGCTGCTGATGTCGTCGCCGATGTTCATGTCGCGCGCGACCTGCTCAGCGCGTTCGTGCCCGAGACACTCGACGCTGTCGTCCCAGGAGTCGCTGCCGTGGCTGAGGATGCGGTTGCGGACGTGCACGTCGCGCGCGACATCCCCCTGGTCTCTGCCGTCGTCGATGCGACCGTGGGCGCTGTTGTCCCTGGCGTCGCAGCCGCTGCTGCTGATGCCTTCGCCGATGTGCACGTCGCTCGCGATGTCCCCCTCGTCGGCGCGGTTGTTGATGCCGTGGCGGACGTCGTTGTGCCCGGCGTCGCAGACGTCTTTGCGGATGTCAACGCGGACGTCAAGGTCCTCTAAGGCCCCACTTCCCTTCAATCCTGGGCCTTGCCAGCCAGCTGGCTTTTGATGTTAGACGACGGAGACGCTACTACGAGTGCCCCGACCTGGATGATCTTACTTAGTTATTGATACACACTTACACTCTGCTACTGTTTGCGTTGGACTGTCCATATACGCGTTCACTCGTTCATACCCCCGTCGTTGCATGTGATACTAGGATATGGAAATGCTAAGTTTGCTTACATCTATCAGTGGTCTGAATGCTCTGAGTTGGGTTCGGGTTTCTTGCCTCAAGTGACCTTATCATGTCACTGATGATACAAGTATGACGCTTATAGGTGTGAAGGAAGTAGTTTGCGAAGCCACTTCGATCGAGCCTGCTTCTGTCTCGATCACTTCTGACATGCCTTATATATCTGCAGTCCTCGACGATGTTCGAATTTCTACAACTTCGACTACAACCACATACACAACAGCATATTCGACATACTCCAGCTATGCCCGTCTCATTCGAACAAGACAGCCTGGCCCCTACTAGGTCTCCTGGTGCGCCCACAATTGGCGGCGGCGGCGGCAATGGGTCCAATGCCAAATCCAACGACCCATACCCTGAGCAGCGACATGCCGGCGCTGTCGGGGTCGGTCCCAACTACGGCACAGCGGCGGTACGTGCTGCCCTTACGATTATCTCTACCGGAATCCAAGATCTGACTGCCTTGGTCAGACCATGGGTGATAAGGTCCAGGGGATGATGCAGCAGATGAAAGGCAAGGTGATGCGCGACCCCGAGCTCGCAGAGCGCGGGCGCGAGATGCGCACGGGCGAGCTGCAGGAGAAAGAGCATGAGGCTGCCATGAATGAGGTAAATACGCTTTTATGTTGAGTACCGTTACTTTCTGAACACATACTGACGGGCGTCGCGCTTGCAGGACCCATTCTGGAGTAAGAACGATGCCGAACCGCACTCCGTGCGGACCGTGCCTAAAGAAGAAGCAAACAAGGCGCGCTCGGGCCCGCCGTATGTCAAGGATATGAGCCACCCGAGTGAGCAGGGAAGGCGTGAGCAGGCGGCGACCGTCGCCCCGGAGGGAAGTGAGGATGCGGAGATGCAGCGCATGGGGAACGAGACAACCGCAGCGTAAACCATTCTCGGCAGTGATGTACTGTATTTCAAGTCGGTCACCTTTGTGTTTCATAGTATAAATTCTGGAGATAATCGAGAGGCACTTTGAATCAATTTGCTCATAGAGTCTACTTGCTGACCGCAACCGCCGCCAAAGAAGACAGCAAGATGTTGTCTCCCGAAATGGCAAGTGAGCCAAACTCGACTCCTCCCCGGCTATGACGTCATGACCTCTACTCCTCTCTTGCGCATTAATGTGCGTCATGCCGATGGGTGGATATCTCCAACTATACACCATGGCGGTACCGCAGCACCGTAGTGCAGGCTATAAGGCAGCATTTTTTCTCTGCACACCCTACTGACGACCACTTGAATACCCCCTTTCCCCATCCTAACACATCCTACAAGTTACAACATACGATGACTTCCATCAATACATCGAACAAGAACGACTCACCCGCACCCAACCCCCCCTCGCGCTCCTCGAGCGGTGCTGGTGATAGTGGTCAGGATCAAACATATCCCGAGCAGAGACATGCCGGCGCGGTGGGCTACGGCCCCGAGTACGGCAAGGGCGCAGTACGTTGTTCCACACCGCCATTGTCTAAAGTAGCCAGAATTGACTTTAATGATTACAGTCTACAGGAGATAAGTTTGAGGGCTACAAGACGGAGCTCAAGGGCAAGATCCTGAAGAAGCCCGACCTTGTGCAGCACGGGCACGAGATGCGCACGGGCGAGCTCAAGAAGAAGGCGCTCGAGGGTGGTATGGACCCGTTCGGTCAGGCGAAGGACGACGACCCGAACCAGTCCGAGTCGCAGGAGAAACAGAGTAGTGAACAGGGGCGCAGCGACACCGGTAGTGGTGTACCAAAAAGCGACACGCACCAGACGTCCGCGCACCCGCCGAGCGTTGAGGACACATCGCACCCGACAGAGCAGGGCCGCCAGGAGCAGGCAGCGACAGTCTCGCCCGAGGGTAGCGCAGACGCAGAGGTGCAGCGGAGGGGCGATCAGACGGAGAACACGCGGTATATGGGTTGAGCGGCGCGCGCAATACGTGGGCGAAGCGAGGAGGTATGCAGAGGCGTGTATCACTATGGCTGTGAATTGCTTGATCTGTAGAGTATAATCACTCTAATGCGCGAGGTAGAGCGCGCTTCCACCAAATAATGTCAGGCATTTTGGACTTGTGCGCTGCACATGTAATACTAGATGCGAGCCGGGAGTGGTGAGCTGAAGAACAACAATGAGAAACCCCATTTGGCGGTCGAGATTCCGGCTAAGATGCAGGTGCCCACGACTCTGGTATCTAGTGTGCTTCGTTAGTGGAGCTTCTCAAGTTTTGAGATACCGCCGGAGTACGCCAACCTCGTACAGTAAAGTAAAAACTTGGAGCCTTACGCCTGTCCATGCTTCGCGTTCAGCTCGTGAACTAGCCGCGGAAGCCACAGCGAACAAATATTTGCAGCATTACGCACGTGGCTCATCGCTCGTGACCCTGTGAAATTGGCCACAATAAACGCCAAAGCCACCTTGGGCTGTCTCGTCCTGACCATCATCTTATGGCTACCTTAGATCGTATGACACCTTCTTCCACTACTTCAGTGCAGTGCCTGGTCCACTCGCGTTGTTATCACTAGCAATATACGGAACAGTCTCCTTCAAGTCACTATGGATCAAGCAAACTAGACAACGGCGGCAATCAAGGACAGTAGTGACCTTCCTCGAGTCGACGCAGGGATCGTGCCGACATCGAAGGTAGCCTGTCTGGCTCAACGGCTCCTACCTCTACGACCATGTTCCATGAAAGCGCAAGCGCTGTCAGCTTCAAGATCGCATGACGAACTCACGCATTGAGGATGTAGAGGTCTCGATCCTGTCTGAGGTACGCGCAGCTTCCGTGTTCTTTGCGCCTGTTACCCTGTTAGCACGGGCACACGATAGCCGCATCGGCTCTTGTGGCAGCCAGATGGCCTCGAGAGCCGCAACTGAAGTGGTTTTGAGCGCAATCCATGGGTGACGCAGTCTCGAACGGATGACAGCGCATGACGAGGGCAAGCGCTGCAGCTGCAGAACATCAACATCGGGGATAAGGCCACGATGTTCTGTGTAAATGGGAAAGAGCGACCATGTACTGGTCCAGACCCCGAACAGAGATGGGTGGGGCACGGCTGACCCAGGTGCGGAGGACCGTGCCGAGAACCACTCGCGTGTGAGAGCCTGGGCTTGTGGAGCGGGCAGCTGCGCAGGCAGGACTCTGACGACCGGTGTGGCTGGACAGCGCGGCAGAATTGTATCGTATTTTCTCGGAGGGTCCGACGTAGCACCGGATACTCTGGGCTTGGTTGGGCCGACAGGATCATGTTTTCTTGACGAATGGCTTTAAGAAACCGGGAATCCCCTCCCCGCCCCCGGAACGGTGCGTGCCGGGTTTTATGCCGGCGGCTCCAATAGGAAGAATGCTGAGTCGCACACTCGCATCGGGCAGGTAGTATACGGCCCATGTCCCCATTGTGTTGGATGCATGTAGATGGGGACATCCCACTAAAACCCCCTTGGAGCCGGTCCAGTCATCTAGGAGGTGCTTGTCTTGGTCACTTGCACGACGTGCGTCATGCCGATGGGTCTCTATCCTGGCGGTATGCAGTGCCGTAGTGCGTGTTATAAGGCAGACATCATGCATATCTTTTATCCTCTCACACTTTGGACATTCGCATAATCTTTCTCTATCATCCCTCTGTAACGTCCTGCAACACAGAATGTCTTCCACCAACTCACCAGACAAGAACGACTCGCCCGCACCCGACTCTCCCTCGCGCTTGGCGAGCGATACCGGCGGAGCCGACCAGGGCAAGCCTGAGTCCTACCCCGAGCAGAGACACGCCGGCGCGGTAGGCTACGGTCCTGACTATCAGAAGGGCGCGGTACGTGTTCCAACACTACAATCCACCATGTAGCCAAAATTGACATCGAAGCACCACAGACGATGGGAGACAAGATTGATGGCTACGAGGAGGAGCTCAAGGGCAAGATCCTGCGGAAGCCCGATCTCGTGCAACACGGGCGCGAGATGCGCACGGGCGAGCTCAAGAAGAAGGCGCGTGAGGGCGACATAGACTCGCTCGATCAGGGGAAGAACGGTCACTCGAACAAGTCCGACTCGCAGGGGAACAGCCAACCGAACAAATCTGACTCACAGAAGGCACAGAGCCGAAAACAGCGGAGACAGCAGAAACACACCGACACAGATGGCGATGTACCGAAGAGTGGCATGAACCAGACGTCCGCGCACCCGCCGAGTGCTGCGGACCCGTCACACCCGACGGAGAAGGGCCGCCATCAGGAGGCGCCGACACTCTCGCCCGAGGGGAGCGCGGATGCGGAGGTGCAGAAGAGTGGGGAGCAGTCGTAAAACACGAGATGTATTGGCTGAAAGTGTGTGACGCGTGGACGGAGAGAATTTCGTGTATGAAGTATGGCTGTGGCTTACTACTGGGAGCGAAGTGAGACCGTTCTTGCTTACTGCAATATCGGAATACTAATGTAGAGATCTCTTCGTAGGCATTGCCAGGAGTATGACTCAGAATCCGGATTAGTCGAATTGAAACATTTCTTGCGAATTGATCTCAACGTCGGCTTCTAGGTACCCAGACTCCAGATTAGTCAATTAGGGACGGAGTATATGAGCTGCTTTTGGTTTCATATGTTCGATTTTGGGCCGCTGCTGAGTCCTCCATTAATGGAGGGATGGTGACTCATTGTTCAACCCGATCGCTACCATATCAACGTACCTACCCCCAGATCAGCACAGAGTCACCTATATACCGGGTCTTGAATTTTTCGAGGGTACAAACCCGGGCGGACAATAGGACATTTCGGAGAGCGTGAAAACTAACGTGTGTGGTGAAGCTACCTGTCGCATTTGGTTGGATGCATTTCGTGATGCCTATATGTGTGTCTGAACGAGTGTTTGGCTCACATACACGGGTCTCCGTCGCACTTTACTGTTTTGGGGCGCTCGGTTTGGTAGGAAAGCAGCAGACCAGTCTTCCTAAATCTCTACTTCTAGCACTCTTGGTTCGGCCGCTTTTATACAGCGTCTTACAATGTCAAATACGTACAATCTTTATGGCGAAACACTACTAGCACAACTACAGAGATTTTGCATATCGCTCGGTGGTTTGATTGAATGTGGGAGGAAAGATGTCTGCGCGTTTCGTGGCGCTTTGATGGCTCGGTACGACTGTTTGTGGTAGTGCCTTGCACGAGAAGATGTTATACGGTGCTCTATCTCAACACATGGAGACTTTGTACGTTTGTCGCCCTGTAGCTGATATTGTGCTTGAAGCATAGACATAGGCGCTGGACGGAATCGACAGCTACCATGCCCTATATTCCGTGAGAGGACTCGAAGCTCTGATATCCCGCACGAATGTCGAAGATAGCATAGTATACTTCCCTAAAAAACGGGGGAGACGCAAAGAGGAGCGGTAGAGGTTGACTTCTACATCATGAAGCATTTCGAGATCTTCGCTGATGAACGTGCATTACAGAATGCAAATGCAGCTGCGAAGTGGAGAGCAAAAGTGAAACAACAGAGAGTTCAGGTCAAAGCTTGGACCACGAAAAGAAACAGAGAATGTCATGTATTCATTCTAACAAGGAGCATTGCTTTCAAACGTACAATGACTGCACCCGACTCACGATGGGCTGCGGTACGTGTTCCAGCACTCCAATCCACCATATAGCCAAACTTGAAGCCGGGTCACCGCAGTCGACAGAAGACAAGTTTGAGGGCTACAAAGAGAGGCTCAGGGGCACGATCCTCAAAGAGCCCGTCATTGTACAGCACAGGCACGTCACGGGCACGGGGAAGCCCACAAAGAACGGAGGCGGCGTCTCGAGGGCAACACGCACCGGATGTCTGTACACCCGCCCAGTGTTGAGGTCACGTCCCACCCCACGGAGAAGGGACAGCAGGAACATGTGACATTGGTCGCCCCCGACGGTGGCAATAGCGACACCGAGATGCAGGGGAGGCGGAGACAGACAAAAAACACGCAGTTTGTTGGCCGAGCGCGTGAGGGCGAAACCTGGAAGGGACAATTTAAGGAGAGGCGTGGATTACCATGGCTGTGGTTCGCTCTATCTATTCTTGTGTGTGGAGAGTGTGCTCCCATGAGATGATATCGAGACTGCTACCCGAAGTCGACTGAGGTTACTCAAGGTGAGGGCCGGTCGAGCGAGCGCTCACTCGAGCTCTTGCCTCGAGTGACGTCGGGCCTGGGCTCACAGGCGCTTTTCATTGTCACACACTATGCGCTTCCACCTCCCTCCTCAAAGCCTTACGGTCACCATCGGCTCGTCGTCTTGTTGGTCGACGTATATGATACCAGCATCTCTCTTTCTACCTGCATACGCTCGACATGTGCGAATCTACAAGCTGGGAATCTCTTCGCCGTGACTGACATCGCCTCAAGGGGCTGAAGCCCGCAACGTATCTGCGGCTGCGGACAGATCGATTCCGACAAGATGATCACCATAGCGTATCTTCTGTAGTTGCAAGTTACCTGGAGACACCGAATCGCATACTTGTGAGTATATTTGAGCCCTTGAGGCCTGTGCGTTAGTAACCTAAGTCCGACAAAACAGGCGGTAGTTCTGACTGTGCCCCGCGTGCTTCTCTGTGATACCAGGCGGCTGTGCACATTGCTGGCTAAGTGCGACGGTGTCAACACAGTTTCCCTCTCGGACAATTCTACTTAGAATTCGCGGAGGAGATTCATGCATCCTCATAAAACTCAGCGATGCGAATACACGATCGTAGTTGGTGCCAGAATTGGTATGCGATCCCCATTACTACCGGACTTCCGCGCAACACAAATCATGTGCATGACGAACAACGGTTGTGTGAAACAGAGCATCTCCGAGGCACATTACGACAACGTGGTGTTCTCTGATGTCTCTTCACCGTTTTCTAGAGATGGCCTGACTATGCGAGACGGAAGCTCGACGCTCTACGTGCTGCCTGTTAACCACATATGCTCAAACCACTCGAGCGCTGTCGGTGATAGTAGTGATGAGTAACGCGGAGATCAACAAGCCGGCGGTACTTGGTGTGTCAATCGTTTCGTCGCTAGTGTGAGCGTCCTGGGTGCATGGGTCTCTACCGTATGCTATCCCAGCAACGCACGGCATTCAGATCCATGCAGAGGTACGTTTCGTCACATTCGCGCGGACTACATAATAAGCGAGATTGGTTGTCAGGATGCTAGCTGCGATTATCCTTACTGCTTAGCCCTTACTTATTGTATACGCCTTGCGAAATATGCAATCTCCCGGAATAGCGATTCCCTCGTCTGCCCTGAATTTCAACACGACAGTAGGCGCCATCTATATCGGTGAGTGAACACATGTGAAGGAGCATGCTACTTACCAGTCGCTTACGTTCAAATAGCACTTATAATTTGCACAATGTATGCTAAACCGTTTCATATCGCATCTGATGCATACTCACGCGAGTGTGCGGAAACAGACTTCACGGAATTACAATCGTCCAGGTCTACACATTCAACCGCCTCAGCAATGATCGCTGGCCCCTCAAAGCAACGGTATGTGCTCTTCTCAGCTATAGACTAGAAGGAATTCCCACTTCCCGGACAGATAATCTGCGTGTGGTACGTCAATATATTCATGAGTGACCACAAAGCATAATCTCATGGAGGAGCCCAAAGGTTGCTTGAAACACTTCATCTGGCACTTTTCGTTTACGCAATGTATCCGGCCACAATCACCAGTTTCACGGATGTTGGCACCCTTAACAAGATCTCGTGGTAGGTACTATATTATCGAAAGAATATGTCGACAGTCTTATAGATTTAATCGTCCCGATTGCTTCAGGATAACTATTGTCAGTGAAACATAAGTTTATCATCACTTCTGCGCTGAAGTCTGGTGTTCTCGATAGGGCATGACTGTTGTTGAGGTGAATCTCTCAATCAGGTCCTCTTCGATATTGGTCATCATCTGTACTTTAGACAGTCATGAATGCTGTCGTCAGAAGGTAGGTTTTTGAGTTGCTCTGAACGACGGTTTTGTGGGGCTATTGCTAACAATTACCTCAGTTTATTCTGTCTTCGTATATGGAGATGTACGTGTTATGCGCTAGGCCTCCGCCGACCGTGATACTGAGGTCCGGTCAAGTGAGCTGTAGGAACAATCTATTGGTTTTTCCGATTGTCAGTGATCAAAATTCTCTGCGTATACGTCACTCTAAATGACGCTTCAGGCGGTGGCCACAATAGTCAATTTCGGTGAGTAAAACGACCATGATCCCTGTCTGCGCCTTCTAATCATCATACCCGAAGTCATCGGGATTGGTAAATGTGTAAAATACATTCACACGGGATAACTCTGACTTCTGCAAACACTTAAGTTGCCTCTATGCAGGAGTAAGTTGCGTGTATTGGTGTTCCGAGTGGAAGATATCGCTCAAGCTGCAGATTACAGGCCTATCGACGAGATCACCTTCATGTGGGGCAACGAAAATGTGAATTCTCTGCCAACTTACCATGGCGCAGTATTGATTCCCGGGCCTAGTGGCTGATCTACACGAGTAATGCCACGGGCGTCTTGGCAGATATTTGCATATCTGCCTCGCAGGCCATTCTTCTTCTACGACAGCGATCTAATTTTCCCAAGTAGGTTCTCGGCGTTGCAAGCCAAAGAAAAATGCAACTGATTACATTTAGAACCAACAGAGCACTGCGCATACTCGTCTTGTACAGCATCAACACCGGCTTGCTAGTAACGTTCGTGCAATTTCGGTTTCTGACACCTTGAGCTGATACTTCGACCAGATTATGTGCGATCGCTTCTCTCGTGACGGTGAGTGTTATAACTCGCCCAAGAGCATACTCTTATCATCTCCCACCCTCAGTTCGCAGTCATGCCGCATAACGAGATCTGGCAAGCAGTATGCATATTACTGGCCCCATGTTCGTTCTCGTCGCACAGTTACGATGGTGTATTACACTGACAATGAGTGTCTAGTACTGTTTAATTGTCTCCTGGCGGCATATACCGTAAAATGGAGCTTGCAGCAAGACGCATGTTCTACATCTCCCATTTCTCAAAAAGAGCAGCCATACTTCTCCACAATCTGCGTTGCACCTCTGTCGGGACTACAAATCTCACTACAATGTTCGTCTGCATTACATCGGGGTGATGGTGCAGGTATATCGACCTCTGGGCATGTGCTAACTCCATCTCTCTAGATCACGAACATCCAGTTCACTCCACAACAATGACGACGACTGAAGCCTAGATACATATTCGGATTCGCAAGCATGGACCGCGAACGATTGGCTCGCTCTCTCGTGCTATCACTCTACTTGTATCTGCTTCATATGTTTACTGGTATGCCGATGCTCCGTTGCGATGTACGGCAGAAACGAGAGCTGCACAACAACAGAGTTAATGGCGGCGTTTGGACGCAACGCTGAAGACGCTGAAAATCTTGCACCTCGCCTGATATCTGCTATCTAGATTGCATTGATGTAGGCATTCTGCTGATATCTGAGGTACTTTGCTTGGCTCAGTGCCCGCTGCCTCCACAACCGCCTTCCAAGAAGGCGCAAACATCGTCAGCTGCAAGGTCACATAACGAGGACGCGCATCGGGATGTCGAGTGTCGAGATCTGTCAGTGGCGGTAATTTGCTATCGTAATACGCACTGGTCCCGGGGAGAGGGCAGGATAAGTGGCGCACCTCCCACACCGGAGAAGCAGGATTCGATGGCCGCCTTTTCCATGCAGTGAGCACCTCCCTCCCAGCGCGATCTATCTTATTCTCACAATCAAGGTTAATTTTGTGAGATGATGTCGGATACCGCGGTGTGAGCGTTCTTTGTTTAGAGGGCGGCTGCCATCCGAAGTCTGTTAGGAACAGAGGTAGAGCTGACGAATGACTCTCATTCAAAGAGCGCCCGCCACCTGGACGAGCATCCAGGATGCGCAAGTTGGCCACCCTGCCTTCTCATGCGGTGCTCGCATTGATCGTTTAGTGCCTATGCATTTGGGTGCTAGTCTTCTCCTCGGCAGCCTGCATTCAAGGCCTGCTGCGGACATGTCTATTCTGGACTATCACATTGATGCCTACAGCGTCGCAAAGATGATCAGATCGGGATTCCTGTTATAAGTAGGCGTTGAATTATTTCAGAACTGACGCCTTCGTGTGAGAAGGAGGAGTAGTATTTTAACTTGACAGGTTCTCAATCGCATGTTCACTACCTGTAGATATTGATACCGAGTACTGATGTCTCTGGGCAAATACCCTAACAATCTAATTTTATCGGTCTCAGCAGGAGGCCGTAATTTTCCACAGTATGTTCCTCGCCGGTGTCGAATGTCTGACTACATTACGAGACGTATTACGTGTGCAAGAATTAATAGCACGAGTGCATCCGGCACACATCCTTCCCTTTACAGTCACATACACCACGTATGCGACGCCACTGACAGCAGATATCAGGAGCAACATCTACCACTATTTCTCCTCGCTGCTCTGTGAGCTATTTGAGGTCTATATCTCGCACAGCGTGCAGATGGTGTGAAACTGAGGTTTTCTGGTGGATGCCTCGGCCACTAAACATTGCCTGTCCTCAAAAGCATATGACGGATTCTAGACGCAACTTGACATTCTTTCGGAGAAGTTGTTCCGGCGCGACGCCGGTCCAATTACTTTATAAGATTGCGGGTCGAAATCCGATACTCATCATCTCCAGCATGAATCAAGCAAACCAGACAATGGCGGTATTGGTGGCAGTCAGCAATGTTAACCTGGGCACGACACTGGGTGCATCACTTCTAGGTATTGCATGCATGATTATCCCATACAAATGCGCAATCTCACCTTTCTCGCAGGTGTCTTTTTCTGTGCGATGTGCGTTGTCAGCTGATTCCGTGCGGTGAATCTCACTGAAACGTGTTGTGTCTCTATACAGCCTCTATGGCGTAACCGTGGTCCAGGTCTATACATTCTTCCACCTTAGTGACGACCGCTGGGTAGTCAAAGTTTCTGTAAGCAACCCACATGATTGTCTGCGGCGCGTTGCTCTCATTCTTTGGGCTCAGGTATTTATCATGTGGTGAGTCTAACCATCGTCCGCCTTACCCTAACATCTCCTGTAGGTACTGATGCGACACCTAGGATGCTGACAACCTTGCATCTTGCGTTCTTCATCGAAACGCTCTACACAACGATAGTCACAAATTACCTTACTACGCCTGCTGACGTCAACACTATATCTTGGTAGGCTTAACAATCTGTCTAACACGCTGGTCTAATAATACTCCGCAGGAGCGAGCTGGTATGCAGACAGTGAAAGTTCGTGCATCACATAGACTAACGGATGTCTGCGTGGCAATATAGGGAATCACAGTCATCGAGGTATACTATATATTCCTATCGATGATTACCACCTGATCTCTTTATCACCTAGGCTCTGCTGAGTATCCTTGTCAGATGGTGAGTGAATTTCTTGCCGTTCACGGCAACGAGGTTATGAACTGGGACCTGTGGACACATCTAGCCTTTTCTGTTCCAGAATATGGAACTGTACGTGATTATTCCGCGTCATGGTCTTAGAGATGCCTCAATAGCTTCTTAGTGAGCTCTAGGAATGTCTACTTGATAACGGCAATAGTATGCTATATATTCTTTTGTGCACAATCAATGCTGATCTCACAAGCTTATCCCCATGGTGGCGGACTCTGGTGAGTTACACAAGCTCTCTTTGCACATTGTACCCGACTCACAATGTGATTAGTATTTATATTGAGTGAGACGTTTCCAATGACTTCGTTATGCAGCTAATGAGTCTGATTTAACGTGATCTCCAGTCGTTGCCGTGAAAGAGTAAAGAGCCCATTCCGTTAGAAGCAAGTTGACGCTGACTGCCCGCAGGATTCACTGGAGGAGCTTTGCATCTCTTGCTGGACCTGACATGGTGAGCGGCCTCGTACTCAATCAGGATACATGTAAGTCATCCTCAAGCTGAGCAGTGGATTGCATATGCTGGCGACATAACGGGCCTTGTGGCGGACATCGTCTTAGGAAGTTCACAGATTCTCTTGCTGTGGAGACGAAGATCGCAATTCCACAGGTATGTCTGCATTCTGATACAATTCTTATTTTAATTTATGGCGTGGGACCAGGACCAATAGCGTGCTCCGGCTCTTCATTGTATATAGCATCAACACCTGTGTGCTTGTAACGTACGTTGACCCGCGTTTGACACTGTCTATGCTGATCCATAGGGCAGAGCATGTGCTGTCATCACCCTGGTGACAGTGAGTCCTATTCAAATCAGCCATGGTCATCGCCTGTATAAATCATGCCGAATAGTTTGCTATCATGCCGGGGAATGAGATTTACCAAGCCGCTTACGTACAACTTGGGCCATGTTCGTGGCTTCCCAATATGGACAGTGGTATTGTGCGCAACTCATTCATTTTCAGTATTGTTAAACTCCCTTCTGGCGAGCTACAACCTGAGATGGTCTGTGCGGCAAGAAATCTCGGGAAACCCGCTGCAATATCCGATGATCTCCACTGATTCAACCCCGGTTCTGGATTTTGGTCGGAAGGGCACGGGGAACTCTTCAGAAGGTGAACAGGTTAGGATGTCGTGTGTCCTTTACTCAGTTTGTACTGATCTGACTTCTAGTCGCTGACGGTCCGGATCGAAACATCCACTGAGACGACCACGGACACAGGGATAGACTGCAGATGTTGAGTACTATCCGAGACCCAGGATATCATATGATAGACAAAGGGTTCGCAGATGGTATGTGTACAGTTGGGCTCTGACATATTGGGCCCGCATGAGTACTTCGGCACTGAGCTCGATCTACCTCTTGCTTTCATGCCAAGTAACGAGCACATTTGCGATAGTCTTCCGGTAACGATGTATGATCTGTATGTACAATCTCAGAGATGATATTGGGATTGCCGAGCACATTCTGCGTCACTGTACCAGCAAACTCGGCTCTCCTGTGCAGTTGTCTCCTGTACCACAGCTAAGAGGGACTTGAAGATTACTGCTGACATGGTATGTGGCGTGACATCAAGCGCTTGAACGAGTAAATTTGTGCTGACTTTTCAAGCTCTGTCGCGCTCACATCACCGCACCCTTGTTCCAGTTCCAGATAGTTACTCGCAGCCGGGTGCATATCCGATACACATCCTTCCCGCCTGTTCGCTAAACACTGCTTATAAGAGTGAGAGGGGGTGGATACACATCGTGTAATGCACAGTCGGATGCGATTACCTTGTGCTTAAGACGTCGGGCGATCCCTTATGTTCTTCAAGGAGCGGAGGGTAGTGCTTTGCAGGGGTACGGGTAACCCTCGGGGTTGGAGGGTAGGGTTGGCCAAGGGTAGGGGTAAGGGTATCCATTATTGTACCCTTCACCCTTAAGTACCCTTACAGTAAATAATTGAATTAGAATGTTGATTTTGCTATTTTGCGTGCGCTGATAGAGTTCTATCAGCGACATCGGTCGCGGTCGAACGCATTTTTAGCCGCGGGCGGCTCCTTCTCTCACACATACGAAACGGCCTCTCGGGCGAGTCTGTCCGTGCACTTCTGTGTCTCGGTGAGTGGTATCGCCACGGGCTTCTCAAGGACAAACATATCCTTGAAGTCACACGGGATGCAGATGAGGACGCGAATCAAATTTAGTGTTATGATCGAGCATTTAGTACGAGCTTGTACTGTACAGTGAATGAGAGCAGAGGCCTACTCGGAGTGACAACCCGTATATGAACCCCTCACCCTCGTGTACCCGCGCTACCCTTGCAATACCCGTACCCGCCTGACGGGTCCGTACCCGTGGCG
>KB445798.1:462312-498591 GCA_000320605.2 Gelatoporia subvermispora B
ATAATTGAATTAGAATGTTGATTTTGCTATTTTGCGTGCGCTGATAGAGTTCTATCAGCGACATCGGTCGCGGTCGAACGCATTTTTAGCCGCGGGCGGCTCCTTCTCTCACACATACGAAACGGCCTCTCGGGCGAGTCTGTCCGTGCACTTCTGTGTCTCGGTGAGTGGTATCGCCACGGGCTTCTCAAGGACAAACATATCCTTGAAGTCACACGGGATGCAGATGAGGACGCGAATCAAATTTAGTGTTATGATCGAGCATTTAGTACGAGCTTGTACTGTACAGTGAATGAGAGCAGAGGCCTACTCGGAGTGACAACCCGTATATGAACCCCTCACCCTCGTGTACCCGCGCTACCCTTGCAATACCCGTACCCGCCTGACGGGTCCGTACCCGTGGCGGGTAAGGGTAGGGGTGATGCTCCGGACACCCGGGGGTTCACCCCTGCAAAGCACTAGCGGAGGGAGGATGTATAGTACCCGGTCAGAGTTGCCGGAGACAACTACAGTAACCTGCTATCCATGGGCGCTGCGTGCGCCTATCCGTAACACCAGGCGCCAGCCTAGACACCATGCGGATAGACAATATGTCTATCCGTCTTGCTGCAGATGCGATTTGCATCGCCGCCGTCATTCTGTAACGCAAATTTTTCATGCTCAATCTACCGTCGACAGGGGTCACTGGGTCAAAAGCGTATCACGGACGTGCCTGGTACGCATATTGCTGCTATTAAGCGCCACATGCGTCATGCAACAACGCTTGACCTTCCTGCTCAACCTCTGGTCCCGCCGAGACCGCGCTAACACATCGATCGCATCTCCCGACTGTCGTTGGCCGCCGTGCAGGCTACCCTGTTGCACAGATAGCACACGCGGCTAGCTTCACGGCAAGTGTCGTTTGCTGCCACTCGCTCAATTTCATCGACCTTTCGCTCACCTCAGGACCTGGCTGTATGCTTACGATGACTGAACGTCCCACCGCGACGTTCACTGGTCACTTGACTCTGCATTCGCCTTATCGCTCTCAATCGGTTACATTAGCTATCACGGCGCCTGCGATGTACACAGAGAGAGCATGGCTGGCACTATCAACTACTTACGCATTAAACAGGCATCGTGCCTTTGTTGCTACGATATTATCTCTTTCTGCCTTCGTTAGTGCCATACCTCTACATCTGAAGACTCGTATATCCCTTGCACGACTGACGGTCGTTCGCCACTGTCTGCGCCGTTGATTGCGCGGTGATCGATGGAAGTAGGTCGAGCTCCAATCACCTCAGTATTTGACCATTGTATTGACACATGGTTATGACGATAGGCTCACAACATGCAGGTCATCAGGATGATGAACAGAGTGCCTCAACAACTCGTCGTTATGGTTATCGACTTCTTGCACGAAGAACACGAGACGTTGCGAAACTGTAGCCTCGTATGCCGCGCCTGGCTTCCGTCCTGCCGAGTCCATTTGTTTTGGTCTGTTCATACGGGACGCGACAGCTGGCTGAGCATTGACGCTTTCGGCCGCAATGTACAACGACGGCCTCACATAGGTCGTTATATCCGAGATCTCGAGGTCGTGCTAGCAGGCCCGGACGAGTTCGGCGCGCTCATACCCGCCGCCCAGCACCTTGGGAATGTCAAAGAGTTGACATTGTATTGGGGGAATCTGCCCATTCCTCAAATAGCTACCCTTTCCGGCATTGGCCCCCTGCGCAATCTGGTATGGCATGGGTCCTTAGTGGCTGTTCCCACCTGTTTCGTGGAGGCGTTCACCGCCTTCGGGACTCTTCGGGAACTGTATCTGGATATAGACAACTACCTCGACCAAGGGAATCGTGTTGACTTCCGCCCGCTCGCTGCAGCCATTGAGCCTCTACCCCTCGAGTATGTGCGAATCCATGATGCGGCTATCGAGTTATTCGTTCGTTGCCAAGAGCGCGGGGCATTCGGCAATATGACGGCCTTCGAATACATGCCGAGCTGGCCAGAAGAGAAACCCCATTTACTCCCACAAGCTCTGAGCTTGGCAGCCCAAAACCTCAGAAAGTTCATATTGTGCACTGCCGCAGTATCACTTAACCCCGAAAAGCTAGGTGAGGTCGCGTTCATATGATCGATCACGATTCAAACTGACTCTACCTCGAAGACATGTTAACTTGGAGGGAGAGCCTCAGGCTTTGCCGTCAACTCGATCAACTGCAAATCTACGCAGAGAGCTCACAAGCAGGATTCTATCCCCGTCAGTTTCAGCTCCTTGTTGCTCCATGCGTAAATAGAATCGACCTTGTGCTCGACCTGTACGAGAGTTTCGATGACCTCTTGGAAATGGGCAACGTAGCCGACGCACTTCAGGACCAAGGCCGCCTTCCTTCCTTGCGACAATTTTGTGTTATCGCACGCATTTGGTTCGAGGATCGTGATCCGGAGCATGATGCGCACTGGAGAAATGCGGAACGCGTAAAGAGAGAGTCTTTCGCACGGTCGCAGGCTCGCGGAGTCTTTGTGCACTATAGGTGTACGTTCTGCTGAGCTAATTTATCATGGTTCCAGCGTTGCTAACTGGGTTTTTCCGTATTCGTCGTTCACAAGGCTGCGATGGTGATATAGACCCACCAAAGAAGCTCGCTTCCAACACATGAAGCCATTGCCAGCTGAGGCATGATGTTTGACGCAGTTCCCTTAACCCAATCTCTTCAGGAATGCATAAACCCCATCCGGTTGTTTCTGGTCACCCGTGTAGCTCTGCATCTGAACGGTGCCCCTAGACCGAATTCCATTGTAATTACGCCATCTATGCAGAAGTCTGACCTCGTGATCGACTTGTATGAAGCCTCCGACCACCCCTAGCGCCAGCGTCTGAGCAACGCGCTCTGCGACTAAGACCGCCTCCCATCTTTGAGGCAATTCTAGGTGACATCGCGATCTGCACCGTTTCAGTCGGTATTCTGTATTATATGACTCTGGTGCTCCAAAATGCTGATCGGGAATGCATGGTGCACATCGCCAATACCAGACTAATCTTCGTCAACGCGAGTTCAGCACCATGGGACCGCGAGCGTCCGACTGGCCTATTGGGGACCCGGAGTAGTGAGCGCTTTTTGCTATCTCACACTGCGCGCTTCGATCTGAATCTTCAACGCCTCAACGCCTCATCGGTCTCACCAGTGACAACCGCCTCATCGTCATTCTGGTCGATTATATGTCATGAGCATCTCTGTCGTTGCTGAATATCAAACAATCTAGCTGCGTGCTCGATCTGGCGGTGCGCAATCTCTTCGCTGTGATCATCTCGACTTCAGAGGCGGGTGCCCGAGACCGCGATATGTCTGCTGCGGACAGATCTAGCCTGACAAGATAATCGCAATATCGTGTTCTCTGTGGTTGCAAGTTGCCTAGCGAACGACAACTAGCCTATTTGTGAGCGGGGGCGGACATTTGAGGCCGAGAGAATCCAACGTACCGGTCGTATTATGTATGTCCAGCTTGCCGTACGCAACCTGACGCAGCGGACAGAATCCGTCCTCATAATGACACACCATCCTCCGAGGACATCTATTCTAACATTAGCTATTCACCAGTGTACTCGGAAGTGAAGAAACAGGTGGTAGCTCTTGCTATCTCGCGCGCGCATCTCTCAGTGTGGCACAGCCAGTGGGTGGCTTTGCACGTTGTCAGCTAAATGACGGCACGGTGTCAATACAGTATCATTGCAACAGTCAACCCAGAGATTCTTATATGCAATTAGATTAGACAAAGATCGTGCATTTTCACGAACAACCCAATGGTACCATACGATGATACTTGGTACCAAATTAGTACGCAATCTGTATTACCAGTCACGTCTGCACAATGCTGATGATGTGTTTTGACAGCAGTTGTATTTGACATAGCATCTCCGATGGTCTGATACATGTTCCAAGCACACCCGGATCTTGGAAGCAATATGGACTCTATGTGTGACCCCACGGACAGCATACTAAGCAGTTCAGAGTCTGTGTCCGACTCACTCGAGGGTGATCGGCGATAGTAGGCATGCGCAATGCGGTCGTCAACAAGCGGGCGGTGTTTAGTGAGTCAGATGTGGCACCGCTGCTGTGAACCTTCCGAACGGACAGATATCTACCATGTGCTGTCTTAGCATCGCGCAGGGTTCCTTTCATGCCGAGGAATGTTTCGTCGCATTTCCGCGAACTACTTAAGCGTGTGCGAGACTGGTGGTAAGACCTCAAGTTGAAAACATCGTTCCTGGTCTCCACTACCTAACTTGTTGCATACGATTCTCGGGATATGCAGTCTCCTGGAATGGCGGTACCTTCATCCTCCCTGAATTTCGAAACGACTGTAGGAGCCATTTTCATTGGTGAGTGCACTTCTGTGCTGGTTTGTACTACATACTACTTACTCACGTCCGAATAGCGCTTGTGATCTGCACCCTGTACGACTATCCATGTAATATCGCATTCGATGCATACTCATGCGAGTGTATGGGTGCAGACTTTACGGGATCGCAGTCGCCCAGATTTACACCTACTACCACCTCAGCAAAGATCACTGGGGTCTGAAAGCAACGGTACGTGTATTACCAGTCGGAGTGAGAAGAGGCGCCCACCTTCCAACAGATACTATCGATGTGGTGCGTCGAAATGTCGAGCGACGCCAAGGCATGCACGGTCTCATGGAGATCAAAGGTTGCTTGAAACACTTCATCTGGCGTTCTTCGTCTACATAATGTATCCCACCACAATAGCCAGCTTTACGGACGTTGGCACTCTCAATAAGATCTCGTGGTGGGTACCAAATTTTCGGAACGGCTATGTCGGCAGTCTTGCATATCGATCTCTCTCATTGTCCCAGGATATCTGTTGTCAGTGACGTAAGAACAAGTCCAGTATTTGTACGCTGACGTCCACCGTGATCGATAGGGCATGACTGTCGTTGAGGTAAGGCGCTTTAAACCTAGGCTATCCCCCTTGATATCGCGGACGATTATATTCCAGACAGTCATGAACGTTATGATCAGAAGGTAGGCTCACGAACCTTCTACAGTGATGGTTTTGCGGAGCGGATGCTCATACTGATCCCAGTCTGTTCTGTCTCCGAATATGGAGATGTACGTATCATGCACTCGTCTTGCACCAAACGTAATACTCAGACGGGCTAAAGTGAGCTCTAGGAACACTATCTTGGTTTTTCCAATTGTGAGCGGCGCACATCACCCGTGTTCATGCCACCCTCTCAATGATAGCGACACTTCAGGTTGTAATCACAGTAGTGAACTTTGGTCAGTACGATGATTGTGACCACAGTAAATGTCCTTTGATCATTGCGCCCGAAGCCATCGGAATTGGTAAATGCGCACCGTAAATTCTGTTTGAACATGTCTGACTTGCATCAACATCTAGTTGCCTCCGTGCAGGAGTGAGTCGTAGAGGTTAATTTGAGAACATATTACTGATCCGAGGTTCTACAGGCCCGTCAACACTCTCACTTTCATGTGGAGTGGTGAGAATGTGATTGTTCAATGCAAACCTTGCCAGCTCAGCCCTGATTTTTCGGCTCACAGTGGCTGATTTACACGAGTAATGCAACGGGAGTTGTGGCAGATGTGTTTATATCAGCCTCGCAAACTATCATCCTTTTGCGACGACGATCCACTTTCCCCGAGTAGGCTCGCAGCGTTGCACGGATGAGATACATCCGACTGATCTCAACCAGAACCAACAGATTATTGCGCCTCTTTATCTTGTACAGTATCAACACTGGCTTGCTCACGACGTTCGTCTGTTCTCTGCGTGAGATCTGTCCACACATCTCATGGCGCTTCCAACAGAGTCTGTGCCATTGCTTCTCTCGTGACGGTATGTGATCGTAACTTACCAAAGCACGTATCGTAATAGTTTTCCTCCTTCAGTTCGCAGTGATGCCCGATAACGAAATTTGGCAAGCGGTGTACATTTTGCTGGCACCATGTCTGTTGAACTCGCACAATTACGAAAAGAGCCACCACTGACAATGCATGTACAGTACTGTTCAACTCTCTCTTGGCAGCATACAACGTCAAATGGACCTTGCAGCATGACACATTCAACAAGGCTCTGCAGCTCGCGCCTCCCGGAAACAATACCCATGCATCTCAGCAATCTGCGTTGCATCTCCTCAATCGGGGCTACAAATCTCGATATGATGATGGTCAAGATTACGATGGGGTGAGGGAGCAGCGTATCGAACCCAAACTGGCATTTCCTGACTAGTCCGTAGATCTTAGACGTTCAAGTCCACTCCACGACAGAGAGCACTACTGACACGTAGATGCACATTTCGAATTAGCAAGCATGGACTATGAAACTGCTGACTGGCGTGTTCCATCTGGGTGTCACTACGATTGTATCTACTTCCGACTTCAGTCCGTCAGCATACCAATACCCGAGTGTGATGTGTGGGAGACATGAGAACCGTACCAGAATGCACGAAGATCGAGTCGAACGGGCGTCTGAATGAACTGGCGTTGGTGGCACGTATCAAGTTCTCACGCTTGCACCTTGTCATCTTCCCTGATGGGCCAATCGTCGTACATGCTAGGGTAGCAGACCTATTGCAAGCCCTAATTACCAAACAGTCGCACCTGCGAATTGCATCTGGATTGAGTTACGCTGTCTCTGGGCTTACAGCATGGCATGCACTGAGCTGATCCGATCTGATGGTCTGATTCCGGCCGGGCTGGTATCACGACGCGGCATTCCTGTGGTACACCAGTCTCCAAATCGGCACACTTTCCTTCGCCCGTCTACTCTATAGTACGACAGCCCATGGGATTAGTGATACTGAACATTGTTAGTAATCAAATTGATCGATAGGTGGCAGATTGTTAACCTCGCGCGTCTGACACTGCGAGATAGTCATCGAAGCTGCAGATGCACGTTCCTCGTTCATAGTATCCAATCGCATTTACAAAGGTTGACGCTGCAAAACCTCTCTACTTCTCCCAAACATTACACCGAAGGTGCGATAATCATTTAGGTGGGGTTTGTACGTGGTGCACTTTCGCCCCTCCGCTCGATCTGCCAACTACTCATGCTGAATGGTATAGAAGCAGTTCACACAAAAGATACCCGACATACATCAGTGCTTCGCACTGCATAGGAATTCAATGCTTTGCTATGAGTTGGACTACATGGCAGAACCATAGCTGACTTCGTGGGAACACGTCAGGTCGGGATACTTATAAACCAGCCGTGAATTGAGCCTGCAAGGCCTCGTACTGTTGATTGTACGTCGCGTCCCTCAGTATGGTCCCTGCCAACACTTGCCTCGAGCTCCTTGCGAGCGTCCCACTGGATCTCAACAGCACGTTGGGGGCAACACTGATAGGTGTATACAGCCGTCGTTCTCTCTGGCACTTTGAAAGGATCTGATAGATGTACTAGGAATTTTTCTATGTTCAATGTGCGCCACCTGTGAAGAGCAGTACATCTCACATCGCCCATATGACCTCTGTCTCCATGCAGCCTCTACGGTATTACTATAGTACAAGTCTACACATTCTATTATTTTAGTGAAGACCGCCGATGGATCAAAACTTTGGTACGCTGCTGGTGACTGAGAGACACAAGTATTACTAATATGAGATATTCAGGTCTTTGTCATGTGGCACGTCTAACTCCTTCTTCTCGTACACGAGGAATTACGTTCTCTGACGTCCTTCAGGCTGTTGGCTACGTCCCATCTCGTACTTCTCATCCAGCCTATTTATGCGAATATTGTGGGAGATTATCTGTGCGGACTAATGAATCTCGATGCTATTACCTGGTGAACCTCACTCTCAATTGCGTGACGCGAGTTTTTGTGCAGCTAACTAACCCGAGCGCGGCAGGGATGAATTGGTGTGTGAGCACGCTACTCAGGGGTTTCAACGAGCTCATGGAGACATCTGGAGACTGAGCTAGTAGTTGAAGTACGTGTGCGGAGATTTACTTTATGCACGATGGAGTGATAGCTGAGTTTCATAGACCGTGCTCAATGGCATCGTTAGGGGGTGAGCTCCCAAACCACAAGACAAAAAGACGCAGCTGATAAGTTATGGTCATTGAGCCTATTTTGTCTTAGAGTCTGGAGACGTGAGTCGCGTACGAAAATTCATTCGACTCAACCCGTATTGAAACCGTCCGTAGTGAGCTCAGGCAATTTATATTTCATCGTTCCGACCGTACGTTTTCCGCCCACATCTTCGTTGAAACGGCTGATGTATTTTGAAGGTCGCATCGACGGTAGCCAACTTTGGTGCGTTCTATGGTGAGGGCAACCTATGATGATAATTGATACAGATATTCTCCCAGTGATTGGATTCGGTCAGTGGTCTTACCTAATCCACGAATAGCTGCTCTGATGTACTGTAACCAGTATCTGTTGCTATAGAGTAAGAAGAACAGTACGGCTGAAGACCACAAAATTGACGATTCGCAGATCCCAATGGAATAATTTTGAGACTCTGAGCCACAACAGAGTGGGTGTCGCATTACATGCATTTCTGATTATAAATATGATGAAATATTTCCCTTCAGTGGCTCTTCTATGCCAGTAGCACCACCAGCTTGATGGCGGATATTTTCATCTCCGTCTCACAAATCTACAGCCTTTGGAGGCAGCGTTCAGATTTTCAAGCGTGAGTCGACAATCAATGGAGAGGCCCTAATTTTCACCTGCCTCTGCCAGAACGAATAACGTCGTCCGTCTCTTCATGTTATACAGTCTCAATACCGGAGTCATCGTGACGTGCGTCTATCTGTTGATTTGTGAGGCACGCGTACCGACATAGCAGCAGACTCTGTGCAGTGGAATCTCTCGCCACGGTAAGCTACATGAGCATGTGTCCTTAAAAGTGATAGGCAATCTTACCAGTATCTCCAGTTCGCTATCATGCCAAACAACGAAATATATCAAGCTGTTTACATTCTGCTATCGCCATGTCTGTGCCTCTTGCTCGCGCTAGTAACATGCGCAATGATTCACCTCGTTCCAGTGTTATTGAATGCACTTCTCGCGACTTACAACTTGAAATGGACTGTACGAGGCGAATTCCTAAACAACGGTCTCCAACGTCCGGTCTCAAAAGATCCTCTCCCCTTCTTCAATTTGAAGTCCAAGACACATCGGCGCGATACGGACTGTGACGAAGTGGGTGGAATATCTCAATGATGCTATCTGTTGAGCTAATCTCCCTATAGGTGCTCGAGGTTCGAATCGAGACTGCAAGGGAGACTAGCGCGGACTGGACAGCCGGACCTTGACAGTACATTTTTTGGACACTGCCGTTCTGGAAGCATTTTGTGCACCATGCTGTCTGATATATATTGCTGTGCACTTTTCCGGCTTGAATATTCACCGATGTTAAGTCGAAATTGCTACAAAGATTGGTTGAAACAGGGATTGCATTTTAAATTTCGTCGTCTTACATTTCGTCAACCTTCCGGAAGTTTTGAGTGATTGACACCCAATCTTAAGTTCAAGGATTTCTGCGCTCGGCTTCTAGTCCGCTCCTGTGCTTACTGGATCGTTAACTCTATTGTAAACCAGAACCGCATTCCGACAGTGAGATAGCAGTGAGATAGATGGATGGACATCGTGGCACGCGTATCTTCTAGGCGCTTTAAAAACGAACAGTTGAGCATATGCACAACTCCGCAGCAAGGGCCATCGACAGATCGCAGATGCTCTCGGAGAAAACTGTGCTGCAGTCTACTGTCCCAGTCTCGCAGACTGTGTGTGCAGTCCTCGCACATACATACGGGATTTTGCGAGGCTCTTCGGCAATGCTGAAGGTGCGCCACAGGGATGGCGCTTCACATAGCGATTCCCTCTCTGCGGATTCCACCAGTTTGTCGCTCGCAACCTATGCTGTACCAATAATCACCTAGACTGTTGACCGTCACCGATGTTGTGCTCAGCAAATTTACGTCTGTCCATCACATGACATCTGCCGTCGACCACCTCAGTACCCTCCTCCAGCTTATCACCGACTAACAAACTGATATCTTCCGCGATCTGTCCCAAGTGCCTTAACGGCGGTTTGGAGGCAGTTGACCAGACCACCCTTCCTCCCATGCGGCGTGCGCACCGAGCACCGACAGGGGCGCACCTCCACTGCCCTTAGCATCCCGACGATCTGACAGTCAGATCACCAGCCAATCCTCACTGGTATGGCGCACAAGGCGCAGCCACGCGGCGAGGCGGTTCCGCCCTTGAGCTATGCTGGTCGCGCGTCCAGCAACTTGTCGGCATGCAACTACGGCAGCTGTGTGGGTCAAGCTGTTGTCGTCTCCATCGTCTTCTCCACGGCAGAATGAAACTGCTCGATCAGGGGTCCTAGAGTGCAGTTTAAAGGCCAGGAAAGCTGGGAGGGACCTCTGTGCTATCGTATCCCCCTACTTGTCATGGACGGTTTCCAGAGTGTGGCTCCAGGAGCGGAACCGCTGGTAATTAGCGATCTGGATACAACGCTCGGGGCGCTGGAGATAGGTGAGTTTGGTGCTACGCCTTCTATATACACTGATCAATGAGTTATCCAGGTGTCTTACTCTCTGCTGTGTGCGTAAAGCGTCCGCCATCGAATAACCGCAAGCTCATTGAGATCCATGAAGCTTTTTCGGAATCACAGTTCTTCAAACATACACGTACTATCGATATAATGAGAATGACAGGCCGATAATGAAGCTAGGGGTGCGTGAAACCGTTTCGTTACATTTTCATAGACACTTACGAGAGGGGCTCACGGCAGGTATTCATCATGGGGTAAGTAGTGCGTCCTCAGTCTCTGACACATTAAGCCAATCATGGAACGAAGATTACTGGACACTCTGCATCTTACAATTCTTGCAGACGTCATGTATACCTACACGGTCACAGACTACTCAAAAACAGCGATACTCGATCCGGAAGACTGGTAAGCAGTTGCTTAAGTTGAGGCGCTCCGCTGTATTGATGCTCTCACAGGCTCACTGTGGTTCGTATATTCATCGAACGTGTCTACCTGCTAACTGTCCATCTGATAACTCGAGATGGCAGGCTGTCGTGATAACGCAGGTATAGTGGTCGGTTTGCGTATCTCGTTCGCAGCTTACGCGTGTTTTCTAGACCCTGCTTGATTGCGCTGTCAGAATGTAAGCCGAAGCGATTGCGCTGCACATCTTCGAATTATTGATAACGCATTCACCAGATTATACTGTAACCGCATCTGGAGACGTGAGTTGCGCTGTTCCTGGACATCCTTCCAGGAAGACTAAGTTACATCGCGTTCCGTCAGTAAGCTGGAAGAACCAATTGATCGTGATACCAATCGTAAGTCAATCGCTATTTCTCTATTTCCTCGTCTAATATTCGCATTATATGTCAGCTTGCATGTTCCCTCACAAACTTCGGTAAGCAGTGTGGCGCAGCAAATCTTCGATATCAACTGTCGACGCTTATACGCCATTTCAAATTTGACATCGCTGTTCAACAGCATTGGGTATCTGTGAGTCTTCCTGTGCCCATTGTTCAGAGCAGTAGCTGATGCAACAATTGTAGTGTTCGCAATACAGGAGTAAGCCATACTACTCTAGAACAGTAGGGCCTCTCACCCATATTGCGCAGACAGCGTCTCGTCAGCCTCGCCATGCTGTCAAGTGTGTCCAAGGTAACGCCATGCACATCTATCACAATTTCGCAATCCCTAATGCACCTGAATCGCAGTGGATACTCTACGCTGGCATCTCCGCCGGGGTCGTGGCCGACATCCTCATCTCGGTCTCGCAAGTCGTGCTTTTGTGGAAACAAAACGCCGAGTTCCAGAGGTTGGACGCGCTTCTCTCCTTTGCACCCTTCACGCCTGAAGCAGCATTGTCCAGGACGCGAAGCATCATCCGGCTGCTCATTCTGTACAGCATCCACACCGGGGTCTTCGTAACGTTCGTAATTTCCTCACCGCCGCGCGTTGGACCTCTCTGATTATCTCATGATACATCACAGGCTGTGCGCGATATCATGTCTTCTGCTGGTGAGCATCAACCCCATAGATGTCGGTCAAGATATAGTCCGCTGACGTCCGGCAGTTCGCGACAATGCCGCACAACAACGTCTGGATCGCGGTCTACTTTTTACTCCCCCAGAGTGCGTTCCCGTACACCCTCTCCCTCATACCCCAGGATGCTGACCACCTGGACTTCACTTTCGCTCTCACACCCCACATCCAGTGCTCCTCAACTCGCTGCTCGCAACGCTCAATGTGAAGCGCAACCTGCGCGAGAGCGCGACGCACGGGGTCATTGAGCTCTCGATGTCGGACGCGTCGCACGATCGCTTCAGCTCAATGCGCTCCGCCCAGATACAGAGCATCGGGCGCAAGACGGTTGCCGAGCAGGTGAGCCCCCGTGTATGTAGCTCGTCGATAGTCCATGCTGATTCCTAAACGCTGCAGGCGCTGGCGGTGCGGATCGACACCATCACAGAGACGGACGTGGACCTGGAAGCCTAAAACGACGGCGGAGAGCTTCTGCCGGCGACATGCTGGGACGGCCTCGCGGGTTCGAGGGGGCTGGACCAGGATAGACACATGTGCTGCATAGATCGCATTACATTCACTTCGGACAAGCGTTTCATATGTATACCAGGTCACCAGTGTATCTTACACCTCATATATATACCCTCTACTGTCTCTTTCACCGCACTCGGGACCGGGTCGTTCTAGATCCCGCTGGCATCCGCACCAGGGTTCACGACATCGTTCGCGTCCCGCTTGTTGAGCTCGGCCGCACGCGCATTGAGCTCATCCCGGCCCTGCAGATCCATCGTCAGCTCCCAGGTGCAGGGGCATCCTCTCGAGAATCACGTACCAACGGCTTGTCAACCTTGTTCAGCAGCTCCTGGTTCGGGACGTACGGCCCGCGCGCGTGGAACGCCTGCACGTCCGGGTCCGCGTTCAGCCCTCCATACTGAGGGCCACCCTGCGAATCGCGCGGGTCGTTCGTTTTCTATGAGCCAGCCGGATGTCAGCATGCATAACACCGATATCGCAGAGCGACAGGGGGAACGTACAGCAGGGTGCGGCTGGATGCTGTATGTCTGCTCGGATTGCTGCGAGTCCGAGTTCGACTGGGAGGTGCTGTGTCCGGTCAACTTGTCCTTTGCTTTGTCGAAGAAAGACATTGTGGTTGTAGTTCGAGTAGAGATTGAGAGATAAGGGTCAGAACACGGAAGTAAACAGGGGATTAGTCCGAACACTAGTAAACCTCAGCTTAAATAGATTCGTCGGGCGCAGCACATGGCCCGCGGCGCAGCCGCTCCATATGACGAGTGCGGAAGGGACGCCCGGCACGCTCGCGGCACACGCCTATGACGTCTCGCCTTTCGGAGCCGCAGCACTGCGGATTTCCTTTCCCGGATATGTCAGGCGCCGGCGTTTAAGCGCCGGTGTCGGCAGCATAACAACGGGACGGCAAACGGGATTCGGAGCAAATGAAGAGAGGACGAAAGGATAGCCATTTCCCAACAGTCGTACAGTAACATTGTCGTTAGCAGAAAGACTTCTGACGAGATCACCACACAGAGACACCCATTGCGTTCCGTTTACTTCGACAGCATCATCTGTGGAGAGGAATGTCAGGATTAGGAGGCTGTGAATGGTGACGGAACAACATACCTTGACGAACTCTGCGGAAGGCAGAAAAAGGAGATGTTTGTGAAACTGTGAATCGTGGGTATCAAAGTGTGAACGTACCCTCGTAGTTGATCTGGCCGTCGCCGTCAACGTCGGCTTCGCGAATCATCTCATCGACCTCCGTGTCCGAGAGCTTCTCGCCTGCAGTTCGCCCGTCAGTACTGTCCACCTGCCCATAGATACAAGTAAAACGTACCGAGGTTGGTCATGACATGCCTCAGCTCGGCCGCGGAGATGTAGCCGTTGCCGTCCTTGTCGAAGACCTTGAACGCCTCCTTGATCTCCTCCTCGCTGTCCGTGTCGCGCATCTTGCGCGCCATCATTGTGAGGAACTCGGGGAAGTCGATCGTGCCGTTCCCGTCCGCGTCGACCTCGTTGATCATGTCCTGCAGCTCCGCCTCCGTCGGGTTCTGCCCGAGCGAGCGCATCACGGTGCCGAGCTCCTTGGTGGTGATCGTGCCATCGCCGTCTGGCACAGGCGCACAATGTACAGTATAGCGGATCAGCAGGGTGATGCGGGAGAAGAAAGGTAGGATCAGCGACGCCCGCGATCGTGTTTCAGCAACGACAGCACGCACCCTTGTCAAAGAGCGAGAATGCCTCCTTGAACTCTGCGCTAGGTCAGTCCCTGCCCTGCCCCGCACCGAGCACTCAGCACCTACCAGAGATCTGCTCTGCAAACGTAAACGCGGTTCAGTCAGCGACAGCGCTGGGCTAAGGGCGAAGAGCCGTACCTTCGGTCTGATAGCGTCGTCGCGATAAAGTCGCGTCGTCAGCTTGGCACCGGCGAGTGGTGGCTCGGACGCACCAGTTGGTCAGCCATGGCTTGTGTGTGAGGTTTGATGTGTAAGAATGAGAATTAGCAGGAAGTACGGGAGATATAGATGTCGTCGACGGCGGTGTAGGAGGAGCGGTGGAGGGCGATGGTACAGCGCAGGCGTTATACGCTAAGCGGACATCATCTCGGCAATCGCCACGGCCTTTTTGGCGCCAGGTCTCGTCCTCGGGCCAGGGAACGTTTCATTTCGTTCATGTTTTGTTTTTGGGCCCTCGTGAATGGACAAAACAGCGACGCCGCCTGATCTTCTTGTGTAAGTGTCATTGACAGGATTCTATCTCCATGCGCTGGTGGACATGAACGTGAGATCTCCACTGTACGGCGCTGAGTCCACCGTCTGCACGAAGCGATACGGCACAATGCCCTCGGACTGCCACTGTGCGGATTCTGAGACCCTGCAGGTACAGGCCTCGTAACCACCACTGGACGAGAATCTCCGGTTAGAGGAGGTCAGCACCCAGTAACCTCCGGCTAACGCTCACGACGCCCTTCTCGTTCCAGAAGAACGCGTCGGTACCACTAGCATCAGACTGAACCTACTATGCCCCTCCGATCCTCTCCGCACGCCCCCCAAGCTCACACTGGAAGCTCAGTCTTGTGACCGAAGCAGAGTACCGTGCACATCATCATGCACATCATTGTCCCTGTAATACAGCCACCGTCGTAGATGGCGCGTGCTAAACAGTTCGGAAGCAGCTTCCGGACGAAGGGACCCTTCGACCCGAAACTAGCCACATTTGTAAATCAAAGCGTACCAGTGCCACTCCTACACCAGGCATAAATCCGTAGCTCACCGATCAAATGAATGAGAAACTGCAATTATCCGTGAAGATCACCGAAACATAAGTATAAATATGCGCATCCTGGCTTACCATACCATCCCCTCCATATCCATCTCCTATTCATCCACAAATCACGCCTCAATCCCATTCCTCGTCCTCGTCCTCGTCATCCTCGTCATCACTATCGCCCAACTTCTTATTTCTCTGAAGCAACGCAGCAGCCAGCGCCGCAGTCAGGTCGCCTCCCCCTCCTCCCGAGGCCGCCGCGGGCTCCTCGGACGCAGGCGGCGACGTCGCGCGCGCCGGGGGGTCCGAGTCGCTGCGCTTCTTGAGCGCACCGACCCCCGCGCCTCGGATGGCTGCGAGCAGGTCCGCGGGCGCGCCACCTCCACCACCTGCAGGCGGGGGCGGAGGTGGAGGTGGCGGAGGTGGCGGCGCACCTCCGGTCGGCGGGGCTGGCGGGGGAGGCGCAGGGCGCCCTGCAGCCGCGCCGCCAGCTCCGCCTCCGCCTCCGCCGACTCGCTCAGGTCCCGCGCCACCGCCCCCGCCGCCTCCGCCTCCTCCTGCAGGCGGTGCTCCGCCACCGCGAGGCGGTGGAGGAGGCGCGGCCGGCGGCGCTGCAGGGCGCGTCGGGGGCGGCGGAGGCGGGACGGGGCTGCTCCGCGCGGGCGCTGGAGGAGGTGGGGGAGGTGCAGCGGGTGCGCGAGCGGGCGGTGCGGGCGGCGGCGGTGCAGCTGGGGGCGGCGCTGTGCGCGGTGGCGGGGGCGCAGGTGCTGCGGGTGCTGGAGGGGGAGCAGCACGCGGCGGTGGAGGTGCGGGGGTGGGAGCTGGAGGTGCTGGAGGAGGAGCGATGCGCGTGGGGGGTGCGCGTGACGGCGGTGGCGGTGGGGGAGGCGGTGTCGCCGGGGCGCTTTCTGGTGCGGAAGTCGCTCCGCGGCGCGGGGCAGGCGGAGGCGGGGGCTTCTTCTTTGCGGCGGGAGACGGGGCAGCGGGGGGTGGCTGTGGGGGAGCGTTCTGCGCATCGCGTACGAAGTTCTTGATAAAGTCCATATCGCGCTCGAGGACGTCGCGCGAGATGCCTTGGCCCTGCAGGCCGTCCAGGAACGCCTGCCACGACGGATCGACGTTCGAGGAGGTGAAGCCCTTGTCGGCGTCGTAGCCCATGTGTGCGACGTGCTTGAACGACCCCGCGGCGGGCCCGGAGATCATGCTCTTGTCGATCTTGCCGCCCTTTGCTGAGTTCTTTTTCTTCTTGGGGGCCTCAGACTTCTCGGCCTTTGCGGCCTTCGCTGCGATGAAGTGAGCAGATAGGATATACGGGTCGAGTCACGGGCCACCTACCTCCTGACGGCGCTTTCCTCGAAGTGACCTTCTTGTAGAACGTCTTTGCCTCGCTCTCATCTGCAAAGACGACCCCGACCATGCAGTCCTAGCCAAGTATCAGCACCCGCAGTCGAGACATATCGAACGGGCCACTTACGTCTCCAGGGAACGAGTGGAAGAACGGGCGATCCTGGAAGTACTCAAAGTTCTCGTACAGTTCATGCTCCCAGATGACTCCTCGTGTCCCGACGAGGTCGACCATCCGGAGGCAGAACACATTGCGGCTGTTGTCCATCACGAATGCGAGTGCGCCCTGTACGCCCGCATACGACCACTCGTTGGGCTCGGGATACGCATAGTAGATGCGTGCGAGCGCGGCAGTGACGATCTTGTTCGACGGCTTCGGGATCGCAGATTTTACCCTCGACTTGTCGTCGGCGGAGAGCGTGCCTTGCGAAGGCATCGTGCGCGCGCTGTGTGTGGATGTGGAATATGACAAGGAGAGGTTGGCGCGCAGCTGCACAGGCGAGCTGGTCAGACGGCAAGATATTACGGCACGTGCAGGCCACCGGCTGCAACATGATAATCAGCGTCATTAATTGTCATCTTAAATTAGCACAAGGGACATGATGCGGGCTTTACTATGCTTGGTCCCGTCAAAATCACTCTGGGCGCAGGAATTCGAACATGATCATCAGTAAGCAAGGGGGCATCCATTCCTCGAGTCACAGATGTGGCTCAGGTGTTGGTAATACAAGGACAACAGGTATCATCGGGCGCTGTGGGTGCTATCTCTGATGACAACATGCAGACCGTAGTGCATGTGCAGTGTGCACTGCGAAACAGTCATCCAACTCAAATGATACCGTAACAATAGATAGTTTCCGCGGTTCGACTTCAAACAACTGACCCGTTACACATTCGGAAGCTCGACAATAAGAAGCAGTTTAGGATGAAGCATCGCCAAGACCTTTGACGAATGCAAGTGCATCCTTGGGACTGAGGCCAGGTGTTTCAGTCGGAAGCTACGGCTAGCGATAGACGAGCGACAAACCTGTCCACTGGCTTCACGGGGATACGCTTGTCGATAAGCTTTCCGCCCTTCTCGAAAATGAAGTGGCTACGCTGCGTCTTGCCGCCCTCTCCAGCACCCAGAGCACGTATCAGCACTCGCTTGGGGTCCGAGATGAGAGGGTACGGGAGCTCTTTCTGCAGAATGCAACACGATGAGATGGCTAGCCGTCGTTAGAAAGGGCCGCAGACCGTACCTTGGTCTTCCACTTGTTCTGTGCGGTGGGGCTATCAGCGCTGAGGCAATAGACGTCGAAGCCGACCGACGTGAAGTCGGGATACGAGTCCCTGAACCCGCACGCCTGGTTTGTGCAACCCGCTGAACATATGTAAAGGATATTCATTAGTAGCAATCCGACGAGACGATCATCACAAACATACGGGTATCAGCCTTGGGAACTAGGAACACGATGATGCCTTTCTCGGCGGTGAGCGTCGCAACGTCGACGTCTTCTCCCTGCTCGTTCTTGAGGACCACAGAGGGCAAGGTGTCTCCGACATCAATGTTGGGAAGCTCCGGAGCTTAAAAGACGGAGTATGCGAAACGATGCGCCTTCGCGATTGCGTGGAACTCACTTGGAGGCTCCTGCTCTGCGTCCTCGGATGCATCTGTTGCCTCATTCTTCCCCTATTAACAAACAGAAAATGTACACCACAGTTTGCGATTTATGCAAAAAAATTTCATCGATTATGGTGAAGAGAACGAAACGTGAGCTCGGGATTGCTAGCAGATGAAAACCCGGAGTGCACCTTCTTGGGCTTGGGAGCATCGCCCGCCCCTGCAGTCTCGTCCGCGTTCCGTTTCTTGGGTGCCTTTTTCTCCGGCTTCTCCTTCACCAACTCTTCCTTGGGCTGTGCAGAGATCCTGGAGGACCTTCTCGTCGGTGCAGTGGGCTCAGCGGCGGGCTTCCTGGGTGCCATATTGTGAGGGGAGAACAGAAGAGTCGCGGCTGGGCTGCGTCGTGCCGGCTACTAGGTTCCGTGCATCCCGTCAATAGACTAGGACGTTCTTATCCATCAGTAAGGCAGATCGCGCAATCTCCGCGCCTTTGAACCGTAAGGAACGTGGTCCTTTGCGTTGTGGTCCAAGTACTCGGCGGAGATCACGCAGGACAGTTGAATATGATGTGGCTGTGGCAACACAAGAATGCTCCCGTCAATTTGCAGCTTGCTATCATGCTCGACCTGCCGCTGGGTCTCAACCAAAGCTCTGTTGCTATCTCACACAAAATGCTCCGAGGTATGCAATATATGAACGCTGCAGGCTTATAACAATTGCCAGCATGATATGTACGATAGAGACAAGTTGAACATGGGTGTGCCAGCGGACTCGGCCGCATTATCAAGTCAAGTATAGCAGAAAGCTCTAGCATATATCACCGCCCCCTCTGATGCGGAAGTAGAAAGAGAAACGTAGCCGAAGGAGAGTTCGACGCAACGAGTGGATGCTGGTGCTCGAAGATCAAAATGGGAATACTAATGCAAGGGATATCCGGGACGACGGTAGGAGATGTGCACAGTAATGGTGAGATATTGATGTGATAGGGTGTATAACTGCAGTCCGAGTTAGCAGGCCCATCAAACAACGTCTCTGGAGTAGACATCCGCACCTGTCCGAGTGCAACCGGCATGTACTTCACTCAGATTCTTTCGAGCTCGCAGATAACCTCCGCCCCAGGAACATCCGACCAGGTATCGACGGAGAGCTTGGACTGGACGTCCTCGGACTGGAGGTTTGTGATCCTTCTTGCAGCCTGTCCGGGAAGCCGGCGCCCTGGGTGTCAATCGGCGACGTTGTAGAGCCCGCGGATTGCGACCGGCGAATGTAAGGCCGTGGTGGCGGCTTCTTGAGTTCTGTCGGGGACGTAGACGAAGGATTCGGCGAGCGTGGCGGGGAGCCATCGGGGAACTCTTCCACGACCGATCGAGGCGGAGGGCGCTCGACCATTGCTTCGAGTAACTTGGGCGGTGTTCAGCTCGGCGTGCAGCCGAGAATAGTATGGAAGACTTACCTCTCTGCGCAGTTCCTCACCATCATACTCTCCCTCCATCTCTTCCGGTCCCAGCAAGACCGTGCCCTTCCGGAACACCTCGCCCTCTTCCTCTACTAGTCTCCGTGACCTGACAAGGGTAAGCATCATCGTCCAGACCTCGAGAATAGGAGGAGACTCACAGATCAGTTGGTGATACAAGGTCCGTCGCCTCCGCATCGGGCGAATGTTGAGCATCCTCGTCGTCAGACTCCGTGATTAGGAAAGTTGGACTCAAAACCTTCTCGGGTTCCTCCGGCTCAGGCTCTGCTCTTCCCTTGCCTTTGTCTATCCGAGGTGTCAAAGGCTCTTCGTCAGGTGCATCGCTCTCCACGTCAAGGGCATGCCCGTTCGCGAGCGCACCGCCAGAGCCATTCAGCTTGTCTGTCTGGATGCCAAGGCCATGCACAGGCTTCGACCGCGTCAACAAGCCAGTCAAGTCGTCATTGAGCGCCAAAAGGTCCTCCAGCCGCGCAGGCTCCGTCGTCGTTTCGATGAGTGACATCAGCGAGGCCTTCATCTCCTTCGCCTTGTCCTCGACGTCTTGAGGTAGTTCCGGCGGTGTGCTAGGAGACGTTGATGACGAGGGCGAGCGCGCATGGAAGTCTTCGAGCTGTTTCTTGCAAGCATAAGCCTGGAGGACGATATCCGTCTCGGTCTGTTCCGTGGAAGCGCCAAGGTCAGCCGAGTCCTCGGAACGGTCACTCAAACCTTCTACAGGAACGTCCTCATCGACCTTTTTCTGATCACCCTGGCGGATGGACTTTGCAAGCTCACTTTCCTCGATCATGCCCCAGACACCCTTCGCCTGTCCTCGTCCGCTGGGGCCCTCGGCGCCCTCGGTCTGAGACTTCTTCTCAGCCTCTTCTGTGTTGCGGACGCAGGTGTTCAGGATGTCACGGCACATTCTGGAAGAGGGCTTAAGCGTATAGAGCATGTGATATGAGTAATACTGACCGAGCCATCTCCTCATCACCTGGAGGAATGTTCAGATCGAGGCAGCGCATGGTGTGGTTGGCCTTCAGCCCGGAATTGAGAGCCATGACGCCTGCAAGATCCAAGTTGTTCATTGTAAGGTCAAGATGGAGAAGTGACTTGGATTCAGGGAGGAACTCCGCAAGAGCAATAGCTCCTGCAGAGGTCATTGATGTCGACGAGAGGAATAGACGCTTCAAAGCCTCGTTCAGGGTGAACGCTGTTCTCAGTGACTGGATCTGAGGACATGTTGAGTGTGGGACAAACAGAACATTATGTATAACATACCCCCTCGAGCCCAGGGCCGCAGCAGGGATTCTTGCTCAGGTCTAAAGTCTCCAGGCACGTGTTGTATTTCTGCCGGGTTGCGTTCAGTAGTGAACTCATGTCCTATGAACATGTACCCTACCAGTGCCTCTGCTATGGCGACCAAGCCTTGGACATCTAGCTTGTTCTCGCTGAGGTTTAGTACCTTCAATGTCCGGTTCCGCTTCAGGACTTGGGCGATATATGTGATACCGTTCTGATAAAATGGTTAGCCAGGGACGCATCGTACATTACGAACGCAGCACAAACCCGGATATCATTTCCTTTGAGATCCAACGTCCTGAGTGCCCCCAAACGTGGGAGAGCATCTAGAGCGCGCACTTTGCCCATCAAAGCGGCACTTGGGCCATGGTCATGTGACTGCGCAAGACTATGCACCTGTTGATGAGAGGGGTGGGCTGGGGGCACAGGATGCCGCATCGTCACACCGCCCTGCGCGGAAGACGTGATCAATGGCACATGCTGGGCCGTCGCAGGATGAAGAGGTGGCGCAGCCGCTTGCGCGCCGCCCCGGCGCGAGCGCGGGATATACGGGGTATACGTCGTCTGCGGGCCCGCCGCAGGGTGACGAGGGGGAGGCAGAACTGGGCCGGCGCGGGGAGGAGGCGTGGGCGGGACTTCGCGGTATGCTCCTGGTGTAGGTGTGGACAAGATGGGCGTGGCGGGGGGAGTGAAGAATGTTGAGGATGTCGAAGTGTTGGGTGCTGATCCTGTGGGCGAAGTCGGCGTAGAACTGCCGGTGCTTGTTGAGGGATAGCGGTCCGGATAGTCTTTGATCATGAGAGCGACCGCGACTGCCCCGGTGGTGCTTATGCGATTATGTCGCAGCGAGATGTTGCGGAGAGAGGATGTGCGTACGGAGTTCGCTATTGATCCGGTTGATTAATGAAATGATGCATGAAAATGAAGATGAATTATTTATGGTACATACCAAGAGCATCTAGAGCTGCTGGCTTTAGTGAACAATCATCGAGGCGCAGAGACACGAGCCCTGGATTCGGAGCTTGGGCAAGTGCGCCCGCGATGTATTCGATTGATTTCTTGTCTAGGGCATTCTGAGACAAGTCAAGGAATTGCAGCGTCTTTGCCTGTGGACGCTTATCGGCACGCAGCTATACTAGATGTGAAAGGTAACTACCTTGGATACATATGCCGCGATGAGACGGAACGCGGGTGCCTTCAAACGGCGGTTCGAAGCAACTGACAAGAACGTGAGACTATTCGGGATGAGAAGGGAGTGCAAGATAGGTTTCAGGATCTGAGTCTTGATTAGTATCCGGCCGCAGGAAGTGAATGGTGTGCATACTGGATCATCCAAGTTACACTCCTTGAACACAACTTTCCGTAGTCCCCATTCAATAGTGAACACGTCTGACAGCACAGACGCGGATCCCACCGTCAGTTGGACCCCTGAGAAGTCCACTGTACGGGGCTTCGTTCCAGCGGCGCGCTGCAGAAGCGGATCAGTATTTAACATAGTGTTCTGAAAAAGGGTGGACCATACCTTGAACGCTGTGGAGATTCCAGGGTCGGGTGCCTCTTCACGTCCTGAGCAGCATTCCCTGTAGAACGACTCGACCTTGTCGAGACTCCACCATTCCTCCACAGTACTTGGATCCGAGTTTGTTGATGAACCACCTCTGAGAACTCTCCGTCTGCGTTCTGCTTCCCGTTCCTCGATCGAGCGCTTCTCCTCCTTTAAAGATGGCGTGGACGGTGGGTTCGCCGCGAGAATAGGGTAGACGGTGGTCAGCTCCGGTAGAATAAAATGGGCACGTTTGAGCGTCCCGTCGCCAGTGTCATTAGATTGCTGCTGCGTCTGTGACGGCAGGAGCTTGGATAACCGCGCAAGGGAGAAAAAGGACTGCTGAGGCGGAGGGGGACGCTTTAGGATCGACTTGCCAGGAGTTGGGATGGTCACAGCAGAGGAAGAAGCCGATGGAGATAGCATGCCTGCAGCATTGCGATGTGTATGAGAATCCCGCTCAGCGTTCTGGCACTCGAATGATGCGATTGAACGCTGGACTTGGTAAATGCAGACTTGAATGGTTCCTAGCCACTACTAGCTGTCATAACCAGCCACGTGGACTCGCCCCGCTTTCCGACGGTTGGTTCGGTTCGCTCAGCGTGAAAACAAGCGCGATCCGAACCGCTAGACAAGCTCTTTGGTACATTTGAAACTCCGCAGACCACATACTACAATCGAGCCTATCTCCGCGGAAGAAATGGTAAACGCAAACCGAACCTCTCCTGGTCCCAGAACCACATTCGAACCGGCAGAAGACGCCGCAAACCCATCTTCGACGCATTCGTATGTCTCCCCCTCCTATTGGATTAACAGGTCCAAAATGCTCTGAGCTAGACCTGAATGAGGTTAGTTGTTCGTGACTGTTATGTGCTTTTCTGGCGCTCTCTTGTACTCCGCGATTCTCGGCGACATGGAATTCTGCGCATTGTTCGCCGTTAACCACGGGGCTCAGCTGAGGAACCTGACCTGCTGCTTACTGCGACATGGGAAGGACGAAAGTCCTATGCTCGTACGACAACGCGTTGACCCTGTTTGCCAATTGCTACACGTGTTGCTGCTGTGCACTGCCGCTAGTGGGGTGCGACACTACCAGCATGATTAGAGGCACTTGGAGCCAAAAGCTGTACTTGGACCACTCACATGTTGTGGTCGCGGGAGTATTTTCTTGAGCAGGACTTCCATCAGCCAATTGACACTAACCAATGACTCCGCCTACATTCTGGAGCCTTTTCGACTTATGGGGTCCAATGTTGTCCCACCATCAGCTAAATTCGTGATATTAATTCCCCGTGGCGGACGGTAAGATGCAGAACTTTGACGTACATGCGGATCAAAGCTATTGAGTTATTCTGAGGGCAACTCCCAGCACCGCCGCTTGTCTTAGGCCGCGTGAGGTCAGGTCAATTTCCTGATTCTGGCTCCATGCTGCGGTCCCGCTTGGAAACCCTGGACTATATGTCACAAGCCCTCGACAGGTGCTGTTCGTCTGCATTGTCAAGCGACAGCACAAGGCAATTTTATCGCTATTTGGTCAATATGACACGCTGTGTTATCGTTCCGGCCACTGACCTCTGACTTCTCCGTCCCTGCCAACAGAACTCCGCCGGTACATGCGCCTGCAATGCCCACGGCCTTGGCGTGGAGCAGCAGCTGAGTGCGGTGCATCAATTTCACTTTGGCCAATCCCAGGAAGGGTGCCGGGCACTTTTCACCTGGTGCCGAGACCCACACACAGTCTCGGGGGATCTATCCAGGGCGACATGAGCTCATCGAGAGCGGATACTCACATGCAAATTCGGCCAAGTTCCGAAGCAGTGGTATCGAGCCGTCTCTCTCTGCGATCGCAGCACGTCAACCAGAGTGACAGAGATACGTAGCGAGATGTACTGGACGCTCGGTGTGTCCGTTGGTGTTGCATCCTCGAGGCCCCGTCACAAAAATTTTCAGGAGACAATTGGCTTAGTGGGGATGGCAAGAGCGGTATTACGAGCGGTGACAGTCGTGATGGCATAACAATAGCGCCAGCGCCCTTCGCCCGAACTTGACATACCTTCCGTGGTAGATCCCGAAAAATATGGCCAAATGGCACGACTTACGGCAATACAACACAGACCGAGTGTATAGAAAATAAATACCGGTCCGCGCTAGCATCCGATTACATATGCAAATACAACATAACAGACAATCCCGTGTCTGACGCGAAGGGACGGAAAATTAGAGCGGAGGAACAAGTAAACGCGTTAGTAATAGACGGCTAGTTTTCTATGATCCGGAGAAGTTCAGAACAGCGATGCATCGGTCAACGATCTCAAAACACGTCCATGCAGTCTCTGCACCTCTCCCACAACCTCATCCACCTGCCATTGTTCCACTGCCTGATCCTGACCCATCCGTCGTGGGGCGAGACGCGCTCAATCCAGATGCTTTGGACACTCATCAGTTCGCATTCGCGTCATTGAACATCTAACACGTACAGCACGGAGCACAGCGCGAAGTCCGCGTAGCTCACATTGCGACCCATCACCACGATGCCATCGCCGTCTGGGGCCGCATTCTTTTCCAGGATCCACGCAAGGAAGTCGAACTCTTCCTTGACGGCGCGCCAAGCCTGCTCTCTCTGCGTTCCGACAAGTTCCGTGGGGGTTGGACTAACCGGTGCCTGACTGCGCTCTCGGAGTCTTGCGTGTGACAACGGCACGAGGATAGGGAGGAGCGGCTTGACAAAACGCTTCTGAATATGCTGGACGAAGAGCGTCTGAAGGGCACGAGACCCCTCAGGGAAGATCGGCCGAGCAGGATAGGTGCGTTCGAGATACTCGACAATGTTGTCTGCGTTCGAGAGGACCACCGGCGACGTTTTGGAGCGCGTGAAGTCGACAATTACGGGGAGTGTGTAGACTGATCTTCTATCGCTGTTGTACGAGGTCGGGGGAGCGTTTATGGCGCGCAACGTGGCTTCCACATCGGCCAGTTCGACCCATAGAGTTTGATAACGAAGGCGTTTATAGTTTAGAACGAATCTAATGGGGTATGAGAGCACAACAATATAGGATGCCGTTACAGTGACACATACCTCACTCGCCAAATATTAGGAGCCCATGGCTGAGGTATCGTTGAAGGAATATCATACAAGGTGATGAGAGAATCAGACATTGTGAAAGTGGTTGCCAGGTGACCGGTGCACGAGCTCATCTTATATATGGGGACAACTGCGTAAGGGACTCACTGATGACACCAAACACAGACGCGAGGACACTTGATGAAACCTCGCGTGGTGTTGTTTTGGTTGAGGGTCCCGAGTGCCACTCCGTACGCTGCGCCGTCGGGCACACTCGCAGAATGATCTCACCGGAAGGAATTTACATTCACCACAAGCATAGCGCAAGTACAGCCTCGAGCGAGAGACATGAGAGAGCGCATCAAAGTTAGAGTATGAGTGTCTGTCCGGCACTCTGTCACAAAGAAATCCCGGAAGAATTGAGTCATCGCGAACAGCCACTCAGGCAGAGGTACGGTAGACCGTTCTAGGGTAAAGACCAGGGTCACTCAAGCGTCATCTCGATAACCGTGTTGCAGTGCCGGTATCTTCTGTCCGGATCCCAATTCTTCAAAGTTGACGTTCGTCCGCACAGGTTCAGGATTTTGCGGATCCTCATGTCCGAAGAGAGAGGCGATAAATTTCCAAATTTAGCGAGGAGTGCAGTCCAAATTCCCACGGGGCGCATCGCCATCCTGCCACGAGGCCTCCCGTGCGCTTACTCTCTACGATGTATAGCCGTCCGACTGAATGCACTTGGCAGCCTTCTGGGTGTGTCATAGTACTCAGACATGTCATACGTGTGGTATTGTCGGTTTACATGGCCGAGAGTCAATTGCAAGAACCTCGGTGTAGCCCGGCCTCTCGGACTGACGACAGAAGTCACGGTCGGTTTTGTTGTCAGCAGCTGAGGTGGGTAAATGTTTTTCAGAACCGAAAGCGGTGGTTCAGGAAGCACGGCCATCCGTCTTCCCTTTCACTGACGATATTTTCGAAGGATTATTAGCAGAGGTGAGACTTCGGTCGAGCTCACCCTCGTGGCCGAACGAGTCATCCCAAGGCCGTCATGTCCGAGAACACCTGCGAGCCCTGGCGATACTTCGTCGGCATGCCATCCACACCGCATCTGAGGAAACCTCGAGGCAATCGGTTCCTTGACGCCATCATGACTAGGGCTCTCTCACGCTTCCACATCGAGACTATATCACCGTATTCTCCTAGTGTCTACGCCTCAGGGACCGCGTAGCATGCCCTGGCCTGCTCCATTGGGCGCATGTTTGTCCATTACACGATCCACAGAATTGGACTTGCGAAGGGCCTGCGGAGATCTCCGCTGTACAATCTCACTACAACCAGATACATGCCCGCTGTCGAGTTGCTAGAGATCTCGGTCCATCATGCTTCTTGTACTTCGTGTTGGATAACTCCGAGTGCTCCCAAGCATACCAAGCAACTCCGCGTTGACCACGCGTGTGCCGTACTCCTCTTCCTCCTCAACATCCATTCACATCGCAGGGCCGTGTTCTGCTCGGCTCTGTATACATGCACGTTGATTGGGATATGATAGCTGCTGGCCACCAATAGCCTCTTGGCCCTGGAAATATGAGATCGGATAGACCCTTTTTCTCAATGTGCGTGGAGCTGAAAAGGCAATGGGCGCTGTTCCTGACCGCGCTGTGCACCTACGGGCGCCGATAAGAGCACCACTCACGCCAGCCATGCACGTCGCGGTAGTTATCCCTAACCGTCATTGCGAGCCTAGGTTGACAGCCCTTCTACAGATATTGTTGTGGTATCTATAGAGGCATCAATGAAATGTCTGGAGCAGGTGCCTTTGCTAATTGTGGCAACAGCAAAGATATCATGTTCCGTGTCCTGGGCGAGCGCTCGCTGCACTCGTCTGGCGCGGGAAATTGGCCTCGCGTCCGGGCAATGGCACTGCTGCAGCTTCTCCCGCCTCGACGAGACCCGGTGGTACGCCTCCCGTTACCCCTACTGCTCCGGCCTTTGCATAGCCCAGTAGACCCTAGCGTTGTATCGCAAGTTGGAGCATGAGACGCTATGTACCCCAACGTACGTGTGAGAGCCTTTGACCAATGAACCGGTGGAGATTTATGTCATGCATGTCTATGTGGCGCAATATGGGTGTGGTCTGAATTGGTCATTCCCAATAATTTCTGCTGGTTGTCGCGCTATAGTAAACAGATTACTCAATTCGCTTGCTGTTTTATGTTCCAGGGTCTGTGCCGGGAGCTTCAGGACTTCCGGGAGCTGGTCCTCCGGTTGGTAGCTCTTGTCTTTCAAAACGATAATGCGGTGAGTAGCCATAGAAATATTCTCATGATGATGCTCGATAGTCGAGGTGGTCAGCGCACAGAAAAATAATTTGCTGTTATATTGAAATTGACCCTGTCTCACCAGATGCCAATGAGACATTCATCAAAGGATTGCAGATGTACCCCCATCTCTCTCACCGAAGTCATCAATCCACCAGCGCGCTGTGTGGGCGCAGTGTACACTACATCCGCGGAACATCATGGTCGTCGTCTGTGGTATCCGTGCCATAGTCAAATTCTGGGCCGCGCTTCGTTCCATGCAATATTAGCCCTTGATGAGAGGCACCATATCCGGCCATTATCATCCTCAGACATGTTTTGTAAATTCCATCGGGACAGTTTCAAGACGACATCACCCTGTGGATGAGATCAGTCGGCTTTGGTCTTGCCTCTTCGGATTCAGTGCTTCCTACTGACGACCCGAAAGTCGGACAAGGTGATGGAGCAGTGTACAGAGCCGTCCATCTCCGGTGCATTAGCAATTCGGTAAGCTCTCTGACTCAATTTTCGTGAGCTGATTTCTCTGGTTCACAGCCCAGATTGTACTCCCTCCGATCTCCCGGATCCCCGCTCTTGCGATGCTTACTGTCTGTCCGTAATGTTTTGCTTTGTGTTCCTGTGGCACCATGTCAGTGCATTTTCGGCGAAGACATATTGTGTCGATGTATAACGGCATCTCTCTAGCCTCGCAAGATTTCCGGTGTGGTATACGTAGCGTCGCCTCGTACGGGCATTGGCACATCCATGCTACATCTTTCAGGCCCTTCCCATATTCCGATGTCCGGAGGATGTGCTCATGTCGTGTATGCTCCGTTAAGGACTCGCTTTCAACAGCACCCGACCCGACGTAACTATTGTTGCGTGCAGCGGTCATACTGTTGTCCTGGCTGACAAAATTATGTTGCCTCATCAACGCGCCGAGCGATGTTGCAACCCGGCCAGAAGCTTTGCTGAAAGGGTCTGTCCGATACATTCGGGAGGTCTAGGCCGGGCACACGTGTTGTGTGAGTTCGCTTGTTACACATAACTATCCCGACCGTGGGCTGTGTACCGGCAGCCGTTTTCGCAGATCCAAGAACAAGGCTTCAAAGCTAAAGCTACTTGAATACGGCTCGATCAAGTCCGGACTCTCTCGATCGGATTAAGGAAGTGGATTTGTATACTTCAGGGTTGCTTTTGTTGATGGTCGGCACACTTGCAAGTCCGTTGCGTGTCCAGTGCTTCGCTGGGCGCTCTGCGACCACACCGGACACGCGGCCTGTCAACCTGCTACATATAAGTCTTCTAGCATGTAATGGCCAAACTCCTCGCACGTGCGTGCTTGTATCAGGACGACCCTGAATAGCTCACGTACAAAATACTCACTGAGCAACACGACCCGCGCAATATCAGACGCCAGAAGCCCTCGCAGCCGGTTGGCGACAGCATGTGCCAATGCTGTGAGGTTTTGCGGATTCTGGAAGCTCCAAAAATATTCTGCATACTTTGATCTGCGTTGATGTGACGTCTGCACTTAAGACGACTTCGGTGTTGCCTACTTACTGCGAGCTTTGGCTACGCATACGGTATGCGTAGCCAATACCGCAAAGGATCGCCCTCGAGAAGCTCTTACGCTCGAGAGAGCACCTTCTCATGCGTATATCTTGAGGCTAGTCATTTATGCCTGGACAAGCTGAGATACTGTACGTCCTTACATCACATAAATTGATAGAATTCTGGAGGGCAATCTTCACAAATATTGTTACATGCAGGATCAAGTGCCTCGCGCTGCATGGACCATTCCTGCGGAACATACACTTGCGTTTCTCAAAGTGGAGAAACCATGTCTCGAAATGTCAACTCCGCGCGCCATCACAGAAGACCCTGGAGAAGCGAACGGTCGATCAGAAGCCGAAACGAACTCAGCGAAGTGCTACCCTCAAAGGAAAGCCAATTGCTATATCGAGTAATGTCCGCCCTCTTTTGCCCGGACGTGTCAAGATGACGGAAGACGTCTCTCCCGCGGACTGGGAGGTGACATCATCTCTCACCTTGGTTACATCATCTTTTTCGATCGGACCTGTCGTTAAACTTGGATCAGCTCCTCGAGACCTTATTCTAAGGCAAGGTCTTCGACTACGACATTTGCGAGCTTGCACCTTTCCACCTTCCCACATACTTGCGTTTCGGAAACCTTCAAGCCGTACTCAAGTGATAGATGATATAAGATGAAGTCATATACATATCCCACCCAGTGGTACTACAGCGACGGACACTTAGATGAACACGTACTACAGTCAACCGGTGCTTTAATCTACTTTCAACCCAGAAGCAGTAATGGTCCATAAATTACGCGCAGCCACGTCAACGAGGCATACACAAGGGGAGGCAATCAATGTATCTAGAAGCACTTTCACCGAGAAGGGAAGAGGTGGATATAGTGCACGAGCGTAATCTGTTGCACGTCTAGACGAACAAGGTGAGCGTTGTCCCATGCCTATGCCAGTACATCTTGGGCGTAAGTAGTCATCACGCTGACTCCCCATGAAGGGGACGATAGAGGGCGGTGAGCAACGTGAGAGTCGTTTCCACATTGACTATCTGACCAGTTCCGCCTGCCAGACGGCCGTCGCATGCTTCATGCTGCATATCCAGAATATGACGATCTACATGAAGCTCTAGCTATGGTCTGCTCAACAAAACGAGAAATTCTAGGGCAACGTAAGCTCGCCGCCATCCAATCAGATGCGAAACAATAAGTCCAAACCGTATTGATTCGACGCACGTTCATCACGATCCTAGAGGACATGAACTCGGCCCGGTGAGAAGTTGTCATGCACAACTACGGCGTCAGTGCGCATCCAAGATATTGATCGCATCGGATGGTCGGCACAACTGGCACATCTCCACTGCAAGCCAATGAGAGGGGAAAGTTCGACAGTAAGATTTCAGTTCTGACTGGCAAAGCCCCACGGCAAGGGAGCCAAGGGAAAGGTGCCTCAGCATTCCCTCGAAAAGGGGCCCCGTGAGATAGCGCACGTGCTCGAGTGACTGTATCAGAGTAGATTACTTCCACCACCATGGGTAGTTGTGAGCTGTCCTGGGGAAATTCTGAGCGGGGACTCGCGCAATGAAGGATATCTCGAATTTCATGAGATTTGGGGTTCCATTTGGGGAGAGGAGAGTCTGGGGTAAAGACGCGCCGGCCGGATCCGGGTCAAGTCACGGATGATCTCACTCAGCACGCCGCGACTGCATAAGGCCGACGACGGCGACGGACGGGTACACCAGCTCTTGACCATCTACCACCACCATCATGACCACCTCTCTCGACGCCCTCAAGCAGACCGGCACCGTTGTCGTCTCCGACTCTGGTGACTTCGAGTGTGAGTACCTAGCGGTGACCGCCTACACGTCATAGGTGTACTGACAGAAGCGACGAGCAGCTATCGATGCGTACAAGCCGCAGGACGCGACGACGAACCCGTCGCTCATCCTCGCCGCGGCCAACAAGCCCCAATACCAGCGGCTGATCAATACCGCCGTCGAGTACGGCAAGAGCAAGGGCGGCGACCTCGAGCAGCAGGCGAACGCTGCGATGGACCGTCTTGTGCGTCCTGCTTCATCTATCTCTGATCAGTAGATACTCATCAGGCGCCGTGATTCGTGCAGCTCGTCGAGTTCGGCAAGGAGATTCTGAGCATCATCCCGGGCCGCGTCTCGACCGAGGTCGACGCCCGCTTCTCCTTCGACAAAGCGGGCACCAAGGCGAAGGCCAAGGAGCTCATCGCGCTCTACGAGTCTCTCGGTATCAAGCGCGAGCGCGTACTGATCAAGATCGCCTCCACTTGGGAGGGTATCCAGGCTGCGCGCGAGCTCGAGCGGGACGAGGGCATCCACTGCAACCTCACGCTCCTCTTCGGCTTCGCACAGGCCGTTGCGTGCGCTGAGGCGGGCGTCACGCTCATCTCGCCCTTCGTCGGCCGCATCCTCGACTGGTACAAGAAGAACAAGCCGGGCCCCGCGTACGCGGGCGATGAGGACCCCGGTGTCCAGTCTGTGAAGACGATCTTCAACTACTACAAGCAGCATCACTACAACACCATCGTCATGGGTGCGTCCTTCCGCAACACGGGCGAGATCAAGGCGCTCGCGGGCTGCGACTTCCTCACCATCGCGCCCCCGCTCCTCGAGGAGCTCAAGAACGACACGTCTGCTGTCCCCAAGAAGCTCGACTCTCAGGCCGGTAAGTCGTGTTGCCCCTGTCCCGCGCCTCGTGGAGATCTCGTGAACTGACGAGCGTGTACAGCCGCCCAGGGCCAGCCCCTGCAGAAGGAGACATTCGTCGACGACGAGGCCAAGTTCCGCTGGGCGCTCTTCCAGGACCAGATGGCGTTCGATAAGCTCCACGAAGGTATCCGCAAGTTCGCCGAGGACGGTGTCACCCTCAAGAACCTCCTCCGCGACCGGATCTCTGCTTGAGCGTGTGGGCTGGAAGTGTGCAAGGGTTAGCAGTGAAGTATCGAATTTCTGTATTCCCTGTAGTAAGTCGTAAACATAGACGGATCATTACACCTCTTTCCCTTTATTTTCGGTGCCGCATGATCCGAGCGGATCGACACCACGAGTGAGACGGTACTTGAGGTACTCCCAATCGGCCTTACCTTGTGGGCTAGCACTCACCACCGGAAGCTTGCGAAAGAGTGGCAAGTGTCCAGGACCCTGCTTCTTTGCCGACACAATATCTTCGCTCTACAGTCCCTCGGGCGTTCTTGATTATGGACTGACAGGTACAAGGCACATGAACAGCACATTGAGGTCATGCGTTCTCCTGGTCCACCCTACCAGCAGAAGATGCTCCATCCACAAGGTTGGCGGACTGCATGCAAACGAGGTTCTTTGCGTATTGAGATTACTTTGCAACGTAGAAAACCCGAACCCGGATAGGCACGGAAGGATCTGGGAACACACCGTAAATGTCGATGACTACAGCCAATTCTCGGCCCCACAGCTTCGCGGATCGTATGGTGCTTCGTGTTGGTAATCGTGAAATGTGTGTTGTGTGCAGCCGGGACAATCTATACCACGGTGACGTGCAGAGGAGGTCCTGTAAGTGCGCAAGAAATACTTACCCCCCAATATTAGCGATGATGACTACAAGCCGGTTTGTCGTTGCACTGGAGTCTCGCGGACCGCTCGACGGCATGAACACAAACCACCATGAGCACAAGTCATTCTCGGACTGATCCTTCCTGTGGTTCCTTTTTTTCTCCACAATGTCGTCGGCATACCTCAGTTTGTAGTAGATGCTGACTAATTGCGTGTCCTGCTCTCCTTCGGTGCCTGTGCGGCGTGGCTAACAAGCAGCGCCAAATGGTTGCTTCCAGCGCCGCCTCCAGGCTTGCCGTACAATCCCGCACGCAGCCCTGCTCTTAACTCTTGGCTACATCTGCTCTGTCGCTGCCTGTCACAGTTTCAACGTCTATGATCCATCACTAGCCCGCCGGCAATCGCACGACTGACGAACGAAACGTGGGCTACAAGAGATAAAGTCGCAGCCTGGAAGTCATCCGTTAGACGATTCTCCTTAGCTTGCATCTTGCCGCTCGGAATGGCTTCCTCGGGCTCTATCGACCGAGAGACCGCTGCGGAGTCCACCCGCGACCCAGAGAAGACACAACGCGAAGACGCATCAGGGACGCCTGCCGGTCACGGCGTGACCCCCGGGGCATCGCCAGGGAGCACGCCCGGTCTCATGAAGGCGTTTCTCGACAAGCTGCCGCCGTGGATAGCGACCAACCTGCGCTCGAGGAGATCGCTGAAGCTATGGGCGCGGTGCTGGCTCGCATCGTGGGTGTGCTTCGTGCTCCTGCTTCCGAACAAATCTGTAACACAATTGGGCAATGCGTGAGTCTCCCCGTGGCTCAGCTTGATTGTGTGAGGCTCATGTATTGATTGTGTGACATGTAGCGCGTTCTTTGCGTTGCTGGGTAGCTTCATGGCCCCACCAAACGTGCCTTTGCAAATATACATCTTCGTGAGTTTCACCCCTTGACCGCAATCACGCTGCGAGCGGGACTTTCGACTTGCAGTCCCGCGAGAGCTTCTTCCAGCGGTTTTGTCCGGTGAGAGCCATGCTGCGACGATGATGCGATCTGTATATGTCACCGGGAGGGGTGAAAATAGATGATTGGATAGATGATTGGATTGCTCTACGACGGGTCTTTGTCGTCTGCCTCACTGTTTGATTGAGGGGATCTGAGCTCATGAACCACACTCATCGACGAATAGCACCAGTACGAGCGTATGAATCGTTGCGTCTTTAGTGACTTTCGTCATGCGAAGTGGTTATATGCTTGTGAATCATTAGAGCGTACCGTTTCTGGGATGTCACAACTACCGGCGTAACAAACTCAACCATTTTGACATCCCCCATAGATTCTATCTACTCTAGTCGTTGGTCTATGTCTAGGATGGGGCATCGGTTCAGCCGCGATGCGTGCTGCTCTTGCTGCCCGGAATCAAGACCTATTACGAGAACAGCTTCTGAAAACGGAACAAAGGTCTGGAAGTTGATGATTTGCATGGAGTCGATGCTCACCTTCACGTCCAGTGCTGCGGGCCTCGCGAACGTTGATGCCTTGTTCCAAGCCAGCATCTTCGAAGGCAATTTCCTAGATGCTCGGTGAGCTCATATGCGTATTGAACCGGGTTGAGTCTCAAGTGTTTCTAGTTCTTCGGTGGTATTTGGCTGTTTTCTAGGAGCGTCGGCCTTCGGATTTGCGCTAATTCGTGCCTATGCCCCAAAACTTATAATCCTGAGCGTTTTCGCCACGATCTCCATGGACGTATTCTGTGTGGGTGATCACCAATTCACAGATGTCCCTTATCTAAGTTCTGGATTTCCGCAGAGCTATGGTCCTCTGTTCCCATTTGGCGAATATACCATCATTCTGTCGCTTGTCGAGTCCCTTGCCTGCTACGTAGGGATCGGGCTTATCTTGATAACGTTCCTGTTCCCGGAGACGCTCAACCATGCATACCTGTTGGGCATATCCTCCCTCCTGGACAACCTCAAGGGCATGATTGAGATGCAGGACGAGGTTCTGAATGCCCGACCAGAAGACCTAGCTCTTGGAACGCCATTGATGACGAAGATGATGGGCTCGAGAGCGGCTGTTGTCGGGAGGATTCAGCAAGGTGAGCTCAGAGTAAGACCTCCACCATCTCCGATGGACTGAATTGGCCATCACTAGTCACTTCGCCGCTGACTTTCATCAACTTCGAGTTCAGTTGGGGGAAGTGGAGCGGCCAGGACATCAAGAAGCTATCAGAACCTCTTCTTGCTGTCATAGCGCCAGTTGGCAAGTCCTAGTATTACTCAAAGTCGTCGAATTCTTCTGATCTGCCATGACCCAGCCTCCCTGCAAAGTTTCGCCAAGATGGTCGGGCACCCCTACCTCCAAACAGGCGAATCCAGCGTCATCAGCCTGCCCTCAACGTCCGAGTCTACCGTCGAAGATGCCACACCGATGTTCGGCGATACGCACCTCCTGCGGCACTACCGCAAATACTACCACGACGCCGAGGCCGCGCACCACGTCCGCATCGTGGACGTGCTCCCCACGATTCGGAGCGCCACGCTCGACCTGCGGACCGCCTGCGCGTCGTGTCTGGGTGCGCTCAAGAGTGTCATCGACGCGGTCAACACCAAGCGATATGCGCGGGACAATGTCGAAGTCACTGATGTCGCGCTGTCTGCGCTGCGCCAGCAGGCGGCCGCACTTGACGCCGCGCTTGAGGCATTCAAGACGAGCCAGCGCCAGGCGCTCGTACAGCCGTTTGAGAGCCTGCTGCAGCGCGCGGAGAAGGAGCGCGACGTTCCGCTCCGGTCGCTGTATATCTCGTACTGCTTCGCGGCTATGCTTATTGTAGTGGGCGACGCGGTAAATGGGCTGGCGAAGGCGGTGCTAGCACTGGCTGAGCGTCGTACAAGGAATAGGCTATGGTGGCCGCAGGGCCTGAGGCATGTCGGACAGGTGCTCATGCAGAGGAGCTCGTCTGGAGAGCAGGCTCTTGGGGAGGACGGTGTCCCGGATGATGGCGGGCAGGAGACGAGGGAGGAGAAGTCCTATAGTAAGTTGGACGAATGCATACGTTACGTTGGTCAAGTGCTGATATCTACGTGGTGCAGAGCTGGATCCCGACAGCCGGCCGCCGACCAACTTCATGCAGCGTATAGCGAACCATATTCACAACGTGTATCGGTGGAGCAGAACTCCGGAAGCACTAGTGCGTTCTTGGAAGACTTGCATGTGTCCTGAGCTAACAGACCGTCGAGCAGTTTGCGATCAAATATGCCG
>KB445798.1:500438-569869 GCA_000320605.2 Gelatoporia subvermispora B
TATGTCTTGTTCGCGGCCTCTCGGTGGTCCCGGCGGAGCAGCAACCTCTGGAGAGCCTCGCAGGAGGGGGCACGTTAAAGCGGTTCGCGGCAGATCCGCTATCGGGCTGGGACGTTGATCATATTCTTCAATCTGCAGAGGTCAGCTGAATGTAAATGAATTCGAGAACCGAAGGGTTCATGGACGTGTGTACAGGAAGCAAACGCGGACGTTTGGAATGTCGGGCCGTCACACGTTGATATCTACTTCCCGTCGCACATCGATTATCTCGTCTCGCCTCTGAGCTTAGTCGACGTGCCACACGTAACGACTTCTATACCAAGACCTCACATTGAACCGTCATCGAGCGAATTCATCACGACTGGTGCATCATGGAACCTGACGTCCCTATCCAACACAACCTACCATTCAGCCTACCATCCACTCTATGAGATTGAGGGCTTCATGCAGGAGCTTGAGTCTCTGTATCCAGACATCGTCCAACTCGCGTACATCGGACACTCTGCTGAGGGTAGGGAGATGCTGGCAATGAAGATTTCAAAGGGTACACCAAGTAGCAAGAATCAGAAGACCCAAGCAGGAGTGGTGATAGCAGGGGCACAGCATGCGAGGGAGGTGAGCTGGGCAAGACGCTGTTGATGTATTCGATGTTGACCAAGACGACGATGCATAGTGGATTGCGACGTCCACTGCTCTGTATATTGCGCATGCGCTCGTCTCGGACGCGTCGGAGCCGTTTGCCATGTCCACCTTGTTGGAATCCTACGTATGCCGTTGCTGATGGTAGTGTCTATCCACATTCGTATTCACATTCGGGCGGATCTAGGACTTCTACATCATTCCCGTACCAAACCCGGATGGCTACGTATACACATGGGAACGTGATCGCTTCTGGTGAGTGTACATGGTATCTGGAGCCTCTGTCGGTGTCTAATAGTATTACGACGGACGCCTGTTGCTGGCAGGTACAAGAATCGCCAGATTATTGGCTCAAATGAAAAGTGCGTTGGCCTTGATATGAACAGGTGGGTCCATATTCAATCTCATCGTCGTCCTGACATTGAACTGGCATTTTCATAGAAATTGGGTATAATCCTTAGCTCGCATCATTTCACCATACTTCATGGATATCTTTCTAATAGGGTCACAAATGGAAGGCAAAAGCGCGCTCCCCGCAAGGTCAGGCGGACTCTGAGCTATCCAAGCTCGATGCGCCGTCTAAAGGGACGGACCCGTGCACCCATTGGTATCCGGGCCATCGGCCGTTCGAGTCTCCCGAGGTAAACAATATCGCAAATTACATCACGACTCTTCCGGGGCTGCGGGCGTACATCGATTTAAGGAGCTACGGCCAGATGGGTAGGCAGTCTTATCGGTCCTCAACGAGCATATGATCATATGTCCCTCCAATGTTCGTGACATGCAGTCTCAACTCCATTCTCCTACTCGTGCAAGAAGGTCCCGAAAGACGCAGAGGATCAAATTGAGGCCGCGTTGGGTGCCATCCGTGCAATCAAGGCGATACATGGAACAGTGTTTACGGTGCGTCTGTCGCGTCGTTTTACCTCTGATGTAGGTGACCGATGTCAAACCAGACCGGGAGGCTCTGTCGGTCGTTGTATAAGTGCGTCGCAACCTGGCCATACATATTATCGTCACCCTGACCGCAGCTGTGTAACAGAGCGGGCGGGAACGTTATCGACTGGATGTATGCGAAAGCCGGGATCAAGTTCGCCTATGCGGTGCACCTTCGAGACACAGGAACCGTATGTTGTCACTTTGCGCCATGGCACCTCATTCTGATGTTTGAGAATCGACAGTACGGTTTCTCCCTTCCACCTGAATGGATTCGCCCGGTAGGCGAGGAAACAGCGAACATGATACGGTTCATCGCTGGCTTCATCCGTGGCAAGCCATGTAAGTGTCTGACCGATCGGAGCTATTGTGTTTCTGAAGCTTCTCGACAGTGTAGTAACATTTGGGAGGATTCGAACCTGTAGGATTAGGAGCACATTTTGTATCTCTCCTGCATTGCTGATCGTTATCATTGCTGTTCGTTTCAGAATCTGTTGTATATGATCTACGTCTCGTACTTGCTCAACGGTCGTGTGTTATTATCATGATATAATACGAAGTCTGGAGAACTCATTATCTGAATCAATCACCACCGAGTAACGCAAGCGGCAACCCATGTCGCAGACAGCGACTCGGGGCAATGAGTCACGTAAGAAGCATACCTGGACTTTTTAGAGGCGGGCGTAAGGACGCTTTCATAAGTACACGACACAGGACTAGCGCAACAATGAAGACAAGGAAACCGCGCCTGTAAGTAAGCGTAGTGGCAGTTAATGTAGATGGTGAGAAAGGATAGGTCGAGCGCAAATCCGACAATTCGTCTAGTGAGCGTCGCGGTAGAAGGCTAAGCCATAGATTGGAGTCGTATAAATGAGAGCGAGGTAGCCAATCGCATCGAAACAGCTCGCGCAGCCGACACTTAGCATCCAGCCAGATAGGTGTCCTCTTTGCGCATTGAGGTAGCGTGGGCAGCTGCAGCCCGCGTAGGTGTAAACAGGCGAGTGGTTGGGCACGATGATGGAGCGTTGGCACGAAGTAAGGAGGGGCCAGGGGCCGAAGGCTTGTAGATGTGCGCTTCAGCGCGTCTGTCGCGTTCGAAGGCTATGTGCGTCCCGGGTGTGCTCTAGTCCGGCACCGCAACGAACACAGAGCAGCAAGCACACTGAGTTCTCCTGCGTATGCGCCTTGAGGCAGTAGTATTGTACTCTTGACGGTTAGTTGGTGCGCGGTAGGAACCACCATCCTACGCCTGCCATCCACCCCGCTCTCTCCGTATTTGATGCGAAGCCGGGGAACACGACGTTCTCTACGCGGTGCCACCAGCGCCGTGGAATGTACAAGGTCTGGCCCTCGTAGAGTATGCAGCTCAGCGCGCATGTGGACAGCGCTGCGATGGTCGAAGGAGAGGGGACAGGAGCTGTGATCGCCGTAGGTAAGGAAATGAGGACAGAGAAGGGGTCGTGCCCAGTTTCTGTGGTTCCACTGAGAGGCATAGGAGCTGGAGTATGTGAAAGGCTAGATATATATGCATCTGCGACATTGCTGGTGGATACGTGCACTCCGTCTGAGGTTGCCGTGGGCTCTGTATCAGAGCATGAGTGGAGGACGAGTCGCAGCTTGATGTACACTCTGTGGACTTGTGAGGTGGCCGGACATGGATGGTGGAAAGAGTATGAAGTGCTTTCCATGAGTGCGCGGAGCGGAGGACGCTTGTAGGTGGTAAAGATTTGCGTACGGGTCGTGATGGACAGGCGTCACCTTGATATTGAACAGAATTTATGACGAGTGAGGCTGCTGCTTATGGCCCAGAGCGAGACCACTTACAGCTCCGGTAGGCCCGATGAAGAAACTTGTTTGATACAGGTCAACTTTCCCTTCCTCTATCAGCTTTTTTAACACATGAGGTGGTCCCACTAGCCTGCTCAGCTCAGGTACCTGCCCATCCACCAGGACCAAGTGCAATCAGTACACAGCTCATCCCAAGAGAGCCACACATCCGTGCTCACCTCATCTGCCCCACGCCACTGTGCTAGGTAGACCTGCTTCCCGTTACTGCACCCGCTCTTACTTCGTTCGAGCCAATCGACGTAGTGACCTAAAGGCATCTCGATGCGATCGAATGCGCCCGGGCCCCTTCTGTCGTTATCGCCCGAGCTCGAGCTCGACAAGCCGGTCGGACGCTGAGTGAAGGGCTTGTAAGAACTCTAGACTACGCATGCTCGCAGCCTCCTTAGGGGTAGGATTGTAGTAAGGCTGCTCGGGTGTCCCGTTTTCTGTGTGTGTACAGGAGACAATGAAGGGTTCAGCCTGCGCGGAAAGGTCCAATTTGCTGAGAGATGAGGGTGCAACCCTCGCGATAGATTCGGTGCGAATAACATAGTTGTTGTTGATGGCAGACTGAGTAGAGATACACCGTCTTATGAGATGACGGCAGGACAACGCAACAAGGCGGGAAGACATTCGTGTCTGAAGTGTCCATATGACGCGCACTTACGCGCGAGGTGTATCACTCTCGACAACCGGCGGAGCCTTTCCGTGACCCGTTACTGGACCTGTTCTAACTTGGCGCTCACTTGCGCGCGCGGCGCGTCTACTGCCAAATAAGGGCAGCCACGCGAGAACAATCTCCTCTCCAACGTGCGCAAGCTACGTCCATTTACCACCAGCGACTCCTCCTCCCGAGCCCTCAGTGCACGCGTTCTCTGTCTTCGCTCTAGCGGTCATCGTCTTCTAGCGCTTTTGTATTACATCTGCTCGGTTAATTGTTATGCTACCTGCTACGCAGCCACGACCGACCGACTCACTGTCGGCCACAGCTCAGCCGACTCCCGGTTCATGTCAAGGCACCTAGGAACAGTGCGACATTTCCGCCCTCCCTGTTATCGAAGGTATCAAGCTCCAAACGAAGCAATTCCATGAATGTGTCAGACCTTGGGGGTCTTTCGAAAAGTTTAGAAACCTCGTGCTCTTCCCGCTTTCCAGCCTACCATCGTACTACGTATATGATTGTTTTTATTGCGACGTATGTTACGATACATTGTGAGTATGACCACAAAAACGGCAAAGGAAGAGGTGCCCAAGGGAGAACACGCGAAAACACGCAAGAACAAGTTGATATAAGCAAGCTAAGGTAATACAAGCAAAGGCATGTTAAGAAAAGTGAACGCAAGTTAAGAAAAGTTAACACAAGTTAACGTACGGGAACGCAAGTGAACGCGAAGTGAGGCAAAGGAAAGATGAAGTGCAGTCACGGGAAGCATTCAGAATGGGAGCGGGGCGGGCATAGAACGTGTAAATAGGGAAGCAAAGATGGAGAAGTACTGCACATACCAAGACCCGCGAACCCCTTTAAACACGTCGCCACATCTCTCACTCCTCTTGCTGCACATGAGACATGTCTACTATCCACGGATAACGCAGAGCAATAGAGCGCCGAGTCCGGAGGGATGGAACAAGTAGGCAGCATTGATATAAAGCAAGGAAGACAGCCGAGGTATGTTGCACAGTGGTAGGCCAGTTGGATCGGGTTCGAGAGAGGAAGGTAGCGGAGGGACGGATGGTGAATGAGAAAATCGAGATGTTAGACTGAGCATATGTATCAGGAGGTAGATGATGCTTCGAGGATAGACAGACAGGATAGGCGGACAAAGGAGAGGAGGTAGAGACCGGGAGGAATACGGTGGAGAATGGCAACAAGCGAAGTCAATGAGCCAGAACCTAGACAGTGACGAAGCATAGACGGCGACGAAGCTATGAGTGTCAACGAGGGGCTCGACATATGGATGTAGGGTATAGACGGCGAGGAGAAGGCATAGACGGCGAGGCAGAGTACTCGGGAGGCGTCTCAGGCGGGCCAAGGGCGCAAGTGAGCGGACACAAGTTAGCCAAGTTAGCCAAGTTAACCCGCATTAGGATAGGTGGAGACAAGTTAAATAAATCAGGAAAGTTACTTGAGAAGGTGATTTAGCTGTAACGAGTGCGGCAGGACCCGGCCTAGTCCACCGGCGTAACGGCACTAGAATTGGTTGTAATGGGTTGTAAATTAGGACGGATAGTCCAGCGGCTGCGTGTGGTGCAATTCCCGCGCGTTCCATTCACAGAAGGGGACCGTGCCGGGTAATATATCTCCTCCTCCTCCTCCTCCCCAACCGTCACATAAGCCGCCCTCGGACCAAAATACGGTGGGGATGGACCGCTTGTGATGCGTGACACCCTGGATTGGTCGAAAAGATACAGTGCGGACAGTGCGGCCTGAGTTGCCGCGCGCTCGCTCGCTGTCGTATCTGGGCTGACGAGAGCAGGTCATTTTAAGGCGAATTGGGCAACACCAGACGCAAGAGACTGCCGCGATGCTCTCCGACCGCGTCTTGCTGTATTCCGCGCTAGCACGGCTTTCTCCTTAAGTGCACTCATTGTTCAAATTTGCTATCGTCCCTCAACTGCTTCTCGGCGGATACGGCTGAACTATATTCATGCTCAAGTGATCGTGAAGCGTCTGATGCTGCATGTCGCGAATATTCCAAAGGTGTCCACGGTGGCGTCTTTGCGGAGACTCAACATCACCGTGCCTGCAATTGTACATCTGGAGTGATATCTCTCGTAAGTATCCGTCAATACTAGAACCTACAAGTTCGAGCAGGCAACTGTTTGAGTTCGATGCGGAGGTTTGTTGGTTCAGTTGTTACGTTGATAATCATGAGGTCCTAATAACACTTCCATCGTCATTGGTAGTGAGAATGCATCACGAGGTCTCATCCGAAGTAGAAGATGTTCGTTTATTGACCGGTGACCCCTCGTTACGAAGATCAATACACGCGTTGAAATATTGGTCAGCGCTACGGGGATGGAAGACTTGCTGCGGTACATATAACATGTCTCCGGGATGCTCGCATCCAAGAACTTGTGGAACACAATCTCGGTATGGATTCCGCCTCCAAACTCTTCCAGCCTGTGCGACTTGGGGACATGAGCCTTATCCATCGAGTCGTGCTCGCTCCTCTAACTCGATTCCGTGCCACTAACGACCACGTCGTCAAGGAATTCGTCGCCGAGCACTACGCTCAACGTGCCAGCAAGCCTGGCACGTTTCTCATAGCCGAGGGAACCATAATCTCTGCGCAAGCTGGTGGGTATGTGAACATACCTGGCATATGGTCGGATGAGCAGATCGTGGCCTGGAAGCAAGTGAGTCATCTTATAGTGACACTGAATGTCGCGTATTCTATATATTGTTCATTATGTCCCAGAACTTATGCGAGTAAACCTGATAAAAGTCACATCGCAGGTCACTGATGTCGTACATTCCAAGAGCTCCTTCGTATACCTCCAATTGTGGGCTCTTGGCAGAGCAGCACAACATGATGTCTTGCAATCTGAGGATCCTTCCTTTCCGTATGTCTCCTCCTCGGACGTCAAGATATCCTCGTCGCCCATTGCTCCGCGGCCTCTGACAAGTCCAGGTAGCGTTCACACACTTATGCAGACCGGCCACACGCCAATATCCCCATAGAAATTCAGGAGTATATTAGGGCTTACGCAAACGCTGCCTATGCTGCTGTGTTTCGGGCTGGATTCGATGGGGTCGAGATACACGGGGCCAACGGATATCTCGTCGACCAATTTATCCAAAATGTCACAAACAAACGCACTGATGAATACGGTGGCTCAGTTGAGAACAGGTGCAGATTCCCCCTGGATGTTCTGGACGCCGTGGTGAAGGTTGTCGGTGAAAAGCGGGTTGCCATCAGACTCAGTCCTTGGGGAGAATTCCAAGGTTTGATCACACAGAATTGCAACGTGCTGCGCTGATGAACGAACATAAGGGATGCGCATGGATGATCCTGTGCCTACGTTTTCTTACCTGGTCGAACAGCTTGCAATACGGTTCCCGGACCTGTCCTATATTCATGTCATTGAACCCCGCACGACTGGCGATCGTGATAGGGTATCTCGACCTGGAGAAGTGTGTTTCTCTTTCATTACCCTAGCTTCTGCTTACATGTTCTCTTTCCGTGCTCCATTCGCTTCGCAGTCCAATGACTTCATACGCAAGATTTGGTCCCCTAAGATGCTCATCAGTGCAGGTGGTTATACCCGTTGCTCGGCAATCGCACATGCGGAGAAAACTGGCGACCTCATTGCATTTGGGCGATTGTTTATATCTAATGTGAGCTCCCGGACAATCCCACGTTTCGTAAAGTAGCATTGACACCCTTTCAGCCTGATCTGCCTCAGCGCCTCCAAGAGAATATACCTCTCGCATCGTGGGATCGGAGCACATTTTGCACTGGAGATAGGGATGGATACATCGACTATCCGTTCGCCACGTAACCAGACGGATTTCAAATATCAGCCCCTTGAAATGAATCTTAAACAAGACTCCGTCTGATTTCTTGTCTGGTGCTTTGAATGTGGCATTGATGCTTGTGCCCATAGAAAGCGAGGCAGTTGGTCGGTCATGAGTCACTCGATAACAAGGCTCTTGGGGGTGATTATCAGGATGTCGGGAGCATCTGTCTCGCAGGATCCTGACTGTATCCGTGTGGAGCTCCGGGAGCTCCACGCGGAGTTGGACCTTGCCTAGAGAGAGACGCATTAGCGATGGAAACGTAGCACATTCATTTGCATTTTTCAGCCACCAACCGTTTTCCATCAATGGATTTGGGCTGACAGAAGATGATGAAGGGAAGCCTCTGTACGCACCACTGTCATTGCTTCTTGCGGCAGAAGTTCTTATCGATGGATATCTATGGCACAGATAGCAGACTTAGATATACATTTTCTGGGGTCAAGAAGCAGGACCGAAGGCGGCATGCACGAGCCTGACCCATGGACCCCCCCAGGGCTTAGCATCTGTGTGAAACAATGCAAGGGTCCAGCTATTGCGATGGTCGACAAGGGTGAATGCATCAACAAATGCTTGAAAACCTTCGGCATGAGCGAACAGGGAGTTCAGCGGCTATATCTCAATCATGATGCATGAATGCATGACCCGTCGAGCAATATCACTCGAGTCTTCTGGGAATGTGTCAAACTCGAGCTTGTAGCGCTCGGCTCGAGCACACTTTAGCATCCAATCAGTTGGACTCAAAATTTGCAGCAGCGGAGAAGCTTTCGGGTGAAGCCTTACTGAGCGGATAGACTGGTCGTCCTTTCTGATGACTCACCGCTCGGAAGTGTCAATCACGATGTATCACGCTTTTGGGAGACTCTCTACTATGAATAATTCCTTCCTGGCTCCCCTGTGGTCTCACGCAATCTGCGGCATCATATGCGGCTATGTTGTCGACAACCGATGTCGCCTACCTGTTGTCGCCCACTTGTCACACATACATATATATGTATGTGAGATCGTGAATGTGACATCTAACTCCCTGGTGCTCTCCTCATTAGCCCACTCACACCATAATACTCCACTCCATGGACGCTTGCGCAGCTGAGGGTATATCGACGATCAAATTGTAAGTTGCAATGAGCTTATATGGCGATAAAACCAATTAACGGATTCCGGTATTGAGGACGGGACCCTTGGTGAGTACAATATTGCAGTGATCGCTTCTTCTGGGGTGCTCAGAACGCTTTGTGAGGTCCTTGGGTTTCAGTTCAACTGGGCGCTATACGGGATTCTCTCACTTCAAACCTGTAAGCCGCTTGCGACTATCTAGAGAACCTTTCTCACATGGTCACACGTTCAAGTTATATACTATCAGTCTGGAGTCCCGCACAGGCGCTTGACCAAGACAATTGTCTATGGACTATTTGTCGCGGAGACCTTGCAGACAATTCTGGCCACTCATGATGGCTGGCATGAGTTGGTGATAAGTTGGGGTGACTGTGGTGGTCTTCTGACACTCAATCTGAATTGGCTTTCACTCCCATTTATGACCGGAATCGGTAAGCAGCAAATATCTATCCTTCAGTGCGTAACTTACCAGACACATGCACGTTCTCCAGAGAGCTGTGTGATACAATGTTACTATGCTCGTCGGATATATTTCCTCGGAAAGTCAAAGACTCTTGTCTATGTCATCGTGATGGTGGGTTGATTTCTGTATTTGAGAACATACTCATGAGTAGTGCATCATAGCTTGCTCTCATGCAAGCTTCAGCTGCTGTCGCAGAGGCAATCACTGCGCTGACTTTGAACAGTGTACCAAACACTCAGTCAAAGACATATAAAATCACTACCGTTAGTCGTGTGTCGATACGCCTAGGACGAGTATCAAGCTGACATTACGATCAAGGTGTGGCTAGGAGGAACGGCTGCATGCGATGCATTGATAGCCTGCGTGATGATCTACTTTGTGAGTGACATCACGTCTGTCTTGGAATGAGCGAAATTGGACGTCCGTAGGTATTTACGGGACGCAACAGCTACAACAGCACCAATTCGATTGCCACAAAAATTATCAGAATATCTTTGCAAACTGGACTTTGCACATGTATGTATTGCTAATCGCTTCATTTTCACCATCTCATAGAGTTCTTACAGCCGTTGTATCAATTGTCCAATTATGCTTGTTCCTCACCTCCAACCACGCCTTGTACTACATTGTGCCAGCACTCATGCTTTCGAAGATCTATAGCAACTCTCTCCTATCACTGCTCAACAGCCGGTTGAGCATTACTTACAGGAGAGGAATAGAATTTCATTCCTCCGCCGAAGCGAAACAATTTAGAAGAGAAGAAGGCTCTTTGAGACGAGGCCGTACCATATACAATGCAGAGGACATGCGAGACAACATAGCGATGGTGACCTTCAAGCCACCCACTGTAAGTGATCAACAGACGTACTGCTAGGTTACTTTGATTGAAGAAGATGTTTAATAGGGTGAAGAAGACGTTGCTTCTAACAAGTTGTGAATAGATCTTTGTCATATCTTGCAGTTACTACGGCGGATACATGCTGCCAGGTTTTAACGAGGATGGCATAGCGTGAATACAGTTGGTCGAAATGGCCGTTCGAATGTACAGTTTAATGCAGTATGAGCCGCATAGAGCACATCGGCAAAGATCGTAACTTTGATTAGGGAGAGAAATACGGAAATAAACATACACAAAAGGCATACACACCGAGCCGGGCTTCTCGGCGCAAGCTGGATGCGGTATGCTCGAGGTCCGAGCTGAGGTATCGCTTTGACATTCACCGCATAGATAACAGATCCATCAGAATCCTTCGGCCTGAGAGGACCTTGTAACATGACGAGCTTAAGTACCGTGATAACAACAAGATGGAAAGCGCGAGCTACCAGCGCTTTTGTGGAGCGCCATGTGTGTCTAGGACCCTGACTAAAATAAACCCTCGGTTGTGGTGGAGCATCTGAAAGAGGCCGACGGGTGTGACGTATCAGAGGGACAGGATGCGGAAGAGCTTGGGTTACCGGTATCTGAAGCGAAGTGAATAGTCTTCTAATCTGTCACCGTAGGGCCTCTCCCGCGATGTCGCGGCCAGCAACATCAGGCAACAATGATATCCATGAGCTTGCGTGCATAGCGCTTCGAGGGGGAATGCTACTGGACACAAAGCAGAGATATGAGCTGTCTCACCTTTGCGCTTGTACTCCGAGTCGCATTTCCAACACGTCTCCGGATCATGATTCAAGAGTACTCCACACATAAGACTCATCACTGCAATTCGAAGCTCTTGTGCACGCAAAGAAGAGTGCGTGTCTGAGAATCTGATATTAGGAGGGCACTCTGCAATCAGTGGGGCTCTTTCGATAAGGCAAGCACAATTTTCAAGCACTAATTTGAGTATTGAGAGTCCATATCGCGCATCATGAGAGGGACAGACTCGTTGAAAGTGGCTTCGAAAGAGCCTTATGATCATCACCTTCGTGCGCGTCAGTTAACTTGGTGGCGCATTCCCCATCCGGCTCGATCGCGGTTTGGGTTGATTGCGCTTGGAAACATTGGATCGTAACACTCAAGAGGAGCACCCGCTGCCCGTGTATGCATCTCTCTGCCTTTGGTCTTGAGAGTGGATCCTGAGTCTTAGAGGCACGCGTCAGGAAGATGATGCAAATAGAAACAAATGAGTGTTGACATTTTGACGTCTTTCCGAGTCAGTAAGCGCCCTGAAGGCAGCAAAGGTGGTAAAGTCCTCCTCCCACGGGACCCATTTTCCCGCGTCTCGCTTTGACAGCCCAAAGCCGGATTAACGGGCGTCTACCGACCTCAACAGACGTAAAAGCGGGGAAAGCATAGATAAGTTTTTGCTGATGGCCACATTGTGTGTGCATTTAGGACCACCTTGCGCAGTTACGAAGCTAGCAGTCGTGTCACGCCGTGAAGCTCGTGGTGGGTGAGCGAACATCGACATCTGCCTGATAAACCAAGTGAGGTGAGCTTGGACCCTCTGGGTCTGTCAGATAGTCTGACGGTATGTTATCCTATGCCGGAAAATGCCTCAAGACGAGCGTCGGCCGGGATGGCGGTTGAGCACTGCTATACCGCTGTTCACGATTTCTGATGCTCTTAGGCCGCCCCTCAGCGCTCAGCTCGCGTACTAGAGACTCGAAAAAGACTTGAATGCATGTTGGTAAATTGCACCTGGGCATGCTTGCATTCATAGTATTGACATTGAACACCAAGCCTGAGACAGAACTCCTCAAATCTACTCCCCCCTTGACAGATTGCTATAAGTTGTAGAGTGTGACTGCGATCGACTGGTCGTTGCAAGGTAAGTAGCTGTGGGTCTCTAATATTTACACCTCTGGTTTCAAGCCCACGGCATCTGGTCTCTTCCAGGTCCCCGCTACCACATATGGACGTCTAGCAAGCGTGCATGTGGCAAATACCGCTGGCAAGGAGCTTGATCACATCGTCGGTCCATAATCTACTAGATGGTACGCCTCACTATTTCGCATGTCAGCATCTATCACGCAACCCCTTCTGATCATCCAAAAGCATCCGCGTGTGTGAGATTCTATCATGGACTTATCATGAACTTCATCATTCTTTCACTGAAACAGAGCCGCGCGCTCAAACTTCGCCAGCGTATTCTGATACGTTTTGCCTTCTGATTTGGAGCGATGAGCAACTGTATACGATTTCCTGGTGTGGTCAACTATTTTCCGGCTGTTCGACTGAGATGAATTCGAAGTCGGAGGAACCCTGCGGCGTACTTCTTGTCTAGGGCCTGTAAGTCCCCTGACACTGTAAGTCCCTGGATGTGTCTAAGGTACATGCTGCCTCTCGAGGTGGTAGGACTCGTCCTAGCGTTTGAATTAGAACAGGGTTGGTGTCCTTATCCGCAGCTATATGAAAGATGGTAATAACACATCTGACAACCATCTTCGAGCTATATATACGTACCTGTATCTCAGTCCGCCGATGTGGCAGTCTCCGAACGTGTATATACTCATATGGCCGTGCCAGACGCGATTCGCCACGGCACGTATTGGCTGTACACCCTGTTTCTTTTCACTAAGTCAGACATCAAAACCACCGTAATTCCCATAGTATGTGCACGACCACTGGACTCACCGTTTGCTCACCACGCCCCAGACCTTCTTCGCCGCTGCCACTGCACCCGCTCCATCGATAAATCTGCTCATACACTCTGCTTTTTGGATCTGGCTCCATGTTCTCCAATTTGATGTCTCTAACCAGACTCTCAAACCCGAAGAGGATGAACATAACAAGTGCGACAGACCACTCCCATCGAGACGTATAACGCTCGAAGCGGCTTATGTGCTGCGATGGACCCTGGTGCCGATTTGCTGGTTGTGGTCGGCCATGTATAGCGTCAGAACATTATACTCGAGTATCGCACTGGTCGCCTTGACCATTCTGTACAACGAATGCGGTGCACATGCCGCACACTGGGTTTTGCGTAACTGCGTGAATGCAGCCGGTTTTGCGGCATTTGAATTTGGCGCCACGCTAGTAGCAAGTAAGTAGCGACTCTGTGATATGACCTGGTCGTTGCTAACGAGCACCCATCTGATAGTCATGGACCACCAAGCCTTGGACAGCACGGCAATCCTCGCCACTTGTGTTAGTGCTGGCATTTTTGCCACGACAATTCAAACGCAAGACTTCAAGGACGTACACGGCGATCGCATGATAGGAAGGCGTACTCTTCCGATCATCCACCCATCCATAGCACGTCACACAGTACTCGTCGGACTCTGCATGTGGTCCTTGATCCTGGCTTTTATTTGGGGCCTGGAGATGAATGCTCAGCTAGTGTTTCATGGGCTGTCCATGTTTGTTTCGTACCGTTTCTTCATGTATCGGACTCTTGCAGAAGACCAGATCTCCTTCTACTGGTATAATGTGAGTCCCATATAGTCTCAGTGTGCGAGAAGCCGGTTTGAACCCATTTTCAGATCTGGCTCTCCATCGCACACGCTCATCCGGGATACTATCGTCATTTGAGCTCCCGGCGGTGAATGTTTGATTGACAGTAGCAACAGTAGCATCGAGAACTTTCCTGGATGTAGAGTATCTGTGTGGATGGTAAGAAGAGGAAAGTCGAGCTGCAATTCTGTACGAACACTGGCAATGAGATGTCCGTCCTCTGGTGGAGTCTTATCTCAGACCGAGTTTGAGTGACTTGAACCGTTCAAGAAGTTCCCCTATCACAGTGGCCTTGCGTAAGTAGTAAATCTGCACCCGCGTTCGGACGTTTCGTGTCCCTTTGTCAATATTGATGCGAACATTGTGAGTAGAGACATGCAAGAAGCGCAATACTCTATAATCTGGGGAAGGATCACCTTTTGCTCCTGGGGAGCATATACACTGTTTGTGAGGCATAATCGGCTTTGTGTCAAAGGGATGGTCAAGACGCTTTTGATAGCCTAGCCGCCCTATTGTCGAACACTTGCAATATTTACGCAAGTAATATACAATCGACATAGCATTGCCCAAAAAGCAGAACTATAGACGAAGGAACATGAACTGCATATCGCGCTAGAACTGATGTAGTGGCATATAAGATGATTACCAGCTTTTCGTGCCAGGGGGACAAGAGGTCCCGAAGTAATTATCAGTGTGTCAGCTTCAGCGTCGCAAATTTATACATGGCCACGCATCATGCGCCGCCCATCTTCGCTGGCTGGCTTGTAGTTCATGGTAACATCCGCGTAGATTCACCATGTTAAATTACTCCATAAGCACATGTTCATCTTGGCCAAAAGTAACATGTGCCTTCCTCTACGAGTGTGGCCCTCTCCTCTGAGCCGAGATTCAGGTTACTGATTGCTGAAGAGTCCCAAGTTCATATCTTAATTGTACAGATCTTGTCGATATAATTAGCAAGGGAAACACGGATCCCATAACCGGCTAACTTTGGTCCCAGAATCATATTCTCTACGTTTAGCATAATTTGATCAAGAGGGTTATCATGCGACGCCTTCCCCAGCTCGGAGCCGTACAAGTTGTGCCTTGGTAGGAGAGCGAGGTAGAATGGAGCAGTTGAACGGTTTCGGGCAACTATGTATACTTATTAGGTATGACACATGCACAATGAGCTATTCACGAACCGAATAAGGTGTTGTGTGAAATCTTGTTTCACAACGCCATCCCCAGGCGGCGCAATATCGAAAACCGATAGGATGGTCGCTATGAGAATGAACACGGAGTTCTCACCCATATGCTTCCCGGGGCATGCTCTGGTATGCGCACCGTAAGCAAAGTTCACGGTAATGAAAGACAGTGCACATACCTGCGCCCAAATCCGAACGCCCATTGAGCTGGATCAACCACCGTTTCAGCTGGATCCATGAATCTTTCAGGAATGAATCTCTCTGCATCGTATTTCGATTTCGTATCGTAAGCTATTGCCCTAAAGCCGAGTTATGCGTATTCATAATGTTAACGGCATAAAGACACACCAGACATTTGGGACGACTATGGTGTTCCTTGGGATGTAGAATCCTTTATAGAAATCGTCATGAGCTGTACTCCGAGAAAGACCTGCTCATTCCAGTAATACAGCAAAGCCGTAATCTCAATATGAGAGGATAAACGCACCCAGTGGAAGGACCGGTTGCCATCGCATGGTCTCCTTGATGACTGCATTTACGTACGGAAGGCGATGTCGGTCATCAATTCGTGGAAGGCGATCCTCATCAATGACAGTGTCTAGCTCAGCTTGAGCGATCCTCTGTTTATCGCGATTGAGAGCCATAGCCATAATGAACGTCAAAACGGTCGCATAAGTCTGGGATAACATGTCAGTAGACCCTTCATCGAATGTATGCTATTTTCTTCACTGTTTCTGCACCAGCTGTAAGGCATTGAGATAAATCCGAAGAAATTGCGAGCTGATACGGATGGGCATACCTCCGAACATAGCTCCCCCGACCCACATTACGTATTTCTCAAAATCAGGCATATGAAGTGGTGGAGATTTCATGAGCCGAAGGGTCAACGATGGCAAGATGGTTCCTTTTCCCTGGGCCTTGTTAATCAACTCAGAAGGACTTCAGTGACAATAATTACCATTTCTTGTTTGACATGCTCAAACGGCTGAGTTTGGAACTCAAAAAATGCCTCTTTTCCTCTCCGCAGCTCACGTTGAAAGGGAACCCAGAGAGGCGCATATTTAACTGCTCTTTGCTTCAGCTGATATTCTTGCAATGAATACTGAGACATCATACTTACGGAGAGGTATCATGTCACACGCATAATTACCAGGGATGAATGTCTTCCTGGCGAATTCAGCAAAACGTTCTCCATTCATGATACACTATCACGCGAGCTCTGTATCAGAGATACGAGCAACAGATACATAGACTCATTTACCTCTGTTTGAAACGGGGATTTACGGATCCCGTAGGTGACAGCTATAATCATTCTGCCAGCGCTCCTGCCGGCCAGCCAAGCCACACTCAATTCAGCTCCAGACGTTACGTGATAATGTAACTTACATTCTAACGAGAGTGAAGAAATCCTGTGGTGTCTCGAGGAAAGCTTGTGCTAAGGATGCTGCAATATCCTCTTGAAGGATGGCATACTCCTTTATTTGCGCCGGGCCAAGTGCCACATGTGCGAGCCTCCGGTGCGCACGCCACTCTGGCCCGTAAGGAAGAAGAATCATACTCTTGACAGACAGATTAAAAAGATGAAGTTACTGACGTACTAACGCACTAACCTCTCCAAATCCCATAAGAACGCCTCCGGAAACAGATGTCGGTCGATGTGAGTATGACGCAGCCCTTGCACCAAACAAGTCATTGATTGTATCGAGATCGTTGAGAACCATGACGCGTGACCCAAGACCTTGAAGCATGAACATGTTACCTTGAACATCAGTCAGAGTGTTGAAGGACAGAACGTAAAAGCATGCGATGCACCATACTGTTCGCGGTAGCGCGTAAATATGCGATGGGCGTCGTGTCGTGTGATGTCGAATATCGTGCCGACGAGGAGCGAACCGCGTGGTCCAGGAGGCAAGGGGTGTCCTTTTGAAGCTCGCAGAAATCGGTATTGTCGCCATAAGAGATTCATCACACTGCCGAAGAGAACACAGAATACGATGTACACATATGGCATATGTGCGGAAAGCAACATGACAGAGAATGCAGCCATGACATTTGAGGGGTATCGAAACGTCCCCCGGGCATCTTATACTCAGTCTGAACTACCACGTCAGAACTGTGGATGTCGGAGACATCCTCGGTCCCAACTCAGAGCCCCAAACGTACATCATGCTTCTGAATGGCATGCGCCTGAGATATCTTGAATACATCCAGGGACTGGCAGCGTCAGGGGAGCCACACGTCCAAAAAGAGGAGTGCGACGAACATTGCTTCAAGCACATGCTATCCCGGAGCCGGATCCGACAGATGGCGTGATTCAACCACGCCATAGAGTAGTACACAGACAGTGAGTTCCTGAGATGGGTGTGATTGTGCGCCCAAGAAGCCCCGGTACATCTTGGCGTATAATTTGAGCTGGGAAAAGGAAGCGACGAAGTGGTGCGTAATTGCATAATGAAATTTCACACGACCTCGAGGCTAACCGTGCATGATAAGAAGGTGGTTCATGATGGAAGTCGGCCAGAACCTCGCATATTTGTTCGATGTTCCAGAAAGTGCATCAGGCGTGGAAAAGATGCCCTGAAGAATGCCATGACATTCAAGGTACTTCACACCAATATCTACCAATTGTGCATACAACGAATTTCGGAGCGTGACACGAAACGATTCCTATAGTAATCGGCGTTCGATAGTGGAAGAGAATGCTTATTCTTGGCGCCAAATGGAGCTACTGTAGATTGGGCTGCATCCAACGACGTCTCTCTCGTATGTAGTGGTCCAGGAATCCATCGAGAATGGCCAAAAGTGGTTTTGGCCGAGACAGTAAGATGCCCCCGTCCCGTCCACGCGTTCACATGTCAGCCTTAATTATATCGGCAGCTATGGTCTTGTTGGAAAGGATCACGGACCTCGTAGATTAACGTCTCACCTTGCTCAGCTAAACTATATGCCACAGCTGCATCCAGCAGGGAATACAAGACATCCGTGAGCGCAAGATAGAACGAAGAGCGCCGAGCGTACCCTGTGTGTGACCTCCAACGTGCAGCGGAATGATTCCGATGTCGACGACGCGAATGTTCGTCGTGCCATATACCTAGAGCAGAAATATCGACATAGAATGGGATCTTTTGGATACCAGTACCATATGTGCACACGGTACCTACCTTCAGCTTTGCGTCAACGACGCCATCATCCTCCAAGGGTAGCATCGAGCAGGACCCCACAGTGTCTGAAAAAATGGAATACAGCTGACGTTAGACTGAGAGACCGCATGCGTCATACGTACTTACGATATGTCGTGCTAATCGTGTCCTTCAACCACTCTAATGATACTACGCTTTGCAACCGTATGACGATGCACGAAAATTCCGACGCACCAGCAATTTGCTCGTCCGTTTCTACCTGCGGGCCCGGGTACACTTCGGTTCCTGTAGCTTTCTTAGATTGTGTCCATGTATGGAATATAACTCCGTACCTGATAAAAGACCTGCGAGTGGCTCGGTGTGAGCAATGCGGCGGGCGAACTTGACCAGTTCCACCATTGTGATCAGATCTTTCAAGACTCCGCAGTTACATTCCCTGCACCGCAAGAGAAAAACGCTAGGAGCCAGGACTCACCATACGGCTGTTCGAAGATGCGCGGGTCAATTACTGGCTGCATGCGAAAATCATTTGAACGAATATGCTGTAGTTGGGCTGAGACATCTACGTTACGTGTCAGATTCTAGGAGAGCTCACAATAGACCCGCGAGAGAATGGGTTATTGAGGGCCAGTACGAGTGACATATGCCTCTTGGTTGGATCGAGAATCGCTGGTGAGTTCAAGGATTGGTTCAAGATAGATTTTACTGGCAACGTGTCTGTCACGTACTGGGGCGAGTGACTCCTCCTGGGGTAACTACAATCTCTAGGCTTGGTGCCTTGTCCCTGAGATGCTTAAGCTGTAGTTCGTACTGCTTCCGAAGGCCACTCGAGTACACATCATTCTCGAAGCCGGTTCGAATGGTATCCTCAACACTATCTTGGATTACAGCAGCATTGGGACACACTGTGTGGAGCGGGAGGAATACAACCCCAGTGTGTAGCATGTTGAATGCGCCTTGGCCGGAAGAGCTATCAATTCGTAGCTCAGCAGAGTGGACGTTTCATCTGTCCATGTCTTGGTAAACTCACTGGAGCGAGAGCTGCTGTGCAGCTTCCTCTGGACATAGGAGTGAATCCGTTGTCTGAAGCTGGTGCCCGCTATATTCGGAGCCGATCACCTCTGAAGAGTTACCCAGCAATATGAATCCCAGCACACGGGGAGAGTCGTGAATACTTACGATACGTGACGCCAGTATAGAGGTGCTCCTGGACGTTGGTACCAACTCCGGGGAGGCTGAGCTGAACATCTATCCCAGCCTTGAGCAGCACTTCAGGGTCACCAATCCCTGAGAGCTCGAGAATCTATTCAGCGTCGTAGATCATCAGTGGGGGGCGGCTTCGCAAGTCTTGAGGCTATTTTTCTCACCTGCGGCGACATGATAGCGCTACTCATGAATGTGCTTGTCAGTTATCCATCCTTTCTGCAAACGCTAAAGGTAGGAATCAGACACTCACCCCGCACACAGTAATACTTCCTTCCTCGCGCTGGCTTCAAATAGCTCCCCATCATGCATGAAGTGGACGCCTGTTGCCGTGATGGTACCATCGCCGTTTGTGCTGACACGGATTCGTGAAACCTGAGCATTGACAAGCACGGTGAGGTTGTTTCGTGAAGCAACCGGTTGATAATACATCTAGAGGACGCTGTCCGTGAGGCTCCTCTGAGACGCCGGGACAATCACTCACATTCGCAGAGTAACTTCGTGTGTGTGTGGTGGGATCAAGTGTCGCTGCGATTGGAGCAAATCCATTGGTCTACGAAAAGGACGAAACATGTCAACGTGAGATGCAAAGTCGAACTGGAGAACCGTTTTTCGTCACCAATCCTGAAGACTGAATCACAAAGGGATGAACCACAGATCAGCCTAGTCCCTTGATAGAGGAGTAAGTGACATACAGAGTCAATGAGGACTGGCACACCATGCCGCTTAAATGCCTGGATAGTCTTGAGACAACGTGTCCTATATTTCACCATCCTTTTATGCAGCAAATACCTCCAACGCAGGCCTCTCTAGACCGGAAATAACACTTGGAAAAGATATCGCCAGTGGGCCTCAACGCCGTCCGTTCAGCAAGAATTCGGGTCTGAGAAAACCAGCTCACCATTTTCGCCGCGATGAGCCATGTCATATGTCAAAATGTCCAAGTCGTGACCGGGTGGGATGAACCTTGGCAGCCACTTGTCTAAACAGCCATCGCAGCGCAAGGTTTGAGACAACACCTGCATACCTCTCCGCCTTCTTCAAGTATTCCTCGAATGAGTTCCAGTTCCAGCCGGAATTTCCCAGCTCGCTGAGGGCTGTCACAACGAAACGTAGTCAATGTAGGCGAGCCACAGCTGGACATTGTACAAATATGTACCATCCAGATATTCTCTAGCGGGTATATTCCACAGTTGGAAGTTGATAGCCGAGCTTCCTCCCAGACATTTGCCTCTGCATATCATTATCCGAAAATGAGGTCATTGATGAGGATATCCATTGTAGGCGATAGAACGGGCGACCCACCTAGGCCATTGATAAATGCGATTATTCGAGTACTCTTGCGGAATCTGCACCAGATAAGAGCGCAACACGCCAATGAGACATACACGTACTGTGCTGAAGGACCAATCGTAATTAGGGTCATTGATCACTTTTCTACGCATAGCAGGAATAACTAATGCCGAAGAGATTTATTTCTGCCTATATCTATCTGAGTGAAAGATAGAGGAACCTACGTATCTTGGTGTCATTGAGACAAGCGTTTCCTGCCTCAAGGACTAAGACGCGGATGCATTTATCCTCAGAAAGTCGAGTGGCCAACACGAGACCACACGTCTATAGTGCTTTGATTACGATACAGAAAAGGCGGCCAGACATAGTTAAAACTGACTCCTCCTCCTGAAGATAAAGATGAGATGAGCTAGGGCACGTATCATTCTGGCAAACACCAACCGACGATGATGTAGTCAAATTCTTTACCAGCTACATCTGCTATAGCTACCACCATGCTTGCTGGATGTGCGTACGTAGCGGTAGGGGTAAACTCGTAAGTATTGGTCGTTTGCTGATCGTAACGATCCAGTTGGGAATATATCTTGAGCTGAGGGATTCTGTCTCGGACCCTGAGTTCATCCTGGAACGCCGAGGATGCAGGTATACATAAATCACGGACGTAGATGATGAAAAAGAATGCGACGTCTTCCTCTGTTCTTGCATTGCCGTCGATTCTCCATTGGGCCTTTGTCATAGATGTCAATTGAACTCAGGTATCAATTGTCAACGGTGGTGTGCTCCAGGAAGCATTTCCTTCAGGGCCTAGTGACAGAAGCCACGCACACGATTAGGAACTACTGACGAAGTATGAGCGGGGTGACCGGAGGCCCGATCCCAGTGGCAATTGGTCGCCCAAGAGTCCCCGAGCATCATTCCACCCTCTGTCTCGTGCGAGTCGTTTCGTGTTACAGAATGCGGAAGCGCTACTCATACCATCAGGTAGTTCCAAACTAGAGAGCCCGAACGTACCTTCGATTGCTCATCAGGCAGATAGCCCTTCCGGCACAACCTTCGCGACGCTAATTCTGTGACAGCGCAAGAGGGTGCCCTTGAACGCAAACACAACGTGTACTGATAGAAACACTGCTGAAAACAGCGTCCCCATCGACCGAGAAGTCGCTCCATATGCAATCAACCCAAAATACGATCATGCTGGATGATGAGTCCGCCACAAAGACAACTGGCGCGCGACACCAGCGCACTGACACTCGGCGCTCAGCCGAGGGATGGACTGTTGCGGAGATCGAAATTTCATCTTCCTGCTTCGATGTTGCTGTTCTTCGAACCTATTGATGTAGCCGCATAGCACTCTGTTTCGAATCAGGGCGCAACCACATCCTCAATATTCCCCACGCGACTGCAAGTGCCGACGTGCAAATAGTTATCCTGCCCTGCTTCGTGGCTGAGGGGCATCCATCCATATTTCGCGTCGTGATATATCATATGCGAAACGTATCATAACGAATGATCGGATGACGGCCGCACGAGTGCGCGTGCAAAGGCTGGAATCATTATCATCATTCTTACAATTCAGTCAGTCCAGGGCGTGTCCTGGGAAGCCAGTCTATTCAGCAACCGAAGACCCCGTTATCTGACCTTGACACATGGCGCTTTAAGATGTGAGAGATGTTCCAAAATTACCGTCGTTAGCCACGTCATCGCGGGAGAAGCCCTCCGGTGATAGATTGCAGAATTTCAACGATTTCATGCGGAATTTTAGATATCGGTAACTCAAGCTTTTCCGTACCCTGTTTCTCTGATACGATGAGTTTCCGCGACCTCGTCCAGACGCTCTACACGAAAGATCCTGACGAATTCAAGGATCGTTGTCTCTGGCTCGTTGACAACCTACTCCGCTGGTACGTCGGTCGGGTGACCTCACTACAGATGTCATCAGTCGCCTTTTTTCGGCCCACAGCGCGAGCCGGTCCACGTACCGGATCCACTCTTCCACTTCGCGCGTTGTCTCTCCGCATTATATCCTGTTTTCCCGCCCAAGGTCTATTATCTACGCGCTAGATGTCAGTACCGTGTTGAGAATTGGACCCCGGGCAGGGTCCTTTTCACAGATCTCACCGGGCAAATTCTTCCCCCGCAAACCGGCTTGTGCGTATGACCCCAGTGTATTTCTCTCTGAATTCCATCACTACCGCAACAACATGAACCCATGACTGACCGCTGTGCGCCTTTCAGCTTTTGACAGTTCATTTCATCAATATCAATTGTATACGGTCTATCATATATGTCGATGTAGCTACCCTCTGATCGACAAATTCATCGGCGCGTAGTACGTAGCCTGACGAGTTTCATTGACACTGGACCGCTTGTGACCCTACACCAACTACAGTGATATTATAGCCTAGAGCTATTGGATGCTGACACAAAGGTCTAAACAACCGTAAATACATTTGTTGGTGTCTTGCTGCAGTATTCGTCGTCAGGCCTCTGATGGAGGTGGTCAGCCCGGGATTGCTCTACTTTCTGCGCTGTATACATCACCTCCGAACCTCGCACTTTGACCGTGGAACCGTCATCATGATAAGTCTCATGTTCGACGTTGATTTGTATGGTATTGCCTTCAGGTCGAACGCTGAATGCATTTGCTGTGACCATGCTCGAACATTGATCCATATCGATGGCATCCCTTTCGATATGCCCTATGGTAAGCCGGCTATTCAGTAGTACGAGTAGCGAATTGGTGTACAGTTTTGACTGTGTAAAAGCAGGGACGAAGTGATAGAAATTGTGCTGGAAGATGACGAATAAACAGAGCTGGATGATAGCCAAAATTGCTACACAACAATTTGAGCGTATTACATATGAATGGAACGTAACGGAGCTGCACACCTGTACAGAGACCTGTCTCTAGCGTAATCCTAATGAGCTTGTTGATAGCGGAATCCGTACTCTTGAACCCGGTCCGACCTCGTGATAGCTACAGCAGTCAAGCGAATTGACCTTAAGTGACAACATCTCACTCACATAGTAGACCATGAGGGACGCAATCAAGGCGTCGCATAGAGCAGTACTCCCGGTCCATATCTATGAAAGCAGAAAATGAATCACTAGCAATATCCACTAGTGCTCTGTCCGAGTCTTACCACCTGAACTTTGAATGTCTTGGCCTGAGTGTCCGGGACACTTCCCAGTACCAACACGGATATGCCCTCCGCGACTCCAGATGAAAATTGCAGCAAAGCGAGCTGATGTATTGTGAGGTTTGTTTCTGGGAGGCGCTAGAGAGGGCATACGATGATAACAACGGTGGGGAATATCCTCGACCTGCTCAAGATGCTTATTCTCCATGCGTAATAGCATTGAATAATGGAGCTAGCTAAACATGACTTCAGTGAACGCCAATAACGTGGGGAGGCAGAGACTCACTGAACGCGGTGAAGATCGGGACCGATATCCAGTTCAAGTTCAACCCGATCAAACCTGTGCAATCGCCCCAACTCAAGGCAAGTTCGTGCCAGACGTCATGTGTAGAGAGAATCGTTTGCGCCGTTTCCACGACGAACAAACCGTAGGTAATTACTCTGGTAGCTATATTATCAGGCACGCCAGATTGATGGTAAATGTCTGTCGCGCGTAAATCATCTGCACAATGCTCAAACGAAAATGCGTAGAATTATGACACGTACATATTTGCATGAGAAGAGCTCCATAAAGGCCCCAGTTGAACTGGATTCCAATCAGCTATGGTAACACGCAGTTACGTCAGTGACTGTTGCAGCGAGACGTCCGGTTCGTATAATTGAACTACTGACGAGAGGACCTGCGCTGGAGTGACAGATCAGCTTAATACACCGATTGCGCAGGAGAAACAATACTCACAGCTGGACAACTGGTGAGCGTTCAGCAGTACAGTACACCATACTGGGGAGTGTTCTGCGATGCAGTGCAGACTTCACGTAGCGACCTTTATGTCCACCTAGTGATCGCCTTGTGTGATCCGGAATCTAAGCCACTCACTCAAGATAGTGCAATATCGTGCGGGCAAGCTCATTGAGCCACGGCCATATACAGAAACATCGCACCACGCTGCAATTGCTGATGAGATGTTGCCCGGAATCTGACCTAATCGTAGTGACATAGCGCCCTATTTCTTTTCGAGTGAGAGCCGTTAATAGGCTTTCATCATAGAGTTGTCTGTGACGGTCCGGGATTAAGTTTGCTCACATACGGCATGACGTGCATTCGATCTTTGCATCAGCAAAATCTCACGTTGTCCGTCTTATTTACCTTTCTGGGACTTGGCGCTAGCTTTTTGCTTCATTGGCGCCCGATAAGTCCCTCGAGAGTCAAATAAGACGCTATATAAGTCGAATTGAGAAATTCGTGATGCTTGAAGAATAAGATTGCAATTTTGAGCCAGATGATACGTACTAGGGGCAACTCCGATGTATCGGTTGCTTCTAGGCTTGAATGGTATCACTAAGCAAGTGGCGGGTGCAACATCGTGCCCATGCTTCCGGTAATATTCGTTGGAGTACTTGTGAGAACCGTCAATTAGGGCTGACTGCGCCCATAGCTATATCACTAAGACCTCGGGCACCCTCAGACACTCCATCAGACTCAGTGACTTCGATTTCCCACCTCTGAGCCTTCTGTACGTCGGGCAAGTGGGTCTCTGAGCGCTGAGCGCTACAAGCCGGCCGAAGAAATTCACCCGCGGTATGAGACGAGCAGGCGCCCGCGAAACGGCTCTCTACGATCAGTGAACTATCGACGCCGGGCCTAAGAGCGGCCTCCCGACGCCTTCCTTTCTCTGCCGCCTGCCTGATCGTGCTTAGTTACATGTCAATATCCACATGAGCGAATAGGGCTCATTCGACCCACCACATGGGATCTCACTGCCATCGTTTTCCAATCCACGGAGGAACTCAGGAAGTGTGTACCTTCGGCGTATCACTGTCAGTATTATTTGGTCATGTATCAGAACGCCTCTGGCAGATGATATCTGAGAATGATCATGGAAGATGTTGAAGACCCCTAGCATCTCAGTCATTGGGTGACAGTGGGCATCATGCCGTTCATTATGATCTTTACGTGATATTACCTGAGTTGCACGGGCACCACCTCCGTCCGGGTGACCACTGATATCATCTCTGAAAATGAAAGGGTTGTTGCATGTTGGCTAAGGGTAGCTCTATTGTATTCTCCGATCGTCACGCTTTACGTGATTTATCCGTCGGGTGAGAATGTGTAAACTGTGGAGGAGAATACGTTGACAGCCGCCATTCACGAAGCCTCCAGGACATCGGAGAGTGTCTTCCGGCATGCCTTGCGGCTATGGCTTGGTAACGTGCGAAGTGTGGGTACATTGTTCCATTGATTGAGCTTAATCCGCCCTTCATTAAAAGGTGTACACGTATATCCCACACCGCACTCATATCCGCCTTTCTTCACCTCAACCGTTCACGATGCTCACATCTGCGTTACTGCCAGATTGCTTCGCTTTGCAGTGTACGGAACGTCCTGATGATATTTTATACCACGTCGTCCATGTTCCCACCAACGGTCTTGACCTCAACATCGTCTCCAAGAGTAAGGGAGAATTTCTTCGCGATTCTCAACAAGCTGCTGGATATCTGCGGATGACCGGAACGGAGCGAAGGAACCCAGGAGAGCCAGTCCGAGCTGTCTCTATCATCATGCGTCATGGTTACGCGTGCCTCACTATGTTTGTCGCCGCATCTCTGAATCGCTTGGCGGTGAGTTGAGACGAATTGATGTCTGCGGTGCCATGATTCTTAAGATCTGCCTGCCTAGCCGGTGCTCATTTCGTCTCATAACACTGCCGAGATGATATCAGTCCTCGTACATGATTCAAATTCCACGGCAATCATAGTGGACAGCGAGCATATGGAATTGGCATCGCAAATCAAACAGCAACTGCCTTTAATCCATGTGATTCACTTTGAACAGCTTAGCTCTCTCGGAAGCCTTGCGGCTGAGGACTTCAAGCCGTTTGTAGCACTTACAGAAGAGGAGTACCTGTCCGAGAAAGATACCCCCTGCTACTACATGCACACGTCCGGGTCGACGGGTAGGTACCTATCTGGTTGACTTCGAGTCATATTGGCTGAACCATGATTAGGTCATCCTAAACTCATTCCGGAAATTCACAGTTGCTGGTGGGATAAGGTCCATCGCTACACGGCCCCCAATCCAGGTCGTCCGACGATAGTTATGGCACACATTCAGCATGTGCGTGACTATGATAACATTGGACGAATTGATGGTGACATAACGTCTAGACACAAGGAGTTTTGCGTTTTTTGGCATTACCTTGGGTGTCCCGCGACATTCCGGTGCTTGTTGAGTCCAAGCGTCCGTTTAATAGCGAGTTACTTTGCCGTCTGTTCGAGCACTTCCCCGGAGCTACATGCGCAAGCCCTCCATCTATTCTCGAAGAGATTTGTAACGGGGGCCCGAAGTTGATCGAAAGTCTCGCGTCTGCGTATCGCGTGCTATTTGCTGGTGCGCCGTTGTCGCCTGTAGCTGGCGACAACTTGGTACGCGGAGGCGTCCGGTTGATGACAGCATTCGGAAGGTGAAGACACGTATCATCATGCCATATACCGCGTTCTTACTCAAGAGATCATGTGTAGCACCGAAACAGGGCAACTGACAGTCCTCGACGTCGCATCCGATGACCCATTCGACTGGCAGTACATGAGATTACTCGATGAGGACCAAATTTGTATGGTTCCCATCCCGGATTCAGATGGCCTGTGTCAGCTTGTCGTCAAAGTGTGTGGTTATAACAATCATTATGCGGCTTTTATTGACATGTGCTAGCCTGGACGCTTCGTGTCGGCGGACTTGGTAAACTTCTCCAACCCTCCGGGCTACTTCTCTGGCGATCTTTTCAAACGTCATCCAACGAAGTTAGGCTAGTCTTACTTCATTGTACTTGGTGAGTGATTGTACTGAAACCCTTTGCCCATGCTAGCTTTGTGGAAACACATGGGACGGCGTGGCTCGGTGGTGAGTCGTGTATATTCTCCGTGTGGTGCACGCCCTCATTATCAATTACCAGACTGTGCTCAGCAACGGAAAGAAAACAGATAATCAGCAAATTCGTGAGTAGTGTCAAATATCAAACGTTTTATTCCTCATGGGTTCGTGAGTAAGGCTCTCTTTTAACACAAGACTCGATGATACGAGAAATTGTTGTCTTCGGAGAAGGCCGTGCTCAAAATGGAGTGATTGTTTGGCTAGCTGCTACTTTCTCTGACCCTGGAACTGCCCTCGCCTCTATCTGGTCCTTGATCGACAGAGCGAATGGTTCGCTACCTCAACATTCGCGGATCGTAAAGGAGCTCGTTATCGTTGCCGCTTCTGCGAAGCCTTTCGTACTGTCCGACAAAGGCACCGTGCGGGAATATCAAACTTTGCGTCTCTATGAGCAGGAAATCGAGAACGCATATACGGAATTCGAGCGGGGTTCCATCAGCGGGACTCTACCTCTTCCTGGGGATGAAGTCGGTATTTTGACGTACATTCGGGATACCGTGGAGCAACTCTTAGGAAAGAAGATCACCGATACCACGAACTTCTTCGATTCGGGTGAGTGGTTTCTGTATTTCTCTGTCGAGCACGCTCAGAAGACACATCGCTCAGGCATGGATTCACTGATTGCGACAAGCTGTCGCTCTCGCATCATCCCTCTGGCACAGCTTCGGGGCTGGACTACGTTACCGAGGAATGTTTTGTATCACTACCCGACTATCTGCACTCTACATCATCACATCATAGGGAGCGGCACCTCAAGCGAGAGTATTGCAGAGCAAATGAACGTTCACAACCTCGTGTCCAACCTTACAAACTCATGGAGTCTCCTGAAAGTCCCCAACAAACGGCTTACTGCGACGAGTTCGGACGACCCCTGGGTTATTTTGTTGACCGGTGCCAGGGGCGCTCTCGGACGTCAGCTCTTACCACTCTTCGTGGCATCGCAGCGGGTCTACAATGTATATTGTTTGGACCGTCGCTTGGACCCCTCGCATGCTGCGACCCGTCAGAGACTGCCCAGTGATCACTCCTTGCCATCGGAGAAGGTCAAGCGCTGGGAGATGGATGTTTCGAAACCGACCCTCGGGCTACAGGACGAGGAAATACATCTAGTACGTCAATTGTCTGCTCATGGGACGATTGATTTAGCTCACGGACCGTTTTTGGCACTTTCCATATCAGATCCAAAACAACGTCACTCATATTGTACACTGTGCATGGGAGGTTAACTTCAACCACCCGCTGGGGCGATTTGTGGATACGCACATCAAGGGCATCCAAACGCTTGTCGAGATCGCCATGTCGACACAACGTGAAGTGGTCCCTCGACTGATTTTCATCTCCTCCATCGCTGGAGTGCTCAATCATGCTGATTCACGAGCGATCGAGGAGCGCTGCTATTACGATCCAGAGGTTTCTGCCGACTACGGCTACGGACAGTCCAAGTACGTTGCTGAGCGCCTTCTAGCGCATGCGTCGGAAAAGACAGGACTACCTGTGACCATCATTCGAGCCGGGCAGCTGTCCGGCTGCACTACGACAGGCGAATGGAACGAGAACGAGGTATACCCGATCTTTTTCCGGTCGTGCCATCTACTTCGACGTATTCCCAATACGATCCCAGTGAGCAAAGTCTCCTATCCCAATTGCAAACAGCTGACATAAATATTAGAATGCTCGTTGGGTACCCATTGACCTAGCGGCGCAAGCTATCTTTGAGATTGTCCAGCACGACACAACCTCCGGCGCGCCGCTGACGGTGCGACATATTGACAGTGCATACAGCTGCGAAGGAACTCGTTTACTTCACTGGCTTGTTCAGGCATCTGGCGGTACGGTGGAAACGATACCCCTTGCATCATGGATACAAGCGGTACAGGAGGCTAAGGAAGATATACCCGCCAAGCGACTTCTCCAGGTGTTTGACGGGTGGGAGTCTGATGCACGCTGGAGTACTACTAAATCTCTCTCAGTGGAGAACACGCGAGGGGTCTCTGATGTGGCGGGCGGAATTCCACTTACATACGGGCTAGTATCGCTATACTGGCGTTATGCTACTCGGCATCTGACCGCGTTTGAGTCGAACGCAGTGGTGCCCGATGGCAATTGATACCTTGCGCAGGGCGTGATCAGAAGTACCTACTATTTCTCACCTCAGATGTATTATTTGTACTGTTATATCGATGTTCCTGGGAACGAATTCAGCAGGTCTCGGGAAGACAAATAGCGTTGTAACCTCCGCAGCACCTATTATGATAGATGATGTAAGCGAATACGAGGGATGACCTAGTCCCTTTAAACGTGTGGACTATATGTGCTCCGTTATCATCCGCGGTTGGTTGCCTGAGGAAACATCCTCCGTGCTTGTCGTGGCGCTCGAATTAGTGGTAGATATCGAGTCTTCTCGACATCGATGTTTCATTGGTCCTCTGCTGCCTGTATGTGTGCGCATTTCAGCCCCTGTCGCAAAAGAGCCTGAACACAAGCCTATATGCTGCCCACTGTGGTGACAGTACCTTTCTGGATGTCTGGGGAGCTCATTGATTTCCTGAAGCCTAATGCTACTTACACCGCAAAGGCAGGGACCTCTTTGGCCGACCGGAACACGATAGAGTTAAAATCGCAATGCAAACGGCCACGAGCCGACTGTGGAAGATATGCTGCATGTGACCCTGAGAGGATTGCGATACTTCAGCCTGTGAATCTCAATACTGGCAGTCGCTATGAAACCTATCGTGCTAGGGGCCACGGAAGGCAGGTGATTTTCGGGCCGAATACACCATTCGCGTTTAGTCCGAATGTAGTACGTGATGCGTGTGATGTTTGTTCACAGGTCAGCCCGGACGGGCAATGTTATGTATCCAGCGGTTGCAAGAATTGTAAGCATCTCGCACGCGTAGTTCTGAGGGGCGATATGGCCACAGTCAGTTTATCATTATCTTGCATGCCTGGATGAGGCTCACTGTCTGATATGTGATCAAGGTCAGGCCTGCGTAGAACGTTTATAATCCGCTCTCTTTCTATTCGCTCATACAGTATTCCGCGGTAGCTGCACTCCCAAGCTGCATCACGAAAGGCCACATTGACTTCAATGCCTATCGACAGCATGCGGAGGGTTACCGTCGTCTTTACTGCCTTGCCGCACGTTCCGCACGGAATCGTTCCCCCCCAAGTGCGTTTAGAAGTGCTCTGGTCCGAAGCGAGAGCCTGCCATGCGACACGTGACGTCGGGTATGCTCGAAGAGCTGAAACGGATGAACATTGCATGAACCGATTTACGCGTCCTTGCGAGGTACAGCTACAGGCCACATGAAATATAACTGGCAGGCGTAGAGAGAATCAAGTCCACAAAACGTTCAACTCGGGAGAAATTGAAGAAATGAGCATACAAAGGGGGGATCCAGGGGACACATAGGGGCGCAAAAGGTCAATATATGATGCTCAAGAATGTAGGCGAGGCGCAAACTTGGACTTTGCCCTCAGCTTCGTGCCATACCTGCAGCAGAGAAGTATCAATGACAAGCTCGAGAAGAGTGGAGACAACACACTTGTAGAGGACAAAAGGGATTGGCATCATCAGTAAGGCGACACATCCCAGAATTGTAGATGCCCAGCGAGGGTTAAGTGCGCTGTACATCCTGGGAGCAAAGAGCTAAGCCAATGCGAGAGGCACAAAGGTTCAGACCATGGCATATATCACCAATCAGAGTCATACCGGTAAACCGCCTGCTGCAGCGCTTCGTACGACGGTATTAGCAGCAAGGGCGGATGCCGCAGCAAACAGGTAGACGTCTGCACACTATGAGCGGGGAAAGCAGTGACGCCTATAGCGTGGTACTTGCCAACGGTGTAGTTAATGAGCGACAGCTACGCCTGATGTCAAAGTGTGATTATGAGAGCTCTCCAATATATCGACTCACAAAGAGGAGTATGGAGGAGAATCCGAGGAAAAAAGCACCAGACAATGGTCCCCAAACTGTGAGACTGGGAAATGATGTCCATCTGTAGCATCATATCAATGTCAGAAATATTCTAGGGTCAGTTCGGGACCGTGACCACTCACCCAAACCAGAAGAAAGCAATGGCATAGAGAGGGGACGTCCACATGGCCATCTCGAGACGAACCTCTGGAGGCACGTGATGCGGCTTGTACTGTCGGACTGCAGCTTCATAGCGCGGATTGAACACGATAAGGTACTAAAACGAGTGGAGAACGGATCAGCAATGATCCGGCTGTGCTCAACGTCGGGCCTACAACAAAACTAGCAGACACGCAGCCAGCAACTACCGGAAGATATGTCAAACCCAGGGTACCTGATGGAAGAGTCATGATTGTGAACAATGAACACCTCTGAAGGGGTAAATGATTTACCTGGATTGAATCCATGCTCTCCCTGATAAACGCTCGGAAATGCTTCAAATACCATGTACATAGTTCCGTAGATGAACTAAACGGTGTCTTGGTACGTGGTCACCATATACGAGAGTGAACATCACTTACGCTTGTGTACACTGTCGTTGCAGCTAACATTGGCTCCTGAAATAACATTTTGAACGGTCTCAGCAGAGTCTGTTTGATGCGGTCGGTGAATGCTACGAGTTGATTAGTCTCCATGGGTGCGTAATAGCGATGGTCGCCCGTCTCCACACGCATCTTCCGTGCTTTCTGTGAAAGCAGAATGGGGCTACAAATTATAAGCATCACTTTCATGATCATTGCGACGTTTCAACTTACAGGTAGGTCTCTGGCAGAGAAACAATGACAAGCGCAATGCAGACGCCGTTCTGTACATCTCAGTAGTATAAGTACGCTATGCTCGGTACATCTAAATGTCGACTTGCGAAGATCGTCAAGACCCAGAAGGTCCATCGCCAGGAGATGCCAGAGACGGAAATGTAGCCGCCAACAAGAGGTCCCCTGATTTGTTACCATTATCTCCAGCGCAAAGCACATATTGTGAGATGACTCACAGAGCGGATCCTATGAAAGGCGCATTCGCGAAGAGAATGTTTGCCTTTCCTCTCGTACTTGCGTCCCAGCTAACCACAACTGTGAGTAGGGTTATAAGACCATGATTTTTGAACCGCGTACATGTCTGAGATGATCGCTCTATTATAGAAAGGACAAGATGGAACGTTGTTAACAAGTCAGCGAGATGGGGAATGAGGCATACCCGCTGTTGGTGAAGGGAGCTGCCGCAAATATGCCAGCTAACAGGCGGAAAATAATGATTGAGGCCCGGTTCTGAGCGAGAGCACATCCTATTTGAAAGCACTGCAATGCATCAGATGAGCAACATTGACAACTGATGTTATAAGTAATGAACTTACCGTATATATAGGCAACGTGGAGAGAAAGACGGGTCGTCGGCCATACTGTGTCTGGTCAGCTAACAAGACGCCCATTGCACGGTGATAGCACACCTGCTCAGACAAGGGCCCCCACAGCAGCGGACCCACGCAGTATCCAGTCACAAACAATGAGATACATAGGACGACCAACTCTTCGGACATGGCGAATTGAAGAGCTAGGTTCGAGGCGAGTCCAGCAGGCGCGGAGGACGCCACTCCTCTGTCGGAGATCATGATGGGATTTGAGATCCTCAACGATGAGACAATGAGCAAATGAACTTACGCATTGAACGCAATAAGGCTGGCAATGGTTGTCAAATACCACCTCTTGCGGCGGGACCAGTTCTAGCAAAGAAACAGAGACCATCTCCATGAGCTTGCGCGGCAAGGCGAGCGACGCTGTAGAGTAGACATAGCTAACGTACCTTGGGGTCGTCCGGGTCCTCAGGTCCGAATTCAACAAGGAACATCTTCAACTCTTCCTCTGACAGTGCTTGCTTGGCATCGTCGGTATCTTGAGGAATACTCTGTTTTTCAGGTTGCAGCATAATCGACACGGTGGATGTTCACCGAGACTTAGTTATCAAGTCAGCCTTCAAAAGCAGGAAGTAAAAGCCGAAAGTTTCGGGCGGACGTCGACGGAAACATGCGAGGGATAAGAGGTATAATAGAAGCCAAGAGAAGTATTCATATCCAACGCGGAGGTCGCGTGCCGCAATTGAACCGCGGTCTCCGTTCTCGAACGTTTCTGCTGTTCCTCTTGGTTGCTTCCATGTTGCGCCAGTGGAGCTGCATCAGATGGATAGGTGGTCGTCGGATGCAGTTGAGACTTGGAATTCTGGAGACGCCACGAAGCGGCCTGGATCATATGGGGCACTGGAGCGCAAGGCGCCCGGCATATGATTAGATTGCCGGCTTGAACCCCTATCCTATCCCTGCCGGAATGCCGGACTCTGTGCACAGCAGGGTAACACGTATCCGGAGAAACTACTCTCGGCGGCAGAGCCTGAGCGGCTTCGAGTCTTCGACAGAATTCTGATGAAATTGGCTCTGAATGGACATTCCCTATTGGCATCCAGGTGCTAGTTATGAGCTACAGTTTGAGCCCCCATTTTTCTTCGTTGATTGTCCGTGAGGTCAATGCCTTACAGTGGATGATACAGCTGTCCGTATACTACGTGGAGAGTGTACTGATACTGCACGAATAATGTCAAGGTCCCCGGGACAGAAGCAAGGTGGGGCTGCTGTTGGAACTATAGGGAAGTTCGTATGATAGAATCTGGGATTTGTACCGTATCATGGTCAGCAAAGAAGGAAAGAGCTTCGAGCTCCTGGCGGCCGAACGGAAGACCCTGGGTTCTGGGCCCTCGCATCTTGTGCTACGTGCGCATCTTGCCATGGTGAGATCCGATCGTCAGGAGCTCCACTTGTTCCTCGGAAAATGCCCGGGAGGCAGAACTCCCGCAGTGCAACTAAGTGACAGTAAATAAACTCTTGAGATGTACCCGTCATATCAGGGTTCCTCGGGTCCCTATGTACTGGTGTTGTACGCAAGCGCTGGCGACGGACGGCGGTGATCGGCGAAGTTTCTGCTGCGGCGAAGTATGCAACTACGAAACCTTTTCGATTTATCGCGGTCGCCCTTAGAAGCACAATCATGTTCCACCGGATGATATCTGTCCAGGTATCTGTGCAGGCCAGCCAGCCAATGAAAGAGAAAGCATCGCTGTGCGCAGTCCATGTCACGTATCACGACAAACGTAAGCTGCGATCCAACGTCGCCGTGAGATGATGTAAATATTTACTGTCCGAGCCTCCCAGGAGACACGCAACATGCGGAATGTGGCGGTCTGTGGCCGATAGCAGCTCCTCACCGGCTATGTCATTAGTAGCCGGTGTATTCAAGGAGGTGGGCTGTTTCACACGGACCTTTTGAGCGCCAGGCTCGATAACAAGGTTCGTGATCCTAGCTCCGCGGCATCTTTCGGACACTGTATGATCTCAAGTGCAGATCAAATTGAACACAGTATCCCAGCGCCGAGATGTGGAAGCAGGTGATACACGTTCGTGAGCCAAATAAACACGAGGCTGTAAGACCGAACAATCCAGTAGACGCCCGGTATCGGGATGAGCCGAGCTGGAGGAAATGACCCATGGACATAAGCAGATCGCCACCTGGGACATCGTCTCTGGCATTCTTGGAATAGTCTCCATGTCCCATAACGCCGTAATTAATCTTCTCCTGTTGGTTCGACATGTCCCAATAGAGATTATTTGCTGGCACCTAGGTGCCAGTTCTGAATTACCAATTGAGCTCCACTTGTCTCTCGGCAAAAGTGCGGGAGGTGGCGCGCTTGGGGTTCAGAAAATCGCTCACCTAGGTGCCAGCAAATAAGCTCTAATCTCGAGGCGGCGATGCTCCCATCGGACACGGATAACATCATCTGGTTGCATCGAGGGCTTCATTCCATATTCTATCACTGACGTCCCGGTAGGTTTGGACCCTAGCTGATGTCTCGGCATGCGCGACTCTGTGTCACCGCTCCCGAGTTCCACAGACTGCCATTTGTTCTAAGTTGTCTTCCGGTCGAGGTACATGCCGGCTCTTGTGATTCTTCTGAGACCATGTGAGACGCATCTTCTCCATTAGAGGTCCTCGAGGAGCCAGGTTGCAGAGCATGAAGATTCAAACACTACGAGGAAAAATAACGAACTATGGAAGTTACATAATCTTGACGCGAAGTTATCTCAAATCATTATCAGAATGGCTTCTGGTTGTGAAACATGCAGCTCTTCGCAGTAACGCTGGTCTGAAATCATGGGGCGAATTCAATATCGTGAAATTTTCGGCCTCATGTTTGTACAACACTGAATGATAGAGAGATCAGTAGGGACACCCCAAGGGCAGCGCTGGGATTTCGGACGTACCTTCATATTCCCAACTATGAACATTGGCGAGCACTGCTGCGACTACTATCCAGTGAGCATCCCCTGGCAGTACAAATACTGCGTGCGGCGGGGGGTCCCGGACAGACAGAACGTGTCGCCTCTATCTCACGGTTAATGTGGCGGAGGATGAAGTCCATGTGCTCCTAGTGCGTGTCGGGAATTTGGAGCTGTGTGAGTTGTGCGACAGCTTCAGGGCGGGAAATGCAGCTCAGCGCGAGGATAGGACCGAGTCGCAAGTGACGCGCAGTAAAACAGGCTTCCATGCATTGCTTGTAGACAAGAGCACGGCGAGCGAATTGGTGCGGTTTGTGCACGAGATCCCCAAGCTGTGTGAGATCGTGCGCCCTGCGACATGATGATTAATAGTGTGCGTAACATCGCCCTGGCAAGTGTTGCACCTGGCAGCCTATGGGACAGCATAGCACGCGGCCACGTTCTAGACGTTGGTATGTTTCGTTCAGATGTGAGGAGGATTGCGCTTGATTCCTCCCCAGTGCTTGCGCTGGCCAGGTGCATGGGGGCCCGCGGGGTACATGCCACACCCTGGCTCAGCTGCTCAGTGAGCGCGCTGCGCGATCTACGTGATGGTGTCGGGTGAGTTACAACAGTTTGTAGGAAACTGCGACTGATTACAGACGCGACGAACCATAGCGTTTTTCGCACTAGGTTCCTTAAGACGTCGCGTGTGGGTATAGCCCATCGCCTGCCCCCACAACCGCCAGGTTGAGCGGACGGGCCGGAGCGTTGATATATAGTGTGGTGCACTCAGCAGGCGGCGGAGTGTGTGACGATTGGTCGTGGATGTGGTGCACGATTAAGGTTGTCTAAGTAGGAGGTCGGGATGGCGGTAGCATAGCGCGTGTGACTGTGGCGTGGCGCGGTCGTCATCAAATACAAAACTCCTTCTCCTCCTCCTCCCTGGCCATGAGTCTTGGTCATCTCGATGCTCTCTGGCTCTACTTTGTCAATTAACAGAAAGCGGTCTCGCGAGGCTTCACACTATTTGGACTCTCTCAACTATCCAGTGGTGGAAGATTGCCGTACATAGTGGGCCCTGCCGCGCGGGGCGTTTAGCGTGAAATACTGGCGATGATGACTACAAGCCGGTTTGTCGTTGCACTGGAGTCTCGCGGACCGCCCGACGGCATGACCACAAACCACCATGAGCACAAGTCATTCTCGGACTGATTCTTCCTACTCCGGGCTTGCCGTGCAATCCCGCACGCAGCCCTGCTCTTACCTCTTGGCTGCATCTGCTCTGTCGCTGCCTGTCACAGTTTCAACGTCTATGATCCATCACTAGACCGCCGGAAATCGCACGACTGACCGACGAAACGTGGGCTACAAGAGATAAAGTCGCAGCCTGGAAGTCATCCGTTAGACGATTCTCCTTAGCTTGCATCTTGCCGCTCGGAATGGCTTCCTCGGGTTCTATCGACCGAGAGACCGCTGCGGAGTCCACCCGCGACCCAGAGAAGACACAACGCGAAGACGCATCAGGGACGCCTGCCGGTCACGGCGTGACCCCCGGGGCATCGCCAGGGAGCACGCCCGGTCTCATGAAGGCGTTTCTCGACAAGCTGCCGCCGTGGATAGCGACCAACCTGCGCTCGCGGAGATCGCTGAAGCTGTGGGCGCGGTGCTGGCTCGCATCGTGGGTGTGCTTCGTGCTCCTGCTTCCGAACAAGTCTGTAACACAATTGGGCAATGCGTGAGTCGCCCCGTGGCTCAGCTTGATTGTACGAGGCTCATGTACTGATTATGCGTCATGTAGCGCGTTCTTTGCGCTGTTGGGTAGCTTCATGGCCCCACCAAACGTGCCTTTGCAAATATACATCTTTGTGAGTTTCACCCCTTGACCGCAATCACGCTGCGAGCGGGATTTCCGACTTGCAGTCCTGCGAGACCTTCTTCCAGCGGTTTCGTCCGGTGAGAGCCATGCTGCGACGGTGATGCAATCTGTGTGTGTCACCGGGAGGGGTGAAATTAGATGATTGGATAGCTCTATGACGGGTCTTTGTCGTCTGCCTCACTGTTTGATTGAGGGGATCTGAGCTCATGAACCACACTCATCGACGAATAGCACCAGCACGAGCGTTTAACTCATTGGGTGTCTAGTGACTTTCGTCATGCGAAGTGGTTATATGCTTCTGAATTTGTAGAGCGTACCGTTTCTGGGATGTCACAGCCAACGGCGTAGTAAACTCAACCATTTTGACATCTCCCATAGATTTTATCTACCCTAGTCATTGGTCTATGTCTAGGATGGGGCATCGGTGCAGCCGCGATGCGTGCTGCTCTTGCTGCCCGGAACCAAGACCTATTACGAGAACAGCTTCTGAAAACGGAACAAAGGTCTGGGAGCAGATGACTTGCATGGAACCGATACTCACCTTCATGTCCAGTGCTGCGGGCCTCGCTAACGTTGATGCCTTGTTCCAAGCTAGCATCTTCGAAGGCAATTTTCTAGATGCTCGGTGAGCTCATATGCGTATTGAACCGGGTTGGATCTCAAGTAATTCTAGTTCCTCCGTGGTATTTGGCTGTTTTCTAGGAGTGTTGGCCTTCGGATTTGCGCTAATTCGTGCCTATGCCCCAAAACTTATAATCCTGAGCGTATTCGCCACGGTCTCCATGGACGTATTCTGTATGGGTGATCACCAATTAACAGATGTCCCTTATCTAAGTTCTGGTTGTCGCAGAGCTATGATCCTCTATTCCCATTTGGCGAATATACCATCATTCTGTCGCTTGTCGAGTCCCTCGCCTGCTACGTAGGGATCGGGCTTATCCTGATAACGTTCCTGTTCCCGGAGACGCTCAACCATGCGTACCTGTTGGGCATTTCATCCCTCCTGGACAACCTTAAGGGCATGATTGAGATGCAGGACGAGATTTTGAATGCCCAGCCAGAAGACCTAGCTCTTGGGACGCCGTTGATGACGAAGATGATGGGCTCGCGAGCGGCTGTTGTCGGGAGGATTCAGCAAGGTGAGCTCAGATTAAGACGTTCGCCATCTCCAGTGGACTGAATTTGCCATCGCTAGTCACTTCGCCGCTGACCTTCATCAACTTCGAGTTCAGTTGGGGGAAGTGGAACGGCCAAGACATCAAGAAGCTATCAGAACCTCTTCTTGCTGTCATAGCGCGAGTAGGCAAGTCCTAGTATTATGAAGGTCGTGAGATTCTTCTGATCTGTCATGATACAGCCTCCCTGCAAAGTTTTGCCAAGATGATCGGGCACCCATACCTCCAAACAGGCGAATCCAGCGTTATCAGCCTGCCCTCGACATCCGAGTCTACCGTCGAAGATGCCACACCGATGTTCGGCGATACGCACCTCCTGCGGCACTACCGCAAATACTACCACGATGCCGAGGCCGCGCACCATGTCCGCATTGTGGACGTGCTCCCCACGATTCGCAGCGCCACGCTCGACCTACGGACCGCCTGCGCGTCGTGTCTGGGTGCGCTCAAGAGTGTTATCGACGCGGTCAACACCAAGCGATATGCGCGGGACAATGTCGAAGTCACTGATGTCGCGCTGTCTGCGCTGCGCCAGCAGGCGGCCGCACTTGACGCCGCGCTTGAGGCATTCAAGACGAGCCAGCGCCAGGCGCTCGTACAGCCGTTTGAGAGCCTGCTGCAGCGCGCGGAGAAGGAGCGCGACGTCCCGCTCCGGTCGCTGTATATCTCGTACTGCTTCGCGGCTATGCTTATTGTAGTGGGCGACGCGGTAAATGGGCTGGCGAAGGCGGTGCTAGCACTGGCTGAGCGTCGTACAAGGAATAGGCTATGGTGGCCGCAGGGCCTGAGGCATGTCGGACAGGTGCTCATGCAGAGGAGCTCGTCTGGAGAGCAGGCTCTTGGGGAGGACGGTGTCCCGGATGATGGCGGGCAGGAGACGAGGGAGGAGAAGTCCTATAGTAAGTTGGACGAATGCATACGTTACGTTGGTCAAGTGCTGATATCTACGTGGTGCAGAGCTGGATCCCGACAGCCGGCCGCCGACCAACTTCATGCAGCGTATAGCGAACCATATTCACAACGTGTATCGGTGGAGCAGAACTCCGGAAGCACTAGTGCGTTCTTGGAAGACTTGCATGTGTCCTGAGCTAACAGACCGTCGAGCAGTTTGCGATCAAATATGCCGCGATAACGATTTTGCTATGGCTGCCCTCAGTGCTCAAAAGCAGTGCACGTGAGTCAAGTATTTTTCAGAAGACTCGGTGACAACGCTCATGGTGTATGCCAGATTTCGTCTATGCACAGAAGGGTCTTTGGTGAGTGTAATGTCTTCGGGGAGCTGACCGGCTACTTACGCTAACATCGCAGGGCACTTATCATGGCACAGACCACACTGAACATCTACGTTTCTGACCAGATCTTCAAGTGAGCGCATTTTCATCTGACCTTGATGGCGACTTACCCTGGATCAGCTATGCCTTGCGCCTACTAGGAACCTTTGTAGGAGCGCTCGTTGGTATGGTGTGTTGGTATATAGGTAAGCACCTCAACGTGTGCGTCTTACTTGCAATTCATACGTGTGGGCCCCAGGCTCTGGACACGGCAATGGAAGCCCATATGGAATGGGGGCGAGTGTCGCAGTCTTCTTACTGCCCCTTATATTCTGCCGGATATTCTCTCCTCCGCAATATCTGCAAGGTGTCGTCATGAGCGGGGTTAGTAGCATGGTCCCTCCATTGTCAATACAAATAACTAACCTTGATTCATGAAAGGCCACATTTACTCTGGTTGTAGGGTATTCTTGGCTGGACGAGCATATCGCTGTAATCGGGAATGTTGGGAAAGGCTGGTCTGTCGCCTGGAGGAGATGGGTCCTTGTCATGATCGGTGCGTCAATAGGCTCTACCGTGAGGGGGTCGTCAGCGCTCATCAAGAGCATTTCTAGGCTGCCTCGCGTCCTTCGTAATCATGATGCTGCCGCCGACCTCAGGACGGAAGGCCGTCCGTCTGCGGAATGCGTCCACGATCTCGTCGCTCTCCTACATTTACTCTCACCTTATGGCTTCCTGGATCAGCGATCTACGCGCCGGAAGCGACGAGAAGGATCACATCCAGGGACATGACTGGAGGGTTAAGTTCCGTGGCTTGATTTGCGAGGCCGGAGAACAGCTCCAGGCTCTCAGAGCGCAAACTGCCATTGCCCGGTGGGAAGGCAATATCCGCGGGGTGTGGCCGAAGGAGGACTACGAAAGGCTTGTGAATGTTCAGGCCGAGATGGTCGGCAGCCTCGCTCTCGTGAGTGTCTGTAGTGTTGGATCTCATGACAAAGACTGATCTAGCTTCCAGCTGGGAGGAGCTCTAGCACACTTGGATCGGAACATGAGGATCGCGTTTTTGCAGTATACCAAAGTGGTAAACCCAAACTTCGTATGTTGTGCCCAAGAAAAGCTATTGGGTCGAGTTGTCCTGATAGAACGCTTCATCAGATCAGCGATGTCGTATCTACGTTCTCCCACATCTCACAATCTCTCCGCACGGGCGAGCCCCTTCACAGGGCTCAATACCAGAATCTCCTAGATCGATTACATTATCATGGCGACATGGCCTATAGTGCATATGCCCAGGAAACTCAAGAAAGAGGAAGAAAGGAGGCCATCAATGCTGTGACCAGCTACGAGTACATGTTCTACGCGAGTGGTATCGTTGCTGTCTTTCAAGTACTCGAGGTGCGCGCTTCGCTACATGTGCCCGTCGGTCCTGTTATTCATATCTGTTTCTAGGGCTTGAACGAATTGCGTTCAATCACAGCCAAACTCTGTGGTGAAGTCCCACTAGAAGGATTTGATCGTTGGAGAGAGGAGTATGACCGCGTCCATTTGGTCGTGTGACTGGTTCTTTAGTACCCATCTTTGTAATCTTTACAATACCCTTGCGTAGAGATGTCGACCCTATGCCCTTGTAACGTAATTGCACCGGTTCGTTTGCCGCTATACACTCTGAATTGATCTTCACGAGGTCAAGTTGGTAGTCAGATGAGGACCATGTCGGCCAATGTTATGGTTTGTTGGGTCCACGGACGCTTTCTCCTAACGCCACTTTTATCACCTCCGATTCTTAAGCTCATGCTCGATACTCCCGGATAACGTTCTCTCGCTGCTGGCGGGTTATCGCTGTCGTGATGTTGTGCTTGTATGCTTTTGCAGTCTGCTTGTTGCAATTATGTCTTGTTCGCGGCCTCTCGGTGGTCCCGGCGGAGCAGCAACCTCTGGAGAGCCTCGCAGGAGGGGGCACGTTAAAGCGGTTCGCGGCAGATCCGCTATCGGGCTGGGACGTTGATCATATTCTTCAATCTGCAGAGGTCAGCTGAATGTAAATGAATTCGAGAACCGAAGGGTTCATGGACGTGTGTACAGGAAGCAAACGCGGACGTTTGGAATGTCGGGCCGTCACACGTTGATATCTACTTCCCGTCGCACATCGATTATCTCGTCTCGCCTCTGAGCTTAGTCGACGTGCCACACGTAACGACTTCTATACCAAGACCTCACATTGAACCGTCATCGAGCGAATTCATCACGACTGGTGCATCATGGAACCTGACGTCCCTATCCAACACAACCTACCATTCAGCCTACCATCCACTCTATGAGATTGAGGGCTTCATGCAGGAGCTTGAGTCTCTGTATCCAGACATCGTCCAACTCGCGTGCATCGGACACTCTGCTGAGGGTAGGGAGATGCTGGCAATGAAGATTTCAAAGGGTACACCAAGTAGCAAGAATCAGAAGACCCAAGCAGGAGTGGTGATAGCAGGGGCACAGCATGCGAGGGAGGTGAGCTGGGCAAGACGCTGTTGATGTATCCAATGTTGACCAAGACGACGATGCATAGTGGATTGCGACGTCCACTGCTCTATATATTGCGCATGCGCTCGTCTCGGATGCGTCGGAGCCGTTTGCCATGTCCACCTTATTGGAATCATACGTATGCCGCAGATAATGGTGTCTATCCACAATCGTATTCACGTTGAAATGGATCTAGGACTTCTACATCATTCCCGTACCAAACCCGGATGGCTACGTATATACATGGGAACGTGATCGCTTCTGGTGAGTGTACATGGTATCCGGAGCCTCTGTCAATGTCTAATAGTATTACGACTGACGCCTGTTGCTGGCAGGTACAAGAATCGCCAGATTATTGGCCCAAATGAAAAGTGTGTTGGCCTTGATATGAACAGGTGGGTCCATATTCAATCTCATCGTCGTCCTGACATTGAATTGGCATTTTCATAGAAATTGGGTATGATCCTTAGCTCGTATCATTTCACCATACTTCATGGATATCTTTCTAATAGGGTCACAAATGGAAGGCAAAAGCGCGCTCCCCGCAAGGTCAGGCGGACTCTGAGCTATCCAAGCTCGATGCGCCGTCTAAAGGGACGGACCCGTGCACCCATTGGTATCCGGGCCATCGGCCGTTCGAGTCTCCCGAGGGAAACAATATCGCAAATTACATCACGACCCTTCCGGGGCTGCGGGCGTACATCGATTTAAGGAGCTACGGCCAGATGGGTAGGCAGTCTTATCGGTCCTCAACGAGCATATGATCATATGTCCATCCAATGTTCGTGACATGCAGTCTCAACTCCATTCTCCTACTCGTGCAAGAAGGTCCCGAAAGACGCAGAGGATCAAATTGAGGCCGCGTTGGGTGCCATCCGTGCAATCAAGGCGATACATGGAACAGTGTTTACGGTGCGTCTGTCGCGTCGTTCTACCCCTGATGTAGGTGACCGATGTCAAACCAGACCGGGAGGCTCTGTCGGTCGTTGTATAAGTGCGTCGCAACCTGGCCATACATATTATCGTCACCCTGACCACAGCGGTTTAACAGAGCGGGCGGGAACGTCATCGACTGGATGTATGCGAAAGCCGGGATAAAGTTCGCGTATGCGGTGCACCTTCGAGACACAGGAACCGTATGTTGTCACTTTGCGCCATGGCACCTCATTCTGATATTTGAGAATCGACAGTATGGTTTCTCCCTTCCACCTGAATGGATTCGCCCGGTAGGCGAGGAGACAGCGAACATGATACGGTTCATCGCTGGCTTCATCCGTGGCAAGCCATGTGAGTGTCTTGCCGATCAGAGCTATCGTGTTCCTGAAGCTTCTTCGACAGTGTAACAAAATGTCTGAGAGGAGCTGAACCTGTAGGATTAGGAGCCCGGTTCGATCTAGCCTGCATTGCTGTTCGTTGTCACAATCTGTTGTATATGCTCTATGTCTCGTGGTACTTGCAGAACGTTGATGTGTTATTATCATGGTAGAATATCGAAGTGCTGGAACTCATCACCTGTTTCGATCACCACAGACTTGCGCAATGCATACCGCAGACAGCGACTCGGAGCAATAAGTTGCGCAAAGGGCATGCCTGGAATCTTCGAAGGTGGGCGTAAGGATGCTTATCAGTACGAAACAAAAGACTCTCGCAACAATGAAGACAAAGTGACCGGGCCTCCATGTAAGCGCAGTGGGAGTAAATGTCGACTATGTAAAACGATAGGACGAAGACGAAGTCAAGGGGTATAGTGAATGTCGTGGTAGAAAGCTGAGCCATAAAGTAAGGTAGTATGAATGAGAGCGCGGTAACCCATCGATGATCGAATGAGCTCGGGCAGCCAACACTCAGCATACAGCTAAATACGTGTGCTATTTGCACATTGAGGTAGCCTGGACAGCTGCCAACCACGGGAACGCACAACTGACTTGTTGGAGCACTTGTAGACAGGCGAGTGGTTGCGCACGATGATCGAGCGTCGCATGAAGTGAGGAGCGGAAGGCTTGTAGATGCGTGTTTGTTGCGCTCGAAGGCTGTGGGCAGCGCGGTGCATGGTGCAGTCCGGCATCGCAGCAAACGCAGAGCAGCAGATACACTTTCTACTGCACATGCGTCTTGGGGCGGCAGCGTCGTACCGTGGACAATTAGTTGGAGCGCGGTAAAAACCACCATCCTACGCCCGCTGTCCATCCCGCTGTCACCGTCGTCGGCGCGGACCCGGGGAGCACTACGTTCTCTACGCGGTGCCACCAGCTACGTGGGATGTACAGCGTCTCACCCTCGTGGAGTATGCAGCTCAGCGCGTATGTGGACAGCGCTCCGATGGTCGAAGAAGAGGGGACAGTAGCTGTGGTGACCGTGGATAAAGGAACGAGGATAGAGAAGGGGTCGTGCTCGGTTTCTGTAGTTTCCTCGAGAAACATAGGAGCCGGAGTATGCGAAAGGCTCGAGATATGCTCATCCGCGACTTTGTTGGTGGGTATATACGCGTCGTCTGAGGTTCCCGCCCGCTCTACAATGCCGCGTGGGTGAGGGACGAGTCGCAGATCGAGGCTCGACGTATTTGGCTGCACACTCCGCGGACTTGTGAGGTGCTCTGACATGGATGGTGGAAAGAGTACGAAGTGCTTTCCGTAGGTGCACGGAGCGGAGGACGCTTGTAAGTGGTAAACGTTTGCGTAGGGGTCATGGTGGATGGGTGTCACCTAAACAGTGAAGAGAAGACCATGACGAGTGAGGGTACTGCACACGAACCAGAGTTAGTGCTTTGCAGGGGTGAACCCCCGGGTGTCCGGGGCATTACCCCTACCCTTACCCGCCACGGGTACGGACCCGTCAGACGCGTACCCCTGCAAAGCACTAACCAGAGTGAGAACACTGACAGCTCCGGCAGGCCCGATGAAGAAACTCGTTTGATACAGGTCAACCTCGCCTGCTTCTATCAACTTTTCTAGCACATGAGGGGGTCTCACTAGCCGCCTCAGCTCAGGTATCTGCACATCCGCAAGGTCCAAGTACAATCAGTACGCGGCTGAGTTCGAGAGCCACAGATCTATGCACACCTCGTCCGCCCCACGCCACTGTGCCAGGTAGACCTGCTTCCCTTCAATACAGCCGCTCTTACTTCGTTCAAGCCACTCGACGTAGTGACCTAGAGGTATCTCGATGCGGTCGAAAGCGCCCGGGCCTCTTACGTCGTATCGCCCGAGCTCGAGTTCAATAAGTCGGTCAGACGCTGAGCGAAGGGCTTGTAAGAGCTCTAGCCCACGCATACTCGCAGCCTGATTCGGGATAGAAGTGCGCGACAACTCGGGTGTTCCATTTCCTATGGGTGTGCAGGAGACAACGAAGGGTTCAGCTCGCGCGGAAAAGTCCAGTTTGCTGAGAGATGCGGGCGTAACTCTGAGGATAGGTTTGGCGCGAAGAGCATAGCCGCTGTTGATGGAAGACTGTGTAGAGATATGCCGTGCTAGGAGACGACGAGGATAATGTATGCAAATCGCGTACGCAGCAAGACGGGAAGACATGCGTGTGAAGCGCCCAACCCACCCGTTTATTTCTCGTCAGTTGTGTGGAGAACCGAGACGGGGTCAAAGGACTCGCCATAGGGCTCTGCTCTTCCGAATCATCAACCAGGATTAGAAGGCAAGAAAAAGAAGAGAGTAACGAATGTAAAGGGAATATCTCCGAACTTGAAAGATTGCACATACATGCACGAGCGCAGAACATTCAGAACAAGCATATGTAGAGGGCTCGTTTTCGATCATGCGTCTATATCTTCCTACCATTTTTCTTGCCCGAAACTTTGGTGTCCTTTAGAAGTACATGTACTGCCCAACAGAATTTAAACGGAAATGGCTAATCATTGCTTCACGAGGTTCAAATGTAGGTCTAATTCCACGCTGAGAAGGCGTTGATGCGACTCGAGTTGCCTAAGCTCATGAACCGAGTATGCGTGACTCACTCCTAGGAGGACTGTTACTCATCGATACCTGGCCAGGAATACAGTCAATTACACATATCAGCAAATAACAGGTGTTTCTTTGCGCCAGACAAACCATTCGGTGATCGCGATTTAGCACCGGATTTGTATGTCTGCTGGGAATATGGAATGTATTGAGGTTGCAATGATGCAGCGGGTTTTGCCCGAACCATCGGGCGCTACGTTATCACCTTGCTTGCAAGGTCTCTCAGACTGACAATTGTCACCGGTTTTCCGGTCACCGATTCCCACGGTATCACGTGAATGTCCAAATCTGGTAATCGCCCACTTCCCGTCATTCGAGACATCGTCCAAGCGATCCTCTACGAGCCTCTACGCCCATTTGTGCGATTCCCGCTGGAATTACAACTTATACAGGACATAGTTATGAAATACATTTTCTCTCGCCGCTTTGATATGTAGCGCTTGTAGATGCGCCTGCGTGTGCCAGCAAATACACGGGCACAACGTGAGAGAACGTCCATTGATCCTCTCCTTTGCTTGCACATGAATAACCTCTCTCCAGAGGTCCGATACCATCTCCGGATTGATGCCGGATCTCAGGCCTTCAGTGTTCACAAACCAAAAGCCATGATGCTACCAGTCATACTTCATTCTATGGTTTTGAGCTGAAATTGATGTTCACATCTTTGTGACCGAGCACAAGTGATTGCAGCATTGTAATGTTATTCTCCTCCATTTCTCCATGATGAAATTGGTTCTAAAATCCCGTCAGACCATATTTGTAATGTGTATTTGCTCTTTCAGGATAATCAGTGTCAAAGGCTTCATGGAAGACTCATCCTACGAGAGGGTCTGTCTCATCCAATGCAAGATTGATCATTTTGAGAGCGAGCAAGGTTATTGCCGCCTTGCGGCTACTTACTTTTCTAGTGCTGAGGTGAAGACGAACCTGGCCGGCATAGCGTAAGGATCTTGGATGCCGTCAAGTCGTTCGTCCTCCTTTCGCTTTGCAGACGGGGCTTGAAGCGGCACGGATACACTACGCTCGGTCGGACAGATTAGTAGACTACATTGAACCCGAGAAGGAGCGCACACACCCATGAGCAGGTTCACCCGCACCAGCACGGCTTTTCTCCCTGCGCCTGCTGGAGTTAGCCCACAATCAACTCCGCTGTCCAACCTACGTACCTCTCTGCAGCGACAGCGACTGGCATGGGCAACAGTGACTTCGACCAACCAGCAGGACTTGTAGGGGCAACAGTCACTGATGGCACATTCTCTTCGTGCTAGGGTTCGTTTGCGGCACTCACACCAGACGGCATAGGCACAACTCTGTCATCAGTCGGCGTGGTGGTACGGGGCCCCCCTTTAGTTACCCTGTGGCGCAATGTGAGTACTCCTTGCAAAGCTAACACTCGGGATTACTCACTTTGACTTCTTGGTGGACTTGCGCTTAGGTGGCTTCCTCGTGATCGACAAACAGTGGCAGGATTTCAGCAGCGTATGGGAACAGAAGATAGGTGCCTTGACTCGCAGACCAAAGGTGAGCTTATATGTCGATCTCTGCACGCATGTGAAAATTCACATTTCGACCGACCGTCAGGTCTGCCGCCGCGGATGCCCAAATTTGGCGGTCCTGTCACGATTCAAACTGACATATCCTTTCCGACGCCGGCTGATGACACCCCGGTTTAATCTGCAACTTCCAGGTGGGCCAATAGTCGCCCTCCAGCATCCGCGCCGCCATGTTCACCCGCTTTTGGTGGCGCGCATTTCCGGCTTCCGCAGTGTTGCATGGCCGGCTGACAACGACCCTGGTCAGAGACTGCATGATGCCCGACGGAGCTGGTCAGCCTCGAGGCTGACAGCGACCTTAAGTCCAACCACTCAACCACGCACCAGTTCACAACTTAAACTCATATTTTCTGTCCCACCAGAAGCATGTCATTTATTCGAGGTGTGTATGTCACTCGGCCCATGCCCATCGCTCTGACCTAGCACAGGCAAAGATGGACAATTTGTTCGCGAGCTGTGGCCTGCCCCACTCCCCCGGTGCGGTGTTGCTGTCGAACAGTTATTGCAGGACCTGTGGCACATCATGCCATCGGAGTACGACCAGTTATCATTGTGGGCTACATTGCAGGCCCCGGACGAGGGGGACCATCACACTGGTCCTTGCCACCATTACATGCTCACGTACTTGAGCCCTTCGCCTGGCCAGGCCGTCGTCCAGGTTAAAGTTCACGTCCAAGGGTTCCTGGGCTCTTTCAATGTGAAGACTTTAGGTGATTGGAACAGGGACGCTGTTCCTTGTTCCTAGCATCTCGGTGACTGTCAACATTCTGACTAGGTCTGAACACCACCTTCCGAGAGCCAAGCAGCACATTACATTGATAGGAGGGAACGACCGAGCACAGGAGGCATTTGCCGTGCAGTGGCATGCTGTCCGCGAACTACAGAGCTTTGTGAGCGACTCATTAGGGGAGCAGTCTCTGGCCGAAGAAGTCACAGAAGGCAAACTCACCTTCGCCCGCCCAGTTTTTAGTCGGGTCAGTATCGATGTCCTTGTGTAACACGAAGCTCATTTCCATCCCAGATCACTCCCGTACACCCCCCCCCCCCCCGGAATTCAATTAACATCTCTCGACGGTCCCTCAGGCTGTGCCCGCAGATACACCAACGGTCGCAAATGGGTAGTCGCACACCACATTGGGGGAGTGACCTCGTATTGTCAGATGCATCCTACACGACGAAATTGGCCTTGTAGGTGCATCTGTACCAGTTCATTCCGGCCCCGTGTTGAACAGGTGCATCTGTTCACTGGCAGTGTTGCGGATGCATCTGTTCAAACCTCACGTGAGTTGCCTCATCAGCATGCGGATGCATCTGTCCGCTGCGCACGCGATGCATCTTCTGTTGCGCAGGTGCATCCATTGCACTGAACAGATGCATCTACCACATGAAACCGCTCCGCCCGCGTAAAAAGAGCGTGGCGACTGACTCGATCCACTTACTTAGAGACCACACAAGTAGTTTCCTTCGGCGCATACCCACTATACTATAGCACTATGCAGTTCATAGGCATATAGGCTTTCTCAGCTGTACTAACACTCACACCGAACGCCGGATGCACCTGTCCCGACTCCCGTACCGATCCCAATTGAATTGACTGTCACACAATACATCTAATCGATTTCCTTCACGCTGCCACATACCCCCACTAATCCTTCCGAGTGAAGCAACGCATCGTATATATCGATGCGTCCATTGAATCGACCCTTCGCATCTTGCAACAGACAGTGATACCTTGCCGCTTGCCTATCCCTTCCGTCAGTGTTGTCTACTACGTGATCTGATCAGGTTTCTTACCTCCGACCGTACGATGCATGCGCAAGTCGTCCCCTCCTCTCCCATTCTCCGCTCCTTTGATGCCAATCTTGTGTCCAGTGCTCAAAGAAGCGCACCGTCCGACGCATTTTCTCTTCTAGCAATAATTTCTGCTCTGTCCAATGCGCCTTGAGGGCGTTTCTTCGGAACCAATGCACCCTCAACGCTATGTCCAATAGTTAGCACTCTGTTGGTGGCCGGTATTCAGTGTACTTGCCATCTGACATGAAGTCCTTCAGAGCCGTGTCTTCCGACTCCTTCAACCATGACGCATCTTCCCAAATCCAAGAAGACGTCTTCCTGCTTTCTCCGAGTACTTGGTCTTCATCGCGCAGCGTGAATGCAACTAGATCGGATGCCTTCAGTTCCCGCAACTTGCAGTCCCCGGCTTGCTCCGCCAAGGCTAAGATGCGCTCGCGTGCTCGGCGGTATGTATCTGCGGCAAGCTCGATCGCTTCTCCCTGACGCTTGATGTGCTGGCGAGACCGCGTCATCGGCACTTGACCTGTCACCTCTCGTTGTTGATGTTTGAGGGAGAACTTGGTAATCAGGTGTACTCGGACCTCAGCGAGGGCGTCATTTGCCTGTCCCTCACGCAGACGTCTTTCCACATCTACCGCCTCTTTCATCCTGGCTGAGCGAATGAGGTCAGCATCCAGACTCGAAGGCAGGTCGATACGTATCGCGTCAAGCTGGTCCCTTTCCTCGCTACAAGTTCCCCGCCCACTTGACTGCACAGGTCCACTAGGCGGCTCGATGAGCATGTCAGCGCGCTGTCTGTCTTCTCCGTCTACACCTGCTTGCATCTCCAACCACGCCGCAGCCAACACAGGGATCAGAAACACGCTACGCAGTTTCTGCCACACGTCAAGTCGCGAGTAGAAGCGTTCGAGCTTTGCCTGTATGCTGTCGCTGACTTCGTCGTCTAAGGTATCACCATCGAGGTCCGCGATCAGCTCCACCCTACGGTCGTCAGCGCTGACATGTCACACGAGATTCTAATACTCACCTAAGCTCCTCAAGTTCAATCCCCTCTTCGAGGACACCAATTAAACCTCGACGCTGTATACGAGATGTAGTGCTGGTCTCTTGATTCAAACGTGCGCTGATTTGTTTCTGGGACAATGCTGCGAGCACAAGTCAGCTCCGAACCACGGCCTCTCCATACCACGCACCGGCGTCTTTTTTGATTTCATATGGATTGTTCAATCCTTCGTGCGTTGCCAGATCCACCACTTTACGCAAGTAGTCCGCTTCTACCACCTTCCATTCTTGCACCTTGGATGCTGGCAATTTCTTTTCCAATTTTGTCACCTCCTCCGATAGCACGCTGGATTGCGTTACGGCCTCCTTGTGTTTCACGACTAGTGATCGTGCTGCCAGGCGGCTCATCAGTTGAGTACATATACAACCAAAGACACGTACCCATATCGTGTACCCTGCGCACATTCACGTCGGAATGGTGGTCATTGATTATATCGTGTCGATGACCTGCCGCCATCTCCCGTGTGCGTGCTGCGAGTCCGTTGAGGATCGACCAGATTCGTTCAGGAGCTTCACCGTCAGTCATAGCCGCCCCCGGCATCCAATAGTAAGAGAATTTATATCGGCATGAGGCTGTATGTGCAGGGAGATGGAACTTCCCTATCACCGAGAACGTCCTCGGGAATCGAACATGCTGGATTGACAGTAACCGAGATCTGTTGGTCTCAAACCACTTCATCCGCTTCTGGAAATTCTTCCGGTATTGGCAATTGATGTCATAACCGGCAATGATCAGGAGGATGTTCATCCACCGCTGCAGTCCCGATATTGTAGCGAAGTCAACATTCGCAAACCTGTTGGCGCCATTATCTGCCTGCTATCTCTTGATCTAAACAGAAAACATACCTCTCACCCTTTTGCAGGTCCACTCCGCCACCTGGCAAAATAAACATATGCCTCGCGCAGCTGAGGCCCACTGTACCCGACACTCGACCTCCATAGCCTCCATAACCCATCGCGCCGAATTTATGGCACGTACTAGGCTAGCCCCGCGATCATTGACGATGTTTAAGCAGCGTGCGCACGGTCTCATGTCATGATAGCCACTCACCTCGCGCTCCAGAGGTCCTAAATCCCGTTGATACACCTTGAAGTCCTGCACGTTCGCAAAATATGCCGCGCCTTCAGTCAATGCAAAATCGTTTGGATCAGATGGCTTATCCCGCTGGTTTTGTTGAAAATTGCCATCCATTGTCGTGAAAATAGCCTCCAAATATCTATACGGCGTTAGCGAACATTTACTTCGGGTACATCTGTCACGCACCGCAAGTGCTCGGGTCGTGATCGCCACCGCGGGTCCATATTCATGCCTGGTTGCGGGCAAGATGGACACAAGACCGCTAGGCATCCGGCGGCCAACTCTCGCACGGGTTCCACGCCTGCCCGTTTCACAGCCCGGAGCCAAATAAACTCCTGCATCGAGGCTAGAAGCTCTCGATAGCGATCCTATCAAACAGCTGGTCGACATGCAAAGCACCCGGATTATATGGGGAAACCTGCCAGCACTCACCGGAACACATTGAGGTTGAATATTGTTTGTTCGTCGCTGCAGATAACGATAGAAGTCCTGGGCTGGCAGCTGAGCCTGCAAAGCCAGGAGGTGGAAGTCCTTGAGAACCTCCACTGTGAATGCCGTCACCGGCTTCTCCCAAGTTGCCGGCCATAGACCATGTGAGATGAGTTGCAGTGCGGCTGGGGTGCTCTCTAGCTCATCATCCAAGCACGCACAGAAGCGAACACCAATTTCATCCACGCCGTGACTGTGCACAATGGTCATTCGGCGGGGCTCTGGCAAAGCGGCCACGCACTTTTGTCCGCCATGGCCAAGGTCTATAATGAGACCCAAATTCCCCAATGATTTGCCTGCCCAAAAGCCTCGTCCGACCTCCCATTCCTCCTGACGGTGGAATGGCAGATGTTTGTGCATGATGACCGTGCATTTTTTGCAAAGCACGCGCGGCAGAAAACAGTCCACACACCTGTATGCACTCTCGCACGTCGTTACGGGAGCACACCCACTGTTTGACAGCTCGATTCTGCAGCCACATTCCTGGCGAGCGGCTGCGCCCGGGGACTCTTCGCGCCCTAACCAAGTATGTAGCGCACGTTGCGCCCATTGGCCAACAAATTGACTGAGCCTGACCGAGCGTGGCTGAACCAGACGCATTCAGCTTTGGTAGAGCAATCGAGATGCTGCATGTGCTCACCTGCGTACCACGACGTGGCTCTAACGGCACCTCCGCAACACCCACCGGTACCGACTGCTTGGCCTCATAAGGCATATCTGACAATTTCACGGTAGCGTCCTGTACGTCAGCAGAAGGGGCCTCTCGCACCTGCTGGGATCCACTTTCTCGGATTTGCCCTGCTCGTTTGCTCAAGCTGCCCCACACATCGAATCGCCGTGAGTTGGGACGTTGAGAGGCTTGGCGACCTCGAGCAGACTTGTCAAATGTACCAGTCAGACTGCTGGTGGTGCTGGGGCCGCTTTTCTTGCGTGAACGGGGTGTTGGGAAGCGCATGATAATAACTACAGCTGAGCCATAGACTGAGAGGCGACACCTGAACCTGACGTGCGTCAAACTTTTCGCTGGCGCTTCTCGGACTGCCAGGCGCTTGCCTTCAGATGGGCGGCTATGCCATTGTGGCGCCTCCGTCAAACATTTTGTGCGCGACATTCCACACTGTACTCCAGTGGTAACATCGTCAGGAGGGTCTCAAAATCTTCCTTATGCTTGCCCCGGATGACCTGACAACTTTATTTTGTATGTTTTAATGACAGCCAATTGGGCTCAAGCGACGAGTTTTCGGGGACGTTATTGACTGCAGAACGCGTTCTAACTTGCAGTGGCGCACCTCACCCACCTTCCACCACAACTCAAAATCGGACATATCCAGCCACACCACCTGCTACACACGCCAATACACCCTAAGCAGCAGCAAACACTGTTCTGAAGTCTTCTGCGACTCAATGGGCTCCTCATATGAAAGGTATATCCTCTACATTACCTCCTAATCACCGCTTACACTGCCTAGAAATGCCGAAGCTCGTCGGGAGTACCAACGTCACTACAATGCTGTACATCGTATAGGGCGTCGGAAGATAAGCAAGGAAGATCGGGAGGTGCGACAGGAGATGCGCCGCTTGGAATTAGATGGCGAGAGGCCGTCAGTTCTTTCCTTTCTTTCATACCAAGCCAACTGAATTCATACCATTTGTGTAGAACATATCATAATGACATTATCCGCAAGTACCCCATACGCGACACCGAGTGTACCCTCGCTATGCATCACAGTGAAGCCAGAGTCTGGCAGGCACTATGCGAGGACTTGCATCATCGCAAGGGACTTGGCGGCGAGTGGAAGGAAGAGTTTTTGCAAGATATCTGCCGCGAGCTCGACAACTGTGTCTCCGATGCTCGTTCTCGCATTGACCGGGACCCAGATGATGCTTCAATATTACACCAGCAACGACGCCGGGTCGCGGTGTATTACCAATTTCGTGATCTCTTGTCTCAGGGTGAGCTCGTCTTAAGTTACGCTGGAAGGGATGTGGCCTTGGTCATACAGCGCAGATGGCATGTGACTCTCCAATTCGCTCATTTCATTCTAGTTTTAACCTCCTGCCATTTCAGCGTGAATTTGCGTACCCTACGACAGAAGTTTGGGATATGAATTACAATTAGGATGACAGTTACATAAAGCTACGGTGCGACTGAGGCCGAGAGTCACCCATTTACATGATCGATGATGCATATGTAAATCCGCCTCCATGTAACACTGGCTCTCTGATGTAGTCGATACAATGACATATGTCGGAGGGCGCATGACATAACCTCGTTGTGGCAACACAGCGGCGTGCCCGATCTGGATCGCCACGACAGAATTTGAACTTGTCGCTACACCACTTCTATCCTTCACTCATCCGCATCGCTGCACACTACCATCTACTCTATCATTAGCCATGCCTCCTTCCAACTTTGGACGACTCAGCCGTGCGGAGGCCGAGCTTCTCGAGCGCGAGTTCGCTTCACCTCAAGTTCAATTTTGGCTCGCATCCGGCCAACCAGGCCGCATTCGCCAAGTCGCAAACCATATTATCCACCAATATGTCTCTGAACTTGGTGATCCTCTGAATGCCGAATCCGATACGGAATTCGAGGAGCGCAAGGGGACCCTGAGGAATCGGGCAGCAAGAACCCGACTTATTCGGCGCCTTGACGAGACTGACCAGGACTGCAGAATTCGCCTTCAAGGCATTCCCGGGGTATGTACTGTCCGTGCCATCTGTACTATTACTGACCATGTAATCAGTTTATCCACACATGGGTCCAATATCGAGTTCAGCATGATGCTAGTCGCGGCCAGTGACCCGAGTGCTTCAATATCCGTGTGACGGACACCTTCCGGCGGGTAACAACTCAAACTAAAGCCGTATACAATATGTGGGGAAGGGGGGTGTTTGAGACGGCAGTCGGGGGATCCATAATTTGCGTAGTACCTTGACCAAACATGAAAGAATGCCTGTATCATAAAAAATCAGTGCCTCGTCCAGTTTGAACGCGTCTGTTGTGATTTGGCTATGGACGGCAGCTCCGTGCTGAAATTGGCAAGTTCCCCATGTCAGCAAATGCTCGTGCGCAGGGGCCCGATCTCTCCCGAGTGAAGTCAGCCGCACGCCGCGCGCTGAGTGTTTTTGCCTCTGCGTCTGCCACCTGGACGACCATACAAGAGATTACTTCTTGTCTCCACTCGCTACAACTTCGCCGCACGTGTCGACATGGGTGAAACAAAATGGTTGCCAAACGAAAGTGACCTACTTGATAGGGAGTATGCAAGCCACGAGGTCCAGAGTATCCTAGCGACCGGCGAAATCGGCAGTCTGCGCAAGGCGGCCAACTTCATTGCAATGAAATACGAAAAAGTGCTAGGGAAGCTACGACCGGCAGAAACAGAGGCCGACTTTGTGGTCCGGAAAGCGTCATTCAAGTCTCGTACTACTCGAGCCAAGATGACCATTCTCCCGGCGGAGACCCCCGAAGAATATGCGACTAGAATGAAAGGCATCGCGACGGTGGGTGCCATGGTTCCTCTCAAGAACTGAGTGAGCTGATAGCATGGACAGCGCATTTACACCTGGGTCAAATATCAAAGTGACGGTCGCGTCTCAAGAGCTCCTCCGTCGCTTGAGGACGCGCCAGTGCAGCACGTGCATCGCCTAACAGGCTGGGACGTCTACAAGCGAGAGCGCGGGAGCGTCCTCACTGCAGAGGGTATAACAGTGACGCCTGGGGCAATTCAGGAATGGACAGCTTTGGCGAGGGCGGAGTTCGAGGCATTGAGCCAGGACATCAAAGTGGGTTGGAAGAAAAAGGCAGACGAGGAGAACGGGGCCAATGAGGAGCGACAGGAAGCAAAGAACACCATCTCGTTAGAAGCACCTGATGAAGAAACCATAGCGAAACGTGACACAGAATGTATCAAGTGAGTCTGGCGTTCACGGACCGCGATTCAATCTAAGTCCCCCGGTGTAGGCATCTTTGCAGACTCGAAGATCAGATCAATAACGTCCTCCAGAAAGTCAATGTGAGGACTGGATACGTCAGCTTCTCCATCACAGGAGGAATTAACCAAAATGGTCGCTTGCGAGCATTCATGTACGTCCAAAGGATGATATACCAGCACTGTCCTGATACCCAGAGCAGAAAATGTGCCGGTAGAGATAAATACGGCAGGGACTTCGAGCAGAAACTCGAGGGACTAGGCGAGCGGATCCTCGAGCGACTGTGCAACTTGTTTGAGGCTTTCATGATAGATTGTTTCGAGTGTGAGTCCAGATCTACAGAGATGCCACAGGAAAACTTATGTGTTAAGCAGGGGAGGCCGAGAAGGAGAGTGAGAACAACGAAGGCGAGCCGAAGACGCCGCCGGAAGTGAGCTGGCATTAGCGCCGTGGGACTGCATCAGAAGGAGTGCCGAGCTTGACCCGCTCGGACAGCGTGGTGTCTTCATCGAGCGTGGGCGCAACCAGCATTTCCGGCGTATCAACAGCTAGTACTATGGGATCCACTGCAAGCATTTCCGGCTTATCGACCGTCAGTACTACTGCCTCCACTGTGTCCCAAGAGTCTAGCACGCCAACTGAATCAAGTGCCGGCGCCTCGATGACACTCGCCGCCCACACAAGTGCGGCTTCAGGAAACGCTGTGCTGCCATCCTCGCTGTGCGAAAACATCGCCCTTGTTGTCCACTCAGGGGACACCGCGACTCCTGCAAAGTCACTAGACTCAAACGTGCGACCAGGAACACTCGGTCCATCGACACCGTCATCCCGATCCAGCTCTACGCCCAAGGTGCCCAAGCACTTCAGTCCGTTCAAATCCGTGTCTACGGTCAACCCTGAAGCGGATGAGCCAACGCCACGGCCCCTTAAGCCGTTTAGTCCTTTCAAGTCGGTGCCAGGCGAGTCGGGTGCAAGACTTACGACACCAGTGAAGCTGTCCATTCACTCCAGCGCCAGTGTGGAACTCGCTTCACCAGGTATTAACATAGCAGAGGGGACCACTCATCCAGTAACGCCAGTGAAGTTATCGCTGCAGGCGACGGCTGCAATAGAACCGCGCCGCACCGTACCTGGGGTCACAAGGGACCACGATGTGGCCACGTCGCGTCGGGGACGGGAGGAGCCAGTCACCGATAGAGTCGTCGAAGATGGAGATGCGACGCCGTGCCCACAGAAGATAACCAGGGCAAAGACCAAAATGGTGTCAAAGGCGTCAAAGAACGTGGCACCAAAGGTGAGCCCTCGCAAGACGAGAAGTACTAAGCAGGATATCCAAGAGCGAGTGACACGGTCGCGCAAGGCGAGTGCTCGGGCTCTGCAGCAAGATCCGTAAGTGCGGTCCACAAATACTGAACGAGGCGCAGGCTGATTCGGAGTGAATATAGCCTAGAGTCAATGCGAGCGAGCCGTAGCAAGTAGAATGCATAGAATAAGTAGAATGAGGATCATAGAACGGTGATCATAAGCAATAATAGTTACCTTGATATTATAGTTACATAAGCCACGCATGGCTGGTAGTGACGCGCCAAGGCGCTCGTGCGGGCGCTAAGGGACTGAACAGATGCATCTTCCTCCTCGCAAATGTGCAGGTGCATCTGTCTCCTCGTACCTTTCTGGAAATCAGTCGGCCGACAGGAACTGCCCCAATGATGTGCCCCAACGGAAAATTTCTGGGTCGGCCGACGAGAGAAGGGGGACGTGAAATGCTTGACCTCCCTTGCAGTCTCCTTCCCTCTTGCACTCGACCTTCAAGATGCCTACGTATTCAGAAGTTCTCAAGCGTATCGCTAAAGAAGGTGCAGACCTGCGCAAGCCGACGGAGACATGTCTCTGTCGGGAGTGTAAAAGACCTCTGCCGGTTCGCGTCGCATATTCGGAGCGCAATGCAGGCAAGTGGGTCGGAGTGGTGAGTACGCTGATATTACCAGCCATAAGATGAAACTGACACACAAAATTGAGTGCTTTGAGTGCGACAAGGCCACGGTCCCGTCGCAGACGAGTCCGTCACCGGAGCACAGGCAGCGCATTGAAGCCGTACGAGCACTGGATCGTATGGAGCTTGACGACAGGAGGATGGCGCGGGCATTGCAGAGGGCGGAAAACAGACAGGTACGTGGTTAGCAACAAAATTCAGGGGGAAAAGACTTTGCTAACGTGGGTCGCCGAAGGCCAAGCTCCTGAAGAGCCCACAAACGCCCAAGACGCCTCGTACGCTGCGCACACCTCGAGCTGTGGGGTCTGATAGCGAGCCCGGCACACCTGAGACCCCTAGAACAGGTCCTCGGGCCAGCAAAGTGCCACACACGCCCAAGACGCCGCGCACACTGAAGACTTCACGCACACCCAAGACGCCGCGCACGCCCAAGACATCGACAACGGCGACGGTACCGCTGGCATCGAGCCAGCCAGGTAGGCGTGAGTCGTCACCTATCAAGCTGGTCTCCGATGGCGAGGGGGCAGACATGAATAGAAAGGACACCAGGGTAAGTGCGGTGTTCTTGAGCGGTACAAATAGACTGCTTACTTGAACTTAGCTTATGGCGAGCTATGAGCTCGAGCTGACAGATGAGGAGGTCGACGGGATACCTCGCACGATCGTGAAGGATCTCGGGACACAAACATCATACATGCTGCCTTTGCCCAACACCGCGAGCAAGACCAAGTTCCTCAAGGGCCGGAAGACCACGAACAAGAGGGTGGCCGAGAACGACGAACCCGAAAGCAACAGCAACGACATCATGCCCGCGGGCGAAGGGCACAAGCGCAAATCGATCAAACTGGCCGGGCGCGATGATGTTAACACCGCGGAGACGATCGTGATCTCGTCGGACAGCGAGGAGGAAGAGCCAGCTGCATCTGCGCAGGTAAAGGTCCCAGCTATGGTGGTCGAGGACAGCCGCGGGGAGAGTATAGGGGTGAGCGAGTCTGACCAGGAGGATGGTCCGCATCTTCTCAAATCACACGACAATCGCCAAAGGTTAGTTCGTGTGGTGATTTGGACAGGGACCGAGGTGTGTGCTGTGGGCATGTTGATGTCCACCATGCTGACAGGTAGCCACAGGAAAAGCGTTATGCGAAAGTCGAGAAGACGTTCGCTTACTTAGGGTTAGTGGATCTGGGCCAGTTGGTCCATGGTCCGCTGAATTTACCACCAGAGACTCACATAGAGTTGTGGGACAAGGCAGAGTCGAGCTGGGTGGGCGTGCTCACCAGCCAGTCACCGTATTGGGTTGGCGTGGAGACAAAGGGGATTTGGGGTCGTGTTGTAGGCAGTGGAGCGGTGGGGACTGACTTCTGGGAGGAAATGAAGAGGATCCAGACGGGTGCGCCTGCGGTGCCCTTCGAGTGGCTCATAGAGTACGAAAATCGGGCGGAGCAAGAGAAGCTCTTGTTAAATAGAAGTTGATTATGCACGGTCTCGTAGTTATGCGCGGTCTCTTAGAATTAATTAGCCAATGCGCATATCATGGGATTGATCTTGAAGATGTGATTGACCAACGGGCGGACGCGGGATGAGTGGCGGGTGCACGCGGAGGTGGGCCGAATGGTCGGTGTAACGGGTGTCTCGCGACTACGCCATCTGCTTCAAAATCCATGCTCTTTGCTAGGTGGTGACTCAAGCAGATGTCGACAAGCACACCAAGTGTCACTGCGCTGCCGCCGTGGATGCCATCAATGGTGCGACAGTGAGTACTGCCTTACATTTTTCAGGAAAACTTTCTCATGCAACGGCAAGGGCGGTTGAGGTGCTACGCGGCTTCCGAGACAGGGGCGGACAGACGTATTCGGCAAGGCGAGTGCCCAGTAGAACCAGATTCTGCCGGGTAGAAAACCTCGACCTCGGACCGCCTGCGATGAGGGTGGAGGCCCTCCATTGGTTGGACGTCATGTCAGTGGATCGCGTGCCGATGAGTGTATTGGTGGTGGGGTACTTGACCGAGTGCACGGGGATTGGCTTGCGGCTTCAAGTATTCGCGGATGAAGACCGAGGTGGGTTAGCCAGGGTAGGACTCAGGGAGTTGTCGGACGGGACATGTGAGTGAATGCCCCACTGAATCAATCACACATAATTGATGTATGTCAGACTGGCTGCCATGGGAGCCTCAGACGTCCAAAGTGCTCGACTGCACGTCGCAGCCAGCCGAGGGACTTTGGGGAGACCTGGAGATGTTAAACGAGGTCGATCAAAGCAATCTCCGCGTGGACTCTGTCGTAGCGTGCGAGGTGAGCGTGATAGGGAACCTGCCAGCATGGTTCTCGCACTCGCAGCCTGACGGGACAAAACCAATTTTACATAGTGTAATGCTGTTGTACCAGGGAGAACGAACTTAGACACGATTCGAACTCATGTAGCCCTGAGTCAAGCACCCTGAGTAGTGTAGCCGCGTGGAGGTATATACATCCGCGTGGAGGTATATGCATCCGCGTGGAGGTATATGCATCCACGTGGAGGTACATGCATCCGTGCAGATGTATGTGCAAGCAAGACGTAGGCCGAATTAGTGCCAAGGGGTATCACTGAGTGGAACACGGTAAATACTTCTGGTGTAGTGGCTAAGGTCGGTAGTATTCGTCACTTGGAATTCGTCAGGTCGGTGGTTCGACTCTCTGCAGTGTGATCCATTTATCCTATTTTGCCAACCGAAGTCGGTACGCCTTGCCAGATGCACCTGGTAAAGCCCCCTTTGCTCGGGCAAAAGCAGACCAGATGCACCTTTCGTATGCAATATCTCGTGTCAGATGCATCTGTCAAAATGAATATCTACATTGGGGTCAAAGCCCTCACCTCCACCGGAGCCGTGATCGCTCTCTAGCCGACTGCTCTGCGGCGCGGCGATTTTGTGGACGTCACCTTCACAGTGAACGTCCAGTACTCCTTCAATAAGAAGTTCAGCTGCACCGTGTCTCACTTCGCCGTGCACAATGTCCTGCGTTTAATGAGATACCAGGATGTCCAAGTAAGTCGTCACACAGTCACGCGTACCCGTACTTACACCCGAGCAGGTCATCCTTCCAGACATTGTCAACATAGACCAGCTGGATACTCCGACAGAATCTGTTGTCGGACTCCCTCCCAACAACGAGGATCAAGTCATGGTCCCCCAGGTCGCATTTCAAGGACTGTCAGATGATGTTCCTATGCACACCGCCAGCTCTTCTCAGAGTGGCACCAATCTTCCCCATACCATGAATGAGATGCGCATTGCAGATGGCGCAACTCTCTAACCTATTCGCCTGCAATGTCACGGCTCTTCGGCTCTGTTGGACTTGTCTAGATTTCATTTGCGAGGGTTCTGTAGCGCGTGTATTTCGGCAAACGTTTTTGTCTGTAAGAGGTCTAGCAATACATTTTTGTCCATTCCCAACCCGGCCAACGTGTGTCTCCCTTTTCCTGCCAACTCGTCTGCCGTCAACGGAGGTTGTCTTTCACGATCCAGGTGCTCCAGAGTGGCACGTGCATCGTCTGTTGCTCCATGCACTGCAGTTGTCCTTACAGCCAAAACATCCAAACAATCCAATTCACGACGAGTGTCCTGAGAGAATTGGCAGCTTATCTTTGCCCGTCTGAAAGGCCTCAATATGACTAAACCTGCGAGGGACTTTAGGCGAGATAGCATTACATACGGTTGATCTGTACCTGAGCAGCCTTGCACGTCAGCGAACACATTGGAGAATGTTTGTCCTTGGGCTTTATGAACGGTCAGCGTATATGCGGGTAAAATAGGTAATTGTACCCACTTGAATGATTGGCCAGCTCCTGAGTAAGGATGTTCCGCCGTAAATTGGACTTCGTCACACAGCACAGGGACTTCGCACGGGTCCATACCCTGCATGACCTCGCAGTCGTCGTCGGCGTCATCCAGACGCACAATGCACGACAGAGCATACCTTCTGCCCTCACTGTCAGTGGTGTATCTGATTTGTTTCAGTACTCCCATACTGCCGTTCACAATACCCCCGTCAACGTCAAAGTTTTGAGTCACCAAGATACGCATACCTATTACCATAGGGATTTTACCCAAGTGTTGACCACCCTGCCCAGAATGCATGTTCCATAACCATTCTTGCAAAGCACTTTCTGTTATCACGTGACCACTCATTGAGTCCTGCGAATAATACCAATGGAATTCACGGCCAGTTTGCGCGGTGAAATTCCGAATAGCCTTCTCATTCAATGCATCTTTGATAGGATTGTTTGCCACTAGAGCCGGAGCGTCCACCCAGGTTGAAGTTTGCCATTGAGCCGGCAGGTTTGTAACCACACGTGAGTTCAATAAGTTGTAGTCCGCATCGGTGCACCTGCCTTCTCGTAATCGAGACAGTAGTTCCACAAAAGGACCGTTCTTATCTCCTTGTTGGCGCATTTGCCTCCAAAGCATGACAACTGTATTAACTGATAACCACAGTACCTTACCCATCACGATGTCCTGGCCAGGCAATTTAGTAGCCACCACCGATGATCCAGCCACCCACGAGTGGAGTCCACAGTCGCCGATAGGGGCCAGTTGAGCGAAGTCTCCTGCAAAGATTACACTCATTCTACCAAAATCCGCTGAGTTACCCTTTGCGGTTGCCAATGCTTCACTAATTTGAGCTAACATTTTACACCCCACCATAGACACCTTATCAATGAATAGGTAGTCTACCCCCCCCACATAGCGGTCAAGGCCTCTCGAGACCGTGTACTCCGTTCACTCTGACTCCTTTTATTTGGTTCGAAGCACAGAGCTGCGTGGAGAGTCACTCCACCCACATTGCATGCGGACACTCTGGTGTAAGCACAAAGTCGCGGACACCTACTTTCTCCACGAGCCCTAAAAAACTCTTGTAACGTGTTGATGACTGTCGATTGTCCGGTACCTCCCTGGCCGCCGATACACATCCGCAAGGCATTATCAGGATCCAAACTGCGGGGGTTCATTGCATGCTCCACAACTATTGCAAAGGCACGAGTCTGTTCGCAATTTAGCATCCATTTGGTAGCGTACTCAGCAACGACATCGCGTGCGGACTGCACGCCGGATGAAACCTGGACGGGTATCACGGCCACACTGTGCAAAGGTAATGCACTTGCATCATGCAAGACGCCCACGTGCTGCGCTACGAGGCCAGGGCAACTAGCAGCAGAGGCGGGACCCAAAGGTTGAGGTGAACTTGCAGTTAAGCGTGAGCGTGTGGCCACACGACATTTCACATAAGCGGATCTCCATGTGTCTTCTACGTTATCCACAGCAGGATCTATCACGAGCAGAGAGTCATCCGGTTCACTCGGACGTTCTGGTGCTGTGAATTCTGTAAACAATGCGTGCTGATCAGCCAGAGTCATACACTCCAGCACGCTCGCATCCATACGATTCTGGTATGCCGAGCGGGAATTGTCAATAGCCTGCAAGTGGTCTAACACGTCCTCTACGCAAGGGCGAGCTGCGGTATCCTCATCATCCAAGGACATGCCTCCAAAACCCTGACCGACAGGCTCGGCAAAATGCCGTCGGTGACGGCCTTGCCGCAGATGTTTGTCACGACAATCCTGAGACTCGTGCATAATATGCATATTATTCATGATGCGTACAAAGCGCTCAGGCAGAGTCGCAGTCATGTTCTCGAACACGTCGGTTCACATCTGAGGTCTTTCACGTAAGTCAGAGGCCACCCGCCATGGCTTAAAAAACAGTAACATGAGCCTACAATAGCGAGGATACTCAACCTCGCGATCACGTCTAGGTAGAGCCGGTCCGATAGGAACAGGCACGAGCGCCCAAGTGGGATGCAAAATCTTCAAGTGCTTCCAGTTATGTTCAAGGTGTTGACGGGTAAATCCAAACGCTGGAAATTGTTGTGACAGAGATGCCAATATCTCCGATACGGTCATCCCTGGCAACTGCTCTTTATCTGGTGCAGGGTCATCACCTTCATCGACCAGTAGGTGCTCCACATCTCCTGACCCGCATATGCAGTAATCAAGAGAAGGACCACATAAACATCCATCATCATTTCCATCCTCCTCAAGGTCATCCAGTCCTTCGTTATCCGAAATCTCGGGTGACTCCTGGATGTCGCCTTCGGATTCTCTTTCCTGAGAGCTGCGTTTACTCTCCTTCTTTGTTCTGGCCACAAAATCCCCATCCTGCAATGTACTTCTTGACGTAAACTGACATTCCTGGCCACCAATAGTTGCGAGATAACAACTCCAATGTCTTCCATCGTCCAGGGTGTCCGGCTCCAGGGAAGTCGTGGTGAAGTTTTAACAGGTCTGCCCTAATCTTATCATCTTTAGGTACATACACCTTGCCTCGGTGCAACAGAAGACCGTTTTCGAGGTGCCATTCTTGTAAATCCTTTCCAAACTCTCTTGGTCCCTTCAACAACAGGTCTTTATACGACTTGGTGACATCGTCATCCAACAGTGCTTTCCTGATCCTCTCTAGCAATTTGCTATCGTCCACAATCGAAGAATGGGTTGGTTGCATGGCTCTGATCGCGAAGTATTCTGGCTTCAAAAGGATTTTTTTGCGATTGTCGCAATCCACCCCCAATTCATGATCTGGCCTCCTGGACATAGGATCAGCCCGTAACATTGTCTTTCCGGGTTTGTGCTTCAAATGGAAGTTAAATCTGGTCAGGAACAAACTCCAACGCGCTTGTCGTCGAGTTAAATCTTGTGCCTTTCGGAAATACGTCAAATTCTGATGGTCTGACCATATTTCAAATGGCAACGGGTGTCCTTCTAGATGATGGCGCCACTCCTTGAGGCCGCAAATGATGGCGAGCATCTCCTTATTGTAGATTTCATAATTCCGCTCATGCACACCAAGCGCCTTTGAGTAATATGCTACAGGGTGCCATAGGCCGTCAGAGCCTAACTGCTCTAAAACTGCACCAGTTGCAAAGTCCGATGAGTCACACTCCATTCTAAATGGATTCTCATCATCCGGAATCTTCAAAATTGGGGCGGACGTGAAAGCCTTCTTGAGTGCGTCAAACACATCCTGCTGTCCCGGTCCCCAGTTCCATTCCTTATCCTTCCTGGTGAGCTCTGAGAGCGGGCGGGCAATTGACCCAAAATTCCGAATAAATCTTCGATAGAAGTTGGCAAATCCCAAGAAGGCTTGAACATCTTTCACCTTCTGGGGTACGGGCCAAGACAAAACACCGTCCACCTTGCTCTTGTCCATCTGAACTGATCCTTTGCTAATGATCATTCCAAGATACTCAATGCTATTTGTCTCGAAAAAGCATTTTTTAAGCTTAGCGAATAAGTCATTATCACGTAGCCGCCGCAGTACTTCTCGGACTAAGTGTCGATGGTGGTCCAAATCGTTTGTGAAGATAAGGATGTCGTCCAGATAAACCATTACATGTCCATCTTGTATTAAGTCATCGAGAATATGGTTCATCATTCTCTGGAACGTAGCTGGTGCATTGCTGAGACCAAAAAACATGACCGTAGGTTTGTAAAGACCGAATGGCGTAGTAAAGGCTAACTTCCACTCGTCTCCTTCCCGTATCCTAACATTATTGTACCCCCATCGAAGGTCAACCTTGGTATAGATACTAGCCTTTGACAGTCGGTCGATAAGATCCGAAATCTTAGGTATCGGGAAGCGGTCTTTTCTGATTGCTTCGTTCAGCTTACGATAGTCTTGCACCAAGCGTAGTCCTCCATCCTTCTTTTTCACAAAGAAAACTGGCGCTGCCAACGGAGATTTACTAGGTCTAATATAGCCCTTTTCCAAATTCTCCTGTATCTATTCATCTAGAGAGTTTCTCTCGACTGGCGACAAGGAATAATTCCTGGCAGGTCGGGGTAGGGTAGCGTCTTCCGTAAACTCGACCGCATGGTCATATGGCTTGCGAGTAGGCATGCGCTCGCTTGCCTTCTTGGAGAAGACGTCTCCGAACTCATGATACTGTTTAGGGACAAGCTGCTCCCAGCCCTCAATTCCTTCCAGCGCGCGAGTCGCCGATACTGATGCAATGTTCATGCAAGTCTCTGCCAAGACTCGCCTCTCTGGTGTGGTCGCATCAATCCACTCCAGCCATGGTTCTTCAGCACCGAACTCGAAGTCCTCATCTATGGGCTCTTCAAGTTCTGCCTCTGCTATCTGAGTGCGTCGTCCCGTAAAATGGCAAGTATCCGGGCAGCGTGAAAACATCAGCTCACCCCTTTGCCAATCTATCTCAGGATTGTGCTTTTTCAAATAGCTAAAACCGAGGAACATGTTCTTTTCTCCTAAGTCTGTAACAAGGCAGGCCTGGCGGGAACAATGTTCACCAACCGTTACGTCGAGCCACACGTACTGCCTGATACTACGGCTACGGTTCCGAGATCCGTCTGCATTATAGACATGAATCTTCTGAGCTAGCTCATTTGTCTTCAGCTTACACCTTCTTACGAAGCGGTGATTGACAAATACAGCATAAGCTCCTGAGTCGACCAACGCGGTTGTCTGCACTTCTGTTTCCTTTCCCTGACTCACAGTAACTGGAAGTGAAAAACTCGATTTAGACGGTAGACTAAACACTTTTCTGGATTCCAATACTGTTTGTACAAACTCTACTGAGTCCGGGGGATATAGGAAATCTAAAAACGGACCGTATGTAGCAGACTTTACATAGGTCCCTTCAAAAAATCCTCGTCATCCGAGAAAACCACACGGTTAACCCTCTGCGCCTTCTTGTCTGAAGACGACTTCTTCTTCCTTGGCTTGGGGGTTTCTTCTTCCGAACTCGACCCAGACCCATCCTCCGAATCTAACTCCTCAAATCTATCGGAGTCACTGCCATGCATTTCCCGTACGCTCTTCTTCGTGTACTTCGACTTTCCAGTGTCCTTTTCCTTTCCTTTACTGCTAGACGACAATGCCTTAGAGCTGCTAGCACCAGGGGTATCGGGATTCTTGCTAGAAGAGGCTGAGCTAGAGTTACTCTCTTTTCCGTTCGGGCACTCTTTCTGCATATGACCTTTACCACCACACTTAGCGCAGCATCCTTTACGTCTAGCCTCTTCGAATGACATGGCCATTTTCTAAACCTTCGCCTGCTTGCCATCTGCCATATCCGAGGACTTCTTGCCTTTCACAGCATCAACGTCCATAGCGTTCAGATCCTTGGCAATCTGGCTCGTAAGCACAGTTCCATTCAAGAGACGCAAGTCCTGGAGAATTTCCTGGACCTTGTTGATGAACTCATCCCAGGTCTTGGCCCACTTCTCACGACCACGAGTGATCAAAACGTCGGCTGCAGGCTTCGGAACATGCGCATAGAGCTTTGACAACAACTCCACATTGGAGAAGCCTGTCTGCTTGGCCAGAGTCCGGAATCACGCAGAAAACTCGCCAAAGTTCTGGGCATTAGTACCCTTCTTGGCGACGAGTTGGTTAAACTCGGCAATTGCACGATCCTTCTTGTCTGTCTGCTGGAAACCCTTCTTCAATTTCTCAATGAAGGTAGCATACGCGCCAAGCGATTCCTGGTCATTGACCTTGTCAAAGTAGCCCTGCATGACCTTCTTTGCCGCCCCTCGGAGATAAGTCATCGCTGTCTCAATCTTCTTCTCGTCCTGGGTTACGCCGCGGTGACGCAACCACAAGGCCATAGATTCCAGCCAGTCATCCAACTTATTCGCCTTATCACCGTTAAAGGTGTCAGGCTCCTTCATGGTTGGGAAAAGGGACTGCGATAGTCCAACACTGCCACCTGTGCCCATGGTGTCAACCTTAAGTCTCAATTCTGTGTACGCCTTTTCTGCCTTCAATAGCGCAGTCTGAGTCTCCTGATATGCCTTTTCCGCTTGCTCCAACTTCTCTCGGAGAAGTCTGTTCATTGCTTGTGCATCCGCAATCTGTGCAGCCTGCTCCCATCTGATTGCTTCAAGGTTATCAATCTGTGTCTGTAGCTGACGTGCCTCATTCTTGCGCTTACGCATTCCTTCCTTTATCTCGCTCCGCATACGCTCCATTCCATGCCAAAACTGGTTATACAGAGAGTCCACCAGGTTCTTGACGTCAACAGGCGTCATGCTCTGTTGCGCAGCGGAAACCCAATGTTCACTGTATTCCGGGTAAGAATGTGGCAAGGGAACAGGCACAGCGGGCGGCGTAGGGGAATCCTCAGCCAGAGATCCCAAGGGGATGTCGCTCAAGGGTCCCAACATATCACTCTGATAGAAGGGGGAAGGTTGTACACTCGCAAAGGAAGTAGAGCTCATTATGATTCAAAACGCGGTTACACAAGAACTACTTCTATTTCTTCCGCAATCTTCAACCAGTCTGGGCCCAATTCAGTCACCAACTCCTGGCAATGCTCGACAAAACGAGGCTTGAGTGCCTTAAAACTGTGCTTGCCAACCTCCGTCAAGTCACGCGAAATGTCCTTCCACTCGCGGTTCGAAATAGCCTTCTTCTCGACAAGCGTAGTGAGGTTGTCGTAAAGGCGATTGAACCTCTGTCCAAGTACCCACAACTGTGTGGCAACCTGCGGATCGATGCTTGCACGCGCCTTGTCTAATAACTCGAAGAACGGGGTAAGACGCGTAGCAGTCGCTCCAAATTTGCGCTTGTAATCACGCAGCTGGTTGACCTGAACATTCTTGTGAAAGTGGAGGTCGGA
>KB445798.1:570753-589702 GCA_000320605.2 Gelatoporia subvermispora B
CCTTCCTGTCGCTTCTAGACTCCTTCTAGACCTAGCCATGCCTAGCCAGACCTAGACTGGGACATGTGACTCTGGGACACCTGCACATGTGCGCATCACGTGCCTGCTATGTCACGTGACTAGCCTGGAGCCACGCAGGCAGCCACTACCAGCTAACTCATCACTGTTCTGAGAATGGAACACACACTGCCTGCCACTGCTCTAGCGCTGGTTAAGCGCTTAGCTTCGAAAAACTGTGACAGAAGGCGAGAGGGTCAGAAAATCTTCCCCAAGTAAGGAAGTACGCAGAGAGGCGATTTCGGCCTCTGTCATCTCGGTGTCGATGATCAGCATCTCCCGTCGCTGAACGGGCCTGGTGGTCGTAGACATAGGGGTTGTGTCTAGGGAATCGATCAGCTGAAATCAACCGAACGAATGACTGGGCACGCCCGCCACGCATGTTTGAATTTCATACCTTGTGACACTCCAGATGTACTAGTTGGCGTTCTGGGCTCCCGTTGTTGACAAGAACCCACAGGTTGTGCCTGCTTCGAACGTCGGGACGCTCGGTCGTGATGAGCTCCGCGAGTCGCAGTTGCAACCCCTGAGGTACTAGTCGCCTCTGCTGCATCGGCATGAGGTCAGTAGGTCAAAAAAAATTTCAGTGGGACAAAAAACGTCAGTATAGGATCAATCACGGTATGCAGGGAAACAATGTTCTCACGTTCTAGTCCATCCAGAGCATCACCAATATCAGTCATATTGATATCGGACTCCACAGCGCGATCATTATGGTGGCGTCGGCGTCCATCACGATCTGCAGTCTTGTTGTGGCCTCCTGCGACTGGCTGAGATTTCTGGCGCTGGGACATTGTGGCGAATGTGCTAGACAACGAGAAATAGACGAGCTCGCTAGTGACCTGGTTTCCAAACGGCGTCCTGTTAGCATGGGACAGAAATGGCTGACATCCGAAGAAGCAGATCAGAAACTGGTTCAATAACTATAACGGGGACCAGGGTCGCAAGGCCATGAGAACAAAGCCGCTGTCCGCATGGCTCGTTGATATGGTCACCCGGCCTCGTGGACAGCGCGCCCCACAGCTCGCGGAGCTGTATTCCCATCATTATTATTCGACTAAAGTCCAGCCCCTTGTACATGATTATGTCGAAAGTCGGCTCAAAGCCGGAGAGACGATTGAGGGCTATCTCTCGATTGTAAAACGACTTACTAGAGAGTGCTTCGAGAGTGAGTCTGACGAGGTGAAGGCCGAGATCATAGCGATGCGGGACATTGAGCGGACCGCGCTGTCAAGGGCGCTCGACGAAGACGACCAGGATCAGTTGACTACGCTGGAGAGCTATCAGCAGTACGTGAATATCAGGACTAGACCGAATTTGCAGTTGCTGACATTCTGCGTAGCTCGCTGAATGACTACTCTTCTGTTTTGAATCAGCTTCTCAGTGAGCTTTACCGACGGACCAGCTGGTGCATTACCGTGATGACAGGAGGCCCCAAGCCGAAATCAGGCGGTGCTATACGTGTCCAATCGTAGGTGTCTTGTCAAGCCGGAATGCTTTGTGGTGTGCGTCTGCTGACAATTATTTTCTAGGATACATGCCGGAAGTGGCGAGTCTGGCCACGACTATGGAAAGGTTAATCCGACATTTCATAAGGATACGATGATACCGTACATCTCGTTCCTCAAAGGGGTTTATCGTAGGTGTCGGTCCTGCTTTTCACATGCCTTTGATTGATCAGTTGATATATGCAGCGAAGGAAGTGCGCGCAACCCGCGCTTTGGGTTACGTGGCACTGCGGCCCAGTGACGCTGATCAGGCTACCGGCGCTCAGGTCCAGCCCGAGGACGCCGCCGGAAATCCTGCCAGTCTTGTTGGATTACATACATTGTCGGACCGTTCGTCTCCAGCTCCAATGGAGAGTGCCGGAGTAGCCTCAGGTGTCGTGAGCAACGAACCAGTATCTATGAATGCAGGTCTTTTAGCTTCTGTGTTCGTGATTGCCGGTGCGACCCCGACTGCGCTGTCTGTGGCAACTGAGAATGCACTCCCCAGCTCGCTGGTCCCGGGCGCAGTCCCTGTAGCGTCTGAGCAGGTTTTGTCAGGTCCATTCCGTATCTTACAAGACGTACCCATGGCCGGACTTCAGGTGCCCCCGACAGGAACACCCCTAACAGGGTCTCATGTCGCATCTTTGCCAATCGTGCTGGACCCGACTCTTCTCCCTCACATCTCGGACACCCATGTGCCGTCCAATCCTGACCCAGGGTCTCTACTTTCTTCATCTGACTTCAGCAGTATGATCACGCCCCAAACCCTCGGTTTCTTCGACACCTCGGCATCTATATCAGCACAACCTGGTGCAGATACATTCGACTTCTCTTTCTCAGCGCCAGGCAGCTTCGGCATGGACTCCGGAACGACAACTCCGGCCGACAGTGCAGGATCGCTATTCGATCTGGGATCTATGAGTGATATATCACTTTTTTCAGAAGTTGACTCACTGCTGATGACGATGTCTGATGCTGAGTTCGATGCAATGTCCAGTCTGTACAACCTCGGATCCGACAATGCACATTACAGCTCGGACCCAATCACTGCGCCCACTATCCCAGAGCCTGCTTTCCTTCCGCCACCACCGCCTAACTCCAACTCCGACATAGCTCCTGTCAACTCGACAACCAATGAGGTTCCAGTTCAAGGCCGCCCGAAGCGAACGACCAAGCCTCCACCGAGACCCGACGAAGATATCTCGATCGCTGCGCGTGCTCGTGAGCGTGAGTTGAAGCGTGTTTGCGATGCAGAGAAAGAAAACAATTCGTGAGTGAACCCTAATGACGGTGCACAGACCACATAAACTCACTGATTTGACCAGCTTGTTGCCTTCAAAGCGCCAGAGAAGGTTCTGAACCATTGGCAGAGCCGCCAATGCGTAAGCGAGGGGTATGCCGTGTTCATTTGGATCCTTTTGTCGTAGTCATCTCGTTCTGTACATATCTTTCAGCCACTCGTTGCGATTGTTTTCTCTACACTTACCTCGCTACTGTCTAATGACTCTGCCGGGCTCCGTTATCTCGAGTTCGTGTGAGCACCGCTCGTTATCGCAATTGGACACCTATTGTGTATTTATAGTACTGTGGATGGCAATACACGTACCTCTAACAGCGCTATATCTGGCGGAGACCTGAGTGGAGGGATGTGGTCGACGTGTAGAACACAAGACAAAGGAATTAGTCAGCAATGTGTCTGTCAGAATCAAGAGCTATGCAGTACTCACGAAAGGTGGATGAGTAGCGAGAGACCTCAGCTCGTGATGTTTGAGCACTGCATGGCGATGGTGGGCGGAACCGCTGGATCGAGCGCGTAATGGCACCCGCGCAGCGCAGCGCAGGGCAGGGCAGGGACCGAAGCGCAGGCAGCGCAGAGCCGGAGCGCGGGCAGCGCAGAGCCGGAGCGCGGGCAGTGCAGAGCCGGAGCGCGGGCAGGGCAGGGACCGGAGCGCGGGCAGCGCAGAGCCGGAGCGCGGGCAGTGTAGGAGTCGGAAGGCGGAATGCAAATATGCAGGAAGGAGAGGGCGGAGCAGAATACTGCGAGTGCAGCTGTGATGGCGTTGACCGCACTTGTGTGCCTGCGGAATCACTAGCAGCAGGAGACATGAGCGGGGCAAAGCCTTATATACCTCATACGTACGGGATATATCCACTGATACATCGGAGAATATATCGGTGGATATATCAAGCTTACCTACGATCGCGCAGTGCTTAATGCATCATGATCGTACTGTGTTCAGAGGAGTTTGATACATCAAAGCGACAGCATGGCCTGGCTATGATGCACGTTAAGATGCCCTCTTACTGTGGTTGATTCACAGTCCAACGACTTCATTCGCAAGCTCTGGTCTCCTAGATTACTCATCAGCGCAGGAGGCTATACCCGTGACTCGGCAATTGCTCATGCAGAGAACACGGGTGACCTCGTGGCGTTTGGGAGACTGTTTATTTCTAATGTGAGGTTGAAGATGTTTCCTGAATCCGTGATGCCCAATTGACGTCTTTCCAGCCCGATCTTCCTCGACGTCTTCGGGAGAACATACCTCTCGCCTCATGGGATCGTAGCACTTTCTGCACTGGGGAGAGGCAGGGATATACCGATTACCCGTTTGCCACATAAACGAGCAATTTTTGGATCTCAGAGCATATCCAACACTGGATATTTCCTCTACTGTATCCAGCCTCGTACTGAGAATATGCAAAAATAGCACCACGCAACATGGACTTCTCATGCATGATAACATCTTAGCGTGTGAATGCGCCGCAATCATCTTCAGCGCAAAATTCACGAGTGAAGAATCGAAGATATGGTCCGTGAACACATGTCATTCACATCGGTGTAAAATACATGGGGGTTATCAATTCCAACCTTAGCGAGGACAACGGGCCTCGAACGCGTCTATTCGTCCGGTGGCGGTCTGGTCACGATAATCATCACCGTGTTCTATACATATCTTGTGATGGAAGTCGCTGATGAAAGAGACGCGCCCTAGTGATAAGTACCTGACATTTGACCGTGCCGCAGTCATTGCCCCTTCCATACAGGTTCTCACGGCGGTAAATTATATGGAAACCTTTTCATGTCCACCTTTACTGACACCGCGACAGGGAATCCCGACTTAAGGCATAATTCTCTATCTCTAATGCTGAACTTGGAGGTCACAAATGATCATATCCACGATGGCTAAGCGTTGGGTCATCACCTGGCAGGTGGATTGCACGCAAACTCCTTCTGCTAGTTTTGAATGTTTGTCACCAAACTCACAATTCGGCCAATCGGAGACTGTCGAGCACGTCACTGAAGCACTATAGCGAGGTTTTAGAGAGGTCTCATCGAATGTTGACTGAGGAACTACCCAATAGGAACTTGCACCGCGAACAGGTCCTGCTGCGGCTAAGCGCGAGCGCTCATAGCCCCCCTGTTATGTTCCGACTCGAAACTTCCGAGTGGCGATATGTCTATCACAAGAACACATGTCCAAGAACCTCATTACCCCACTAAACACGCGGACAAGACCCCGTATTTCCAATACTTGGAGTGCCCCCGACGACCCTAGAACCTCTCGTGACGTGCGTTATCTGCTGCTGCGAAACCAACTGCCCTTCCCATCCTGTGTGACTGCAATTTGATGATAGCTATCTCATCAGCGAGAGTGCGTTTCCAACAAGCAATCATGTTAACCACACACATGCACACATTGTGTGTCTGCGTGACTGCGTGCATATATAAGCTACCGATATGTCGTGTCTTCAGTCCCACCCTCTGTAGCTCACTTACACGGGAGTTTCTGCTGCCATGGACGCCTGTGCCGCTGAGGGGGCACCAACTATACAGCTGTAAGTTGATTTTGACCTTGAATTACTCTATCATTGTTGACCGAGCTCAATGCTAGGACCGGACCCCTGGTGCGAACTTACTCAGAAACTGCTCATTCATTGAGGGATACCCAGACAGCTTGACCAGGTTCTCGGCTTCCAATTTAATTGGGCGCTATACGGAATTCTCTCTGTTCAGACATGTGAGGCCCATATATAATTTTCCACTGTGGCATCCTCATGCGACTCCATTAACTTCAGACGTATACTACCAATCCAGAGTGCCAGACAAACCCTTGACTAAGGCGATTGTCTATGGCCTATATGTTGCAGAGACTTTACAGACAATCCTGGCCACTCATGATGGGTGGCATGAATTAGCGTTGAGCTGGGGAGATTGCGCTGGCCTGTTGGCGCTTAACTTGAATTGGCTGTCACTTCCGTTCATCACCGGGATAAGTAAGTCGAAAATGTATACCTAAACGCATAGCTGACCGGAAACTGTACGCTTTCCAGCTAGCTGTGTGATACAATGCTATTATGCACGCCGTGTATATATGGTCAGCAAGTCGAAGATTCTGGCATTTGTCATTGTGACCGTGCGTCAATGTTCATTTGTGTGCGGGTGTGCACATGACTAACGCGTCACAGCTTGCTCTTATGCAAGGCTCAGCTGCCATTGGAGAGGCTATAACTGTATTGACTCTGAACAATGTCCCGGACACTCAGTCAAAGACCTTCAAAGTCACCACAGTCAGTAGAGAGCCGATCAGCATTTTATCATCATCAAGCTGATATATTGAGCAAGGTGTGGCTCGGGGGCACAGCTGCATGCGATGTGTTGATTGCATGCACAATGATCTACTTCGTGCGTGATCTTGCCTCTGTAACTGAAGCAATCTGACCACACACACCATTAGTTACTCAAAGATCGCAGTAAATATCGTTCGGCCGATTCAGTCGTCACGAAGATCATTAGAATCGCTCTGCAGACCGGACTTTTCACAGGTGTGTCGCAATACGTTCTGACTGTTGTCGTGAGGTACTTGATGCGGAAATCTTCTTAGCCGTTGTAGCAATCATCGAATTGTGCCTGTTTCTCATCTTCAAACACAACTTCTACCACCTTCTGCCGGCACTCATGCTGTCGAAGCTCTATAGCAATTCACTGCTTTCGCTACTCAACAGCCGCTTGACTGTTGATTACCGTAGGGGGACGGAATTCCATACGTCGACAGCTACCAAGCGTCTTAAGGATGAAGAGGCCTCCAGAACACAAGGACATACAATGTCCGTCGGTGAGGATGTTCAGAACAACATAGCAATGGTGACTTTCAACTCCGCGGACGTGAGTGACAAATAGATACATTTTATGTGTGCTACCGCCTCCGCTAATAGCACCGCACTCCAGGACGAGAGAGATATCGTCTCCGATAAGACCTCAGAGCGGGCGTGATACCTTACGTCCAGCATGACGGGCACGTAAGGTTTTGGAAGGGTCATCTTGAGTTTGAACCTGGGACACGCGTACACGTTTGGAAATGCCTGAAGTCAGATCACCAGCATATCTACATATATTGGATGATTATGTACAGTTGGGCTATGTAACATGCTAGCCTACTTCCGGAATTGCGGCAGAAAGGCTTAGGGACAAATCTCTGGGAAACGTCGCGTGATGCACTTCTGTAGGGCATGGTTCAGCTGCGATTGCGGAAGGAATCATTGTGTTAGCTTTAGGAAGCGTTCCGAGCACCCAGGCGAAGACGTTCAAAGTTACGGCCGTGAGTTCCCATAAACAAGCTTCTGTCCACTCACACAACTCACCCTCCACGTCGAAGGTGTGGCTTGGGGGTACTGCTCTATGCGACGTCTTGATTGCTTCTCTCATGGTCTACTACGTGAGTGGAGACTGGTCATTCCGCGCCCCGGAAACTCGACCTCATCTGACCTGCATAGTTGTCGCGAGGTCGCACAGGCTTCAAGAAGACAGACTCAATGATCAACAATTTGATCAGGATGACACTGGAAACAGGTCTCTGTACAGGTTGGCGGCTCACTAGGCCGAGTGCCATGTACTGAATTGTTGTATCTTACAGCGATCTTGTCCATCTTTGAGCTCTGCATGTTCACCATATTCCAGCACAATTTCTTTCACCTCGTACCAGCCTTCATGCTATCTAAGCTCTACAGCAATTCGCTGCTCGTGCTCCTCAACAACCGGCTCACCATAGGCTTAAGGGAAAGGCCTGAACTTCCCACCCGCCAAAGGACGAGCGTGATCGCTGGGGGAACCTTCGGCGTCCACCCTGGGGGCGATACCATCCAGATTAGTATCGAACAAGAGACGTACAACGACGACGCATCCACGGTCAAGATCCGAGGCCCGAAGGTGATGAATTTGACACAGCGCGCACCACACATTGGCACTGATCAACATCCATCAGGAGCATGACGATGAATCTTGCAGCAAGATACCCACAGGTGGCCTCGTGGTTGAGTAGACTCTGAGCCAATTGTCCATGCTGTTGCGAAGCGGAAGTAGGGCTGCGTCGAAATCGCCTGTTTGTTGTCCCGAGAGAAATTGGCAAATCATATATCGCTTGATTGTTGTGTGGGCTAGGGGCTGTTAAGAAAGAAAGATCCAATTGTTGACACCATCACGCAAAGTCATTGTGGCGGAGAGTCACAGGTCCACACCAGAGGTGTGGTCTGCTTATTGTCTGATCACGACTGCTGTTGACTGCGTAAACACCCAGTGTGCTTGTGACAAGAAGGCCCGAATAGGCGCGCACGAAGAAGGCAACATAAAAGTAAGAAGTTTATGGACCCTTAGAACCTGGACGGCCAACTATGCAAAAGTAACGGACGGCGGGAACTCCACCCACGATTCTATCCCGCAGTTGTTCACGGCGTAGCGAAGTATTACCACCGCAAGGGCGTCATCACGGTAAAACATGCTCCGTCTGGTAGGTGGAGAATCACGGTAGCGGAAGGAGGCCGCTCAGATCGGAGGCTCAACCGAAGTTGGTAAATATAGGCGGGCCAGCCAATGCGCCTAGATTTCTGATTTCTGAATGACTAGTGATAGCATCCGAGCTGAGGCGGAGAACATTATGAAAAAATAGATTCCCCTGAGAGGGGGTTGCAGCGTCCTGCATGCCTTCTGAGGTACTTGACGCGCAGCAACAAGGCGTGAAGGACGCTGTCAGGGCCAAAAAGAGGACAAGACGCCCCAAACTAGCACACTAGCACGATATCTTCCTGACAGAACTCTACGGACGGCAATAACCTTGTGTTCTGCCGAACATCGATGCTGCAGTAGTAGCAGCATGGAAAGCGACACATGACAGATGGGAACTCTGAGGTGAAGCTGATTGGGCAGTGAGGCACGTATGATTCGAAACCGCTCCAACCCTTCGGTTGCTGTCGAAGCAGCTGCGGGACACATAATTAGCCAGCATACGAGTGGTGGTAGATACGGGAGAGCTCCATATCAGTAGATATGCTCCGTTTGGCAGGAGGAGAATCACAGAAGGAGGCCGCTCAAGTCGGAGGCCCCACAGAAGTCGGGAGTGGGCTGGCCGATGTTCCTAAACGTCTGTATAGCTGACAGACCCTACATGCAACATCAGCCTTGCGGCCTGTCGGATTCCGAAGCTGCAGTGACGACACAGCGATATCTGACAGATAGCAACTCTGGGGTGAAGCTTACTGAGGAAACCAGGATCCGAAATAACTCGAATACTTCGGTTGCCGTTGCGTACTCTGGAGGTTGAGAAGCCAGCATATGAGTGGAGCGGAGAGCTTGAGTTGCCGGGTTTGAAATCGAAAGCATCTCGGTATCTTTTGCCTGCCGCGTTTCTCCCGCGAGCCCACAGCCGCAGACGAGAGACGACAACGCTACGGATGGTCAGCCTGACTGCGCTTGACGTTTGTGGGAATTCCAGATCTCAGGGATCCAACCACGGGGCTCTGTATAGTAGGGTCAGCGCATATCGTGAAGAAGCAAGCAGCCTCGAAGTTGTGCCGCGTGAAGGATGCTTAAGGTTCAAGCGCTCAGGGTCATGAGGCCTGAGCACCCAAAATGGTGCACCGCGCGAGACATAGCGTCACCGTTTGTATCAGAAGCGCGCGCATTCACCTGTAGGCTGCATCGCAACCTGACTGATCTATTCTGGGTCAGATCCAATTCTTGGGACGACCTTCCCGTTCTTGTAGAGACGCCGTCTCCCAATGGGCTCCTCCTGTTCGTTAGACACTATGATTCTGTTTCGTACGGCCTTCTTGCGCAGACCTTAGGGCGGCTCCCAGCTCCGGCCACCGAACGTGATCATTGGCCGTGGTGGGCAACATACATTCCAGCGCATCCGGAGTTCCGGTTTCAAGGATGCTCATCGCGGGCGAATGACACAGAAGATGAGAATTGGTTCGATGCTTCGACGCCGTTCCCCATTATTCTGTGTATTAGGACTTCGGACACCCTCGCTCAGAATCCGGTGCTCTGTGAGCTGGTCACGATTCATGAACGCACACCTCATCCATAAGGGCAGTACTGACTAGAGTTCTATCTTCAATGCATCATTATTCGTCACAGTCTCACAGGTGTGAGACTTGAACCTTGAAGTTTGAGCTTGAAGCTCGAGTGGAGCCCGATCAGCGAATGTCTGTTGACAGACCGACCACTAATGCACCGAACGTCGCCGGCGGGCGCGGACCGTCCCTACATTCCCGGGGTTCCACATTGGAACCTGAGCCCTCGAGGGTATTCCGGTGTTCCCCGCCTGGACCACCACCATAGGCTCTGAGGTGAGCTGCGGTTCCTCGATTGCTTCAGAGGTTCAGGCACCCTATAAGCCTTATAACTTGCGCTGTCTGCAGAGTCAAACCCTCCGTATCTTTACCCCGATATCTACGCACCAAGATTCAAGAAGTATGGTTGACAATATCACGGACGTCGCCAGCAAAGAGTTTGACTACATCATCGTTGGTCTGTGTTGCGTCCAAATAACATGTGCGATGGTTCAGCTGATCTATCTTTCCAGGGGGAGGGGTCAGTCTTTTTGTCTTGCGCGAGTGGTGCATGACATGATGGAGAGCCAACAGACGTGTGGTCTTGTCTTAGCCAATCGACTATCGGAGGACAGCTCTGTCCGTGTCTTGGTCCTTGAGGCTGGGAATGCTAATTTAAACGATGCCATGATCCGTGAGACGATTCAAATCCCACCCAGCTGGGCTCCAGACTGACCTCGAATTCTTCGGTTTAGTGACTCCTGCTATGCGCGCAAGACTCTTCAATGACCCGAAGTACGACTGGGCCTTCCGCACAGTATGTGTGTATCGAATCGTACGCGCTGTCATGTGATCATTGTCTGAAGGTCCCGCAAGAGCACTCTAACAATCGAGTGTATGCTTGGGCTCGGTACGTGCACTCGTCGTGCAGTGACTGCCTGACTAACAACGCCCTTTCCTTCCGACCTGAACGTCCATAGGGGCAAATGCCTAGGAGGAAGCTCGGCGATCAACTTCCAATTGTGGAACAAGCCGGCCAGAGATTATCTTGACGGTATGGATATGCTGCGGCGCTGTTAAGCTCTTACTTGCTAGGGCTGACTGTGTCCTTGTCATACAGCGCTGACCGAGCTCGGAAATCCTGGGTGGAATTGGGAGACATTCGACAAATACTCAAGGAAGGCAGAGAGGTATGTCGGTGACCCTTCAAACTCTGAGACATGGAAATTGTTTTAACACGATATTCTCGAGGTTCGCCGTACCTACTCACGATTCAGACGTTCTGACGTACGACTTGGCCCATCGCGGCAACGACGGTGAGCTACCTCTCTTTCGTCTGGAGTCTTACTAAAGTGGGATGTCATGGAGGTCCGCTCGTAACGTCTTTCTCGAGCGTCATTTCCGGCCTGGAGAGGCCCGCGTTGGAGGTAGATAGTTCATACGTCGACTATCATCATTTGCTAACAATCGTCCAGGCGTTCAAGCAGCACGGCGTGCCGGCTCTCGCCGATTCTGTACGTCGTTGAGTCCTCTGGAAGGCGGCGGAGCTGACCTACAGGCAATTCCTTCCCAGTCATCGGGCTTGGTACGCATTTTTGTCTGCACATTTGGTCATCCCACATTGATATGTCTGGCTTTGGATGCAGACGAACGGCTTCACAGCAATCTCCGCGACACTTGATCCCGAAACCCATACGCGAAGCTACTCTGCGAACGTGTGTGCAATACTTCGTAGTTCTATGAGACCTAACAGACATTGTGCATCTAGATGTATTATAAGCCAGTTGCCTCACGGGAGAATCTGATTGTGCTCGTGAATGCTCAAGTTTCACGGCTTCAGGTCAAAACGAACGACGATGGTACCATTACGGCTACCGGCGTTCAGTTCATGCACGATGGAAACCTATCGGAGGCAAGGGCAAAGAAGGAAGTCGTGCTATGCGCAGGGTAAGCGTCTGATTGAGGCCTGAATCGTAAGGAGGAAGCATCGATTGCTGACGAAGGCTGTGGACTAGGGCCATCATGTCGCCGCAGGTGGGGATACAGCACGTAGACGTTTTGGCAAAAGCCGCTGATGACCGATGATCTATCATGCGGACAGATCCTCGAGCTCTCGGGAATCGGTGACCAGGAGGTACTACGCAAGGCCGGGGTAGATGTTCAGCTCAATCTTCCCGGAGTCGGGACCAATGTCCAGGAACACCTCTACACCGGTGTGACCTATCGCAAGTGTCCATTACGTTGCCCATGTACTAGATCCTTGGCTGATCGACATGTCAGAGGTCACTGGTTCCGAATACGGCGGACACGAGCTCCAGACAACGGACTCACTGATGTATCCCGAGGAAGCTGCAAAGCAGCTCGCTCTTCAGTGAGTATATCTAGCGCTGGACAGAAGATGTGACTGGCTACTGATACGCGAGTCGACAGCCCGTCTGGCCAAGGCGCATACAACATGCTGCACACTGGAATTGTCTTCCTTCCGCTCGATACAGTTTGTACTAGTGCTGCCGACATACAGAAAGTGCTCGCAGATACCATCCGAGCCGGCTTCGAGAAAGACGCGTATCCAAATGGTCTTCGGAAGCAGTACGAATTACAGCTGAGGCATCTCAGGGACAAGGTGCCGAGCCTCGAGATCGTCATCACTCCGGGACCCATTACCCGCCCCAGTACGTGATGGCTTCAGTTGATGGCCATATATCTTGGACTCATCCTTCAACCCATCAGCGGTTCTTGACCCAACGAGGAAGCAAATGTCCCTCGTCTTCGCACTCAATACCCCTTTCTCGCGGGGAACCATTGTGGGTGTCCCCAAACTAAGATGTGTGGTGTAGAGTCTGAGGCAGGACCTAGCATATCAATTCGAATGATTTCCGGGAACAACCAGTGATTGACCCACGAATCTTCGAAGAGCCCTATGGTGAGGGCGTTTCATCGCTTGTGGTACGAGTGTAGCTCACGTGACCGCGTGGTCGTGCCAGACTTGAACACTTTAGTGGAGCTCGTCAAGTTCAACCGACGCGTCGCCCGCACCGAGCCACTCGCAGGACTTCTGTCCGGTATTATGTTCTCTTCTGACGATGGCATGTTTACCGACATGGGTTACAGGAACCGAAGTTTACCCAGGCCCTCAGATAGAAACGGATGAGCAGATTGCTGGTGCGTCCTTCTTTTGTAGTGTGTTTTAGTGTGTCAAACTGTAGTTCGAATTAGAGTGGTTGAAGAACACAATTAGCACGACGTACCGTAAGTGCCCATTTGACTATGCAATGATATATTCGGATGCAAAGCTAACTCCATGTGCTCAGATACCGTCGGATCCTGTTCAATGTTACCCCTCGAAGATGGTGGCGTCGTCGACCCGAAGCTGAAGGTGCGCGCTGGTCTCAGACATAGTACAAATTATGAAGCAGGATTTCAACGCTTTGTGATCCTTCTTCATCAGGTATACGGCACGACAAACGTCCGCGTTGTCGATATCTCGATCATTCCGCTGCACGTGGGAAGCCACACACAGGGTGAATTTGTCCCTGGACCGTTACATTACACTTCACATTGATGAATATGGTTTCTCTTCTGCAGCGGTGGCATATGGCATAGCTGAGCAAGGTAAGCCATCACTTCATGAAGTCTCGAACCGTTCTAACAAGACTCTAGCTGCCGATATCATCAAGGCTGATATGTGAGTGGGCGGACGGAGATAGGGACAATGCGATGCCTCGGTCAAGTGCGGTTCCTGTTTAGTCTCGGCGTGTAGTTGCGAAAGAGAATATCTTGAATGCGATCCGATCTCTGGTCAATCTGTTTGAGACCGTAACCTCGATGTGACACCAGCAAGCGGTATATCAGAACCCGTGAACCTACACCGCCTGTTGGCGCGTGTTCGCAACGGTTGCCAGAAGTCCTAAATTCAAGTAACCCCGGGCACTTGAATGAAGCTCATCACAGGCCGTTGATCAGAAAGGACCAACGGACGACTACCGCACGCCTCAACGGTGGTACCTTCGGCAGAGCGTTCAGCACGCATCCGTTCCGCACAGACTAGGCCCATCACCTTCACTCAGTGAGTTGACAGGTCGGTTTCAACGCCCACAGACAGATCCATCGTTCTCTCGGTGGAGCAATTGTATCGCTTGGAAAGAAGCGTCCGACTACATACGGCCATGTTGGTTTCCCCAATCACTTCCCCAGTCATCGAAACTGACATCGCAGAGTTTGTGAGGTCAGCCCTCAATGCGGCCTCTCTGGCTTCCCACCGAACGCAAAACGATGCTAAGAATGTCTCGTATCGCAGTGTCGGAGTTGCCGGCGTAGTCCCTCTATCTAGAACATCAAAGACAGATGTGAGTACGCACACCGGATCTCACTCCACTACCAACGTAGATACGCTTCAGATGGGGTGGTCTCACGGCACCGGGTCAGCCCTGTCATTACCTGCTTTGCCTTCGGTACATGTATTGCGTGGGCTGCGTGGAGTGCCCCTCGACGTCACAGTTGCGTTTCAGTCAGATTCAACACGTCTAACGCACTTTTTTAGAACCACGAACACATAGATGAGTCTACATACCAATCACCACATTCTATCAGGCATCGTTAGCGAGATGCGGGGAACTCCGTCATGAAGGTATGTATCGTACAATCTCTTCCTTTACACAAATAGAAATCAGTGCTGGGCGGTCAACTGACAACGGGTGTTCTGATACATCGCATCTGCTGCTCCCGAGCTATCTCTGTACTGTTCCCTGAGGCAGACAGCTCCCTCGAATTCCTCGGGTTTCCGATGTTCGATGGTCTTGGAGGACAGCATAGGGTAGTAATTACCCGCCGCACCCTCCGCCCAGTACCCGCAGGTCCCCTGACACTGCGACTTTCTCGAGTATTCTCTACATGGCTTATGTAACTTTGACGCTCCGGCATCTAGCGCTGCTCCCGTCTTCGTTTACCTGGGGTCTCGAGTGTGTATAAATGGGTTCAAGGTAGTTCATGCATCCTTCAGCTGGGTCATCGCCGTGTGTTACCGCCATGGTTGATTTGTTGTTTTTCCAACCCATTCAACTAGTCCCGTGGTGCTTCTTTTGTATTGCCTACCTCGTCTGGCGTCGATATGGATTCACCCGAGCGACAGGAGGTCGTCCATTGCCCCCTGGACCCCCGGGTAGACCCATAGTTGGCAAAATATTCGATTTCACACAACACGATGTGCACCGTTTGTTCATGCGCTACAGCGAGCAGTATGGTGCATTGCACGATCTACATGTATCATCCGAGGATTCTCACGTTTTCCCTAGGTGATATATTCATGCTTGAGGGCCTGGGAAAACGGATCATAGTTCTTAATGAACTCTCTGCAATCAATGACCTCCTTGAGAACCGGGCTGCTATATATTCGCATCGGCCAGAATCAGTTTCCGGAGGCGTTCTCATGGGCTTCAGCAAGGTGAATACCAAATTGTAATTCTAATGACCATGTTTGGCCTGATTGACTTGATTAGAGCATGATCCTTTTGCCGTACGGACCAGAATGGAGAGCGCACAGGAAGCTCGCTCGGATGGCCCTTGGTCCAACACAGCTGAAGGAATATGCCATTCTCCAAGAGGATATTGCAGCATCCTTAGCGGAGGCTTTACTCGACACGCCTCATGACTTCTTCTCTCTCGTTCGAATGTAGGCAAGAGCGCCATGTCTCAACGAGTGACACCTGAAATAGTTTATCCGCGCCTAGCGGCGCCGGTAGGATGGTCATCGCTGTCACATACGGCATTCGCAACTCTGCATTTCAAACAGAGGTGAGTGAAGCCCTGCTTCTGTAACATACTCATATAACACAAAATGATGGACATAGTGTATCATGAACGGGGAGCGTTTCGTTGAATTTGCCAGGAGGACGTTTACTCCTGGAAATTACCTATGTGACATTCTGCCATTCCGTGAGTTTTCCGCCGCAAGTTTCATCCAGAGAAACACATGCTAACGGTCTATCGTAGTCAAACATGCACCTTCCTGGGTTCCCTTTCAATGCGAGCTACAACACGGAAAGGAAGCATTCATTGAATTCCAAACCAAACCGTTTGAGTATGTCAAGCAAGAGATGGTAAATGGGCCGATATAATTACTTTCGCATCAATTAACTATGTATAGGACAAGGGAAATATCTTGCCATCGTTGACCCTTCGTCTTCTGCAATGTCCCCCCCAAGGGATGCCCGATTTCGAGAGACATCTAATGTGGGTCGGAGGAGCTATGTTCGGAGGTATGCCTGTCTGCGTCAGCACACCACGTTATATCGATCACCTCTGGTTTGCAGCTGGCGCAGAAACGGTGGACAAGGCTGCATACTTCTCTTTGAAAACATACTAAGCAAATTTCTCCAGACCTATGCAACCGTTCTCACGTTTATTATGGCGATGGCCCTTAACCGCGATAAACAACGGATTGCTCAAGCTGAAATCGACGCCGTGATCGGTGGAGATCGGCTTCCAAGAATCGAAGACCGACGACAGCTTCCGTATGTGGATGCGGTCATAAAAGAGACCATGAGATGGCAACCTGCTCTTCCGTTGGGTTCGTTGCATGTTCCCATGGTAAAGTCATCACTCTGCTATATTGATCAAGTGAGCAGGTCTCTCTCGGTGCACAGCGCATGATGACTTCTATCGGGGTTTCTTCATTCCAAACAATTCTATCATTGTCCCGAATGTCTGGTACGTGTATTTGCTACCGACTATGTCAAGCTACGTAACCCTTGCTCAGGGCAATAGCCTACGATCCAAGATCAAAGTATAATCCGGAAGCGTTCATACCGGAACGGTTCATGGATGTGAACGAGAAAATCGTTGATCCGGATCAATGGGCGTTTGGATTTGGGCGAAGGTCTGTATTTTCTATGTCAAACACACCAAGCACTCATGGCTCCCACTGCAGAGCATGCCCCGGGCAGAATTTGGGAGAAAATTCCGTGTTCATTCTAGTAGCGACAATTTTGTCGGTCTTCGATATTTTACCTCCCGAGAATGAGGCTTTGGAACAAGAGTTTACACAGCACGTGTTTCGGTGCGTGAGAGTTTCATTGGGCATGTAGCTGACTCCTCATCACCGACTCTGATAGTTCCCCTAAGCCATTCAAGTGCTCTATTTCGCCTCGCACTTTCGCCAAGGCACGACTTGTGCGACTTCGAGCTGCAGAAGGCGTAGCATAGTCTGTTTTGACATCTATACCAACGAGAATCGTAGTAATTTGAAATTCTGTGTACCTGTCAGAACTTGCGACGATCACCCAACAAATGATGAACTGGGCTCAATGGACTTTTAGAGCGAGAAATATGCCCCATCAGTAAAATCTCGATTTTGCTTTTTCTGCTTTTACGTCTTTTGTGGTCAATAAGCACGCCAAAGGCGGTAAAACGGGAAAATCCAAGTCCGCTGGGACTAGGATTTTCCCGCTTTTCCTGCTTTGATAGCCCAAAGCAGGAAAGCAGCGCCAAAGTAGATGTAAGATTTTCCTTATGCCATGAGATTTAGCGAAAGGCACGGAAGGCAGGTAACTCAGTGGCGAATATACCATTTGCGTTGAGTCTGAATGTAGTACATGGTGCGTGCTTTCGCGTTCCCAGGTCTGTCCAGATGAGCGATGTTTATAAACAAGGTCTTATTCGGACTCGAGCGCAAATTGTATTTAGAACATATTTGAAAATACAAGGATCTTTGCGAAAGGCGAAGAAAGGCAGCAGAGAAAGACGAGACGCACAAAGGATAGCCTACGGCAGAACTCCTAAGTGGATGACACCATACGATGGCACATGGCGCATTTGATTGCATGGAGGAACATTGGTCTATGGTCAATAGGAAAGTCAGAAATGAGAGCTCAAGTAACGATAGTATGCCGGCTGAGCATGTGCGATTGAGAGCCAGACCTAGACAAACCTGTCAAGTTCTGATTTCATGCAACATAGAAATATTGCCCTTACATTGTACCAGTAGAAGGATATCTGGTCCTCGTGGATGCCTTTGTATGTCATGAAGCGGTATGACACAAATATGGATAAACCATGAGAAACTATCTGCGCATCGATACTCAGGTCCCAGATGGACGCAAGAATCAGTGACCACAGACAGAGTCCAACGAGGACTGTGTAACGCGCTACGGATGGCCAGACTATCGGAAGGGTGCGCCTTCCTACAATGCGGTCTCCGTGCACATCTTTGAAGTCTTGTGTCTGAATTGTCGTGGCAAAAATGCCAGCACTGATACAGATGGAGAGAACTGCAGTCCTGTCCAAAGTTCGATGATCAATGGCTGTAAATGATATGGTGGTCAGACATGAAACGTCGATATGATAGGTCAACCGCTTACTTGCTACGAGTGTGGAACCAGCCTCAAATGCGGCAAAACCTGCCGCATTCACACAGTTGCGTAAAAGCCAATGTCCGGCATGAGTAGCACATTCATTGTAAAGGACAGTGAATGCGACCAGCGCAACACTCGAGTAAAATGTCCTGACGCTATACATCGCCGACCACAGCCAACAGAGTGGCACCAGCATCCATCGCATCACATATGCTGCTTCGAGTGTTAAACGCTTTGACGGGAGTGGCCTATCTTGTTTGTTGTATTCATCTTCTTCGGGTTTTAGAGTCTGATTTGAGACGTCGAATTGAAGAACGTGCAGCCAAATCCAAAAGGTGGAATGTAAGAGAGTCATTGTCGACGGCGCTGGGGCAGCAGCCGCAGCAAGTAAGGTCTTAAATGCGGTGAGGAGAGTGGCGAATCTAATCTGAAGTCACATACTATCGGTATCACGGTTGTCTTGATGTCGGATTTAGTGAAGAGGAAGAGGGTATACGACCAGTGTATAATATGGTGTGCTACCGCCGAAACGGCCATATTCGTAGGGAGAAGGTGCGTTAATGTGCCACTGAGAGGCTGCAAACATGAACGGTCAACGTATATGTAGAGGAGATGTGAGAAAGTCGCAGGGATGATCATTTCCAAATAAGCCCGATGACATTATCTTGGGTCGAATACTGGCGAGAGTATAGGGTGCACTCGGCTTGTACACCCTTTGGTGCAACAATC
>KB445798.1:595975-663347 GCA_000320605.2 Gelatoporia subvermispora B
TGAGTCAATGCCAACTGATGTACTATAATTATTAGTACCAAGCAGTGGTGGAGCAGACTCACAACAGCGACGACGGATGGCAGTATGTTGGACTTGCTCAAGACGCTGATTCTCCATGCATAATAACACTGTATGACTGAACTGGCTGAATGTTGCGTTAGTCGACACCACCCACATCGGGTCACCGAGACCTACTGAATCCGGTGATAATTGGTAGAGATAACCAATTCAAGTTTAGCCCGAGTAACCCCACGCAGTTTCCCCAGCTCAGTGCAATTTCGTGCCAGACATCATGGGTCGCGAGGACCGTTTGTAGTGTTTCGACAAGAAAAAGACCGTAGACAATGACCTTGGTCACCCGGTTATCAGGTACCCCAGATTGGTGATAGATGTCTGGCCCGGGGAATGTCAGCTATAAAATGTTCATTTGAGAATTTCCAGACTCAGATTACCCACATATCTGCATGAGCAGGGCCCCATATAGTCCCCAGTTGAATTGAGCTCCAATAAGCTGCAGATGTGTACAAAAGTCTCAATTACCAGCCGTAGAAAACGTAGACTTCATGTAGTACTCACAGAGGGTCCTGCGCTGTTACTACGCGTCAGTTCAAATGCATGACTCGAGATAAAATGATCGCTCACAGCTGGATAACAGGAGACCCTTCGGCAGCGCAGAACTCCATACCTGAAGGGAACGTGCAACACAGGACTGGCCATCTCTAGCTCTATTTATGTAACGAAAGTGTTGGCCTGGGGTGTCTGTGCGACAGAGCCGGGTCATTTACCTAGAGAGTGTACATTCTAGTGAGCCAATCAGATCACGTTCAAGTGCGTACGTGTTCCTTGCACTCGATCATAGGTGCCGATGAGGTCAGACTCTTGGAGATGACAGCGCGCTGAACGTACCCTCCATATGATCCATCCATCTATTATTGGGCATCAGGAAAATGTCGTGTTGACTTAACGCGCCTCGCCTTCCTTTCGGGGCCTGGAAGCACCCTTTCTGCCCTGCCGCAACTCACTAGCGCGCGTTAAGTACCTCGAAAGGCATGCAAGCCGCCCTTAGACGAGTGGACATTTTTTGATGACTCGTAGAGTCATCAAGAGATCTGTCAACATACTCCATTCCATATTCTTAGGACACAAACACAATCCACACGGTGTATAGCCCTTCAGATATGTGCATCATTTCCAAATAGCACCAGTAAAGTTTCATCTTTGCTATTCTCACTTTCAAGTCTTTCGAGGTCGGTAAGCGCCCTGAAAGCGGCAAAAGTGGGAAAATCCCTGTCCACTGGGAATGGAATGTTCCGATTTCTCTGCTTTGATGTCTCAAAGTAGGAAAAGGGACGCAAAAGCAGATGTGGTAGTTTCCTGATCTAACAGACACATGTCGCCTGTAGTGCGACGATGCTTCGTCTTCCGCGTTATCTCGTTTGAGTTGTTGCCGGCAACGCGGCTGGGGACTAACTTTAGCCATCACTGTAATGGGCCGCTGTCGAGCAACACAGGTTATCATGTGGACAGCTCTTAACGTCCAACTTTTAGAAGGCAGTACACCACCAAAGACTTCCCACGGTGTCTAGGCCTCGAAGGCCTGTCGTCACGGGTTTTTGAAGTGTTGAAGTGACGGTACTAGTAGAGATGACTCTAGTGCCAGAGACCTCGAGTACCGGTATCCAATGAACTGTAGAGAGGTAACGCCTGCGCACATCAGACGGACGGATTCGTCTGTTCTGCCATTTTAGAACTTGGCCCCACTTTGGCGTCCTCGCAAAGGAAGAGCGCCGAAGGGAACGCGTAGCACCAATCAAACGAAAGGTTCTTCTGTCTCCAATGTAGCTCACTATCTAATGTGGCCAACGATATACAGCACAGGCATCTTGATGATCAAGTCCACAGACCAGTGCGCTCATACTATTCGGGCTCTCATGCTGCATGATCCGTGAACAAAGCATGCATTATTGCGGTCGGCAGCAGTTCTCCATGTATCAGAACATCTGATATCTATGAAGCTCATGTGGCCAAGACATGCATCATTGGACAATTGCGCAATAGGCACTTACCAGTGATGATTGCTATGCGTAGATTCGAACTAGAGCAGGCCCGATGTAAGTGACGAAGATATACAGGGACTGATGTTTCCCTACCAATCTTAGGTCTTAATTTTGGTTGCTGATACCTGTGACTGTCAGCGTGGCAGGACGAACTTTTTGAGTCGCGTCACTCCCACCCTAAGAAGGTTGTGCTCCCAAAAAGAAGTTATGGAAGGTCTAAGATCATAGGTTGAACTGTCTGCTAACGGTAATGCTCAACTATGGAATTGCGTCTTCCGGCGTGCTGATATCGGTCGCGGTATCGATCACGAGCAGAATATGACGACAATATTCCGCTGATTGAGCTTGATTCGTTCCACTCAAAAGGGCAGAGACACTCTCTGCTTGTGGCAGGATTCCTCTCTACAGCACATCGCAATGCCCACTTTTGCGCTCTTACCAGACTTCTTCACTTCCCAGTGCATTGAGCAGCCCAATGGTATCTTGTACTACGTTGTTCACGCTCATGATAGTGGTCTTGGCCTCGATATCTACCCCAAAAGCAGAATCGAAGTTCTTCGGGACGCTCAAGCAGCTGCTGGGTATCTGCAAAAGGCTGGAGTGAAGCCAAGGGTACCAGGAGGACCGGCTCAGACTATCTCGATCGTCATGCGACATGGCTACGCATGTCTCACGATGTTCCTCGCCACATCGCTGAATCGCTGTGCAGTGAGCCAAGCTAGTGTTGACTACAATGCTGTAATGCTCAAGCTCTGACCTTGTAGCCGGTACTCATCTCGCCTCAGAATACCACAGAGATGATCACAGCTCTAGCACAAACTTCAAACTCAACAGCGATCATCGTGGACAATGACCACATTGAACTTGCCTCGCAGATTCAGCAAGAAATTCCTTCGATTCTCGTAGTACACTTTGAAGCTTTCAATGCTTCCCGCAGTGTTCCGCCCACAAACGTTAATTTCTTGCCAGCGCTTACGGAAAGGGGTTATCTGGCTGAGAAGGATACCGCCTGTTATTACATGCACACATCGGGATCAACGGGTTGGTTTTGTCTGGTTTGAGTCGGGCTGGATTTGACGAAGTAGCGGCAGGTCATCCGAAGCTCATCCCGGAAGTCCACAGCAGCTGGTGGGATAAGGTCCATCGTTATGCAGTACAAGAGCAAGGTCACCCGGCGGTAGTAATGACGCACCTTCAGCACGTGGGTACTCTAGGTTAATTTTGAGGCATTTGTGTTGACGGAGAATGTAGACGCAAGGTATTCTACGGTTTATGGCATTACCTTGGTTATCTCGCGATATTCCTGTTCTTGTGGAATCCAAGCGCCCGTTCGATGGGGATCTCCTTTGCCGCCTCCTCCAGCAGTTTCCCGGAGCCACGTGCGCAAGCCCTCCGTCTATTCTTGAAGATATATATAGCGGGGAGCCGAGGCTACTCGAAAGGCTAGTATCTGCTCACCGCGTACTATTCGCTGGAGCGTCGTTGTCACCAGCGGTTGGCAATAAACTAGCAATGGCGGGGGTTAAATTGATGACAGCCTTTGGAAGGCGAGAGAACTTGTCATGATGCAGCTGAACACGACATTATTGACACAGCACGACAGTACGGAAACTGGGCAGCTCACCATCCTCGACATCGCCTCTGATGACCCGCTTGATTGGCCGTACATGAGATTCCTCGACGAACATCAGATCTACATGGTCCCTGTTTCGGGATCTGACGGTGTATGTCAGCTTATTGTCAAGGTGCGTTGTAGGAACGATATTCGCATGCATGGCCACAGCTGACGTCTACCAGGCTGGACGCTTTGTGCCTGCAGATCTAGTCAATTTCTCCGATCCTCCAGGCTATTTCAGCGGTGATTTGTTCAAAGCTCATCCAGCGAAGAAAGGTGAGTCATCATTCGCTCACTGCAGAGGATATGATACTGATTGATGGTTCGACATGATAGGTTTGTGGAAACATGTGGGACGACGAGGCTCAGTGGTACGTTATCTGCCTTTGAGGTGAATTCCTTCTGAGCCTCGTTGTCGATACCAAGACTGTCCTAAGTAATGGCAAGAAAACGGACAACGGTCAAATACGTGAGTATGACTGTCAAGCATACAAGGACCAGTTCTCAGAGACCGCCCACAGGTTCTCTCATAACTCGAAGCCCAGCGATACGAGATATCGTCGTCTTCGGAGAAGGCCATGTCCAAAATGGAGTGATTATTTGGCCAGCTTCTACCTTTTCAAACCATGAAACGACCATTGACACCCTGTGGCCTGTGGTCAAAAGTGCAAACGATGCGTTGCCTCCCCATTCACGAATTGTGAAAGAACTCGTTATCGTTGCCAGTGCCTCCAAGCCATTTGCGCTCTCGGATAAAGGTAGCGTGCGGGAATTCCAAACGCTGCGCCTTTACGAGCAGGAGATAGAGAATACGTATGCGAGTCTTGAGAGTGGATCCGTCAATATACCTCTACCACTTCATGATGATGGTGGTGGAATCTTGACATACATCAGGGATACTGTACAACGGCTTATGGGGAAGAATATTGACGATACCACGAATTTTTTCGACTCGGGTGAGCAGCCTCTCGTACCGCAGTTGACCATGCTTTGACCGTGCAACACCCAGGAATGGATTCGTTAATTGCGACAAGCTGCCGCTCTAGGCTACTCCCCTTGGCATCGATCCATGGATGGAGTACATTACCGAGGAACATTGTGTATCAGCATCCGACTATTCACGCTCTGTATCGAGTCATCACAGGCCGCGGCTCCTCAAATGACGGCCACCCAGAGCAAATTGACCTAGAACGCCTTATATCGAATCTGAACGATTCGTGGAGTTCTCTGGGGACCATTGACGCACGTTCTCCTCAAACAGACTCCAATGAGCCATGGGTCATTCTTCTGACTGGTTCCAGGGGAGCCCTGGGGCGTCAGCTCCTGCCACTTTTCGTAGCATCACAGCGAGTTCATGCCGTGTATTGTTTGGATCGTCGCTTGGACCCTTCTCGTGCTACGACATATTCAAGCATGCCTACCGGTAATTCCTCTTTACCATCAGGGAAGGTCAGGCGCTGGGAGATGGATATCTCACTGCCGCACCTAGGTCTGCAGGGTGAGCCATTGCAGCTGGTACGTCAATTGCCTACTCATATAAAGGTCCCTAATTCACTGAGCATCATTGACTTTTCCTGTCTCAGGTGCGGGAACATGTGACTCACATCGTGCATTGCGCATGGGAGGTGAACTTTAATCACCCACTGGAACGATTCGTGAATACACACATCAAGGGTGTCCAAACCCTCATCAATATCGCTATATCGACACAGCGTGCCACTTTCCCCCGGCTGGTCTTCGTATCCTCCATCGCCGCCGTACGCAATTATGCTGGCTTGGGAAAGATTGCGGAGCGCTGCTACTTCGACTCGAGGATTCCTTCCGACCTAGGTTACGGACAATCCAAGTACGTCGCAGAAAGAATCCTCGCTCACGCGTCGGAGAAGACAGGACTACCCATCACCATTGTTCGAGCTGGGCAGTTGTCCGGATGCATGACAACGGGCGAATGGAACGAACACGAAGTTTTCCCTATATTTTTCCGCTCGTGCCATCTACTTCGACGTATCCCTGATCATGCAGCGGTGCGTGATACTCTGACATCTCGGCTATTGGCTGCGTCTGACAACAAATTAGGATGCTTGTTGGGTACCAATTAACTTAGCGGCACAAGCCATCTTTGATATCCTTCAGCATGACGCTAGCGCCAGTGCGCCGTTGCTGACAGTACGACACATCGATAGCGCATACGCTTGTGAAGGATCTCGCTTGGTCCATTGGCTTGTTCGGGCGTCCGGTGGTACGCTGGAGACAGTATCGGTCGAATCGTGGATACAGGCCGTGCAAGAGGCTGAGGAAGATATACCCGCCAAACGACTTCTTCAAGTTTTCGACGCCTGGAAGTCCGACGCGAATCAAAGCGCCTCCAAAGCTCTATCTGTGGAGAGTACCAGAGAGATATCTCAAATGGCTGGCGGGATCCCACTTACGTACGAGCTGGTGTCTTTGTATTGGCGTCATGCCACCCGGCAGCTGTCTGTGACCTAGTCGACGGGGTAGCTTATGAACGTTGTGCTTCTGGTTCGATATGTACTGTAGTTATGGTGTCTTCGTTCATTGTCCTAGAGAAGCACGCCCTACGAGAAATTATACATGCATGTAGCCCACGATGCGGAGATCTAACGCTGCTGGGAAGCGACAGTAATTGACGTGCATCAACTGTACAGTATCGCGATAGGTGATCCGTCGAATTGGGTCTTTGCAACTTACGAAGAGAACATGCCCTGAGTAGTGTTGCTGCATTTGAGGTCTCGGAAGGGATACGTCGCCAAAGGTAGCTCGACTTTAAACATCTACGACTGGACCTCCCCTGAAGAAGATACCTCGTCAAGAGTAGCTCAACTTTGAATATCTACGAGTGGTCCTCTGCTGCCTGAGTTACCTCATCTTTCCCAACATACATTAAAGCAGGAGCAAGCCACAAGCGGAGCAGACAGACAATACGCGGAAAGTTGACTCACGCTCATATTTCAGCCCCTGATCATGAAACTGTTCTTGGGAGTAAAAGTGATCAATTGATATCCGTGAGGTCTTACAATATCGCGTTTCATGCTAGATGACACGAATACAGGGAATACAATTGGAGCAGCGTCCATTCAAAGTAACAGTGTGTTAACGGCGTGAAATATGACCATGCTCGACACAGCTACACATGGTATCGAATAGATTCCGTTGACCAAGCTGGAAAAATACTCAAAATCAGAGCAACTGGATTATATGAGAAGTCCACAGGACGGGGAAATATCTGTCGTTCAACGGTGTATCGTAGGCGCAAACTTGGACTTAGCCCTCAGGGTCGTACCATATCTGTAGAAGCGAATAATCATCAACATGATCTATATTGACATAATAGACATACTTGTAGAGCACAAAAGGTATTGGCATCATCAGTAAGGCGACACATCCCAGAATGGTGGATGCCCAACGAGGATCGAGTGCGCTGTACATCCTCGGAGCGAACAACTGAAACGGCCCAGCAGAGTCAGGGATCCGATGACGAAAATGTAACCACTTCAGGCCATACCGGGAGACCACCTGCTGCAGCGCTCCGAACGACAGTATTCGCAGCGAGGGCAGATGCCGCAGCAAAGAGGTAGACATCTGAACCATGGTCAGCGACGGAGCACTGACAGTGATAGAACTGTACTTGCCAACTATGTAATTGATAAGTGACAGCTGCACATACAGATCAGCGTATCTTTCGAGACGATACCGAATGCCCTTTTACGTACAAACAGGAGTATGGAGGAGAATCCAAGGAAGAAAGCACCGGACAGTGGTCCCCAAACAGTGATGTGAGGGAACGACGTCCACCTATAGCATCATTTCAGCGTCTACAGTATGTGAGAGATGGCATTGAGATCCATTACCCAAACCAAAAGAATGCAATAGCATAAAGTGGGGATGTCCACATGGCCATCTCGAGACGAACTTCTGGCGGCACATGGTTCGGCTTATACCGTTGGACTGCAGCTTCGTAGCGTGGATTGAACACGAGAAGGTACTACCAGTGGGCGGAGAGTGGGTCAGCAGCATTTTCGAGCGGCCATTGTTGATGAGCCTACAACAAAGCTAGCAGTCACGCAGCCAGATACTACCGGGAGATACGTCAAACCTAGAGTACCTATTCGAGTGATCAGCATCATGCTCTGTATACGGTCCTCATGGGTCTCCAACCTGGATTGAAACCATGCTCCCCTTGATAAACACTAGGAAAGGCTTCGAAAACCATATACATAGTTCCGTAGATAAACTGAATGATGACATAAGTAGATGATCATCATGTAGGAGGACGAAACTACTCACACTTGTGTACACGGTGGTTGCAGCCAGCATAGGCTCCTGAAACAGCATCTTGAACGGTCTCAACAGAGTCTGTTTGAGGCGATCCGAGAACGCTACGAGGTGATACGTCTCCATTGGGGCGTAGTAGCGGTGATCACCGGTTTGAACACGCTTTTGCCGCGCTTTGCGTAGAAGCAGGATAGGCCTACCTGATATGAGTGACATGTCGAGAGTGATAATAAAGGTCCAGCTTACGGGTATGTCTCCGGCAGAGAGGTAACAACAAGGGTGATGCAGAGGCCATTCTGTACGATGTGTTCATTCATGCGAAACATTTCGCGCATCAAACTTACGAAGATCGTCAAGACCCAGAAGGTCCATCGCCAAGAAATCCCGGAAACGGAAATGTAGCCGCCGACGAGAGGTCCGCTGGTTGGTGTGCTGTGTGACCTCTAGTGCACAAGAAACGATTAGAAGAACTCACAGCGCAGATCCAATGAATGGCGCGTTCGCAAAGAGGATGTTTGCCTTTCCTCTAGTACTCGCGTCCCAACTGCACAGATGAGGCATGCATATGATGTTTGATAACGATGTCCGAATAACGCACATGTCCGAGATAATTGCACTGCGACCACATGGGCATCGTCAATGAATAGACCAGTTGGTGGATAACACCTACCCGCTGTTTGTGAAGGGAGCTGCCGCGAATATACCAGCCAAGAGGCGTAAAACGATGATTGACGTCCGATTGTGAGCGAGAGCACATCCGACTTGAAAACACTGCCGCATATCGTATGATTCAGGCGTCAGCGGAAATGTGCTCCACTTACAGTATAAACAGGCAACGTTGACAAGAATACGAGTCGTCGGCCATACTATATGCTTGCAATGAGCTGGTAGGGTGCATTACTGACCAGTGTTTGCGCACCTGCTCAGACAAAGGCCCCCATAGTACTGGGCCAACGCAGTACCCAGTCACAAACAATGAGATGCACAGAACTACCAATTCTTCGGACATTGCGAATTGAAGAGCCAGGTTGGAGGCGATCCCAGCCGGTGCAGATGACGCTACTCCTCTGTCGAGGACAATTATGAAGTGTGAGGTCCCCCGAAGCAAGCGATAAAGTAGAGAGACTGACGCATTGAATGCGATTAAGCTAGCCACGATCGTCATATACCACCGCTTGCTCCGGGACCAATTCTGCGCGAACCGACGCCGGCGTATGGCTGCTGAGTCTTTGGAAGACAACGCGGCGAGAGTCGGTATACCTTAGGATTGTCTCGATCTTGAGGCCCAAACTCGACAAGAAATGCCTTGAGCTCCTCCTCCGATAACCGCTGCGTGGTATAGGTGGTGTCCTCAGCTACTTCCTGTTTGTCGGATTCCTGCATGGTTGACATAGAAGATCTTCACTGAGAGCAGATAGTTATGAAGTTGGACGAAACGGGTTTTGAAGTATTTAGTGGACCTCAAAGATGTCGATGAGGTCTTTGGAACTTGAGAACAGGGATTTTATTGAAAAGATTCTGCGACGGAAGGGAATGGAAACATACGTTAAAGGCGCGGAAGCCGCACTCCACAACTCATTGACGACATCTGGTTCTGGAACGGTTCTTCTGTTCGGGCACAGTGACTCCTTCTGGCTTCCATTTCATCACTGGAGCCGTTTCTGACAGACAGGAGGTGCGCGGATGCGATCGAAAGAGAAACTGTTCGCGACGCCACGAAGCGACCTCGATCATCTGGGGGAGGGCTGCGGAGAGAAGGGTCCATGGCCCTATACACCGCGGGAATCCAGTCATATTTCGGCCCGATAAGCTCAGATTTTATCGTGGAAACTTACGATTGAAAAACGCCTCCTACGAACCTTATCCAGCGGAAATATAGGTGATTGCCCACGGCGACCTAGTAGATAGCCGGCGGCCCGGAATAACCCCGTGATAGTCGTGGAAATGGCGTTGGTCTGCCCAATGCGAGCCCTCAGACAGTGTCATCAGTATCACATGCATATGTTCATAAATACCTATACCTATTGTCTGCGTCTTCGGACACCGGGGTGCTCCGGGTCTGGTATTGGAGTTCTGTCAGTGCGACCAGCGACTTCAGTGATCGGTGATTCACCAGTCAACTTCAATTGCAACGTTACGGCGTGTGAAAGATACGTGTGTCATACTCAATTACATCTGAGCTCATATCAATAGGCGAGTATGCTCGAGAAAAATGCATGTAGGCAGATCACAGGTTTCAAGCACCGCTGTCATGCCGAGCGCGTGAGATCCTCATCAATCAGGCCTGAGGGAGGCTTTAGTGCGCGTGGTGTGCAGCAAACATGGCGGAAGTCTCAACTGAAGATGTATTTACTGGGCAGTATGGGGTGTGCGATACACAGGAGACTTCTACAGGATATTACGAACATTGCGAGGGTGGATTTTGGGCTCATGAAGAGGTCAAGAGAAGAAACCGTCTAAAAAGAAAGTATCGACGATTGTTGCCGCAACCTGTGACGGTCACACATCGGCTTCGCAAAGCGAATGCGAATGCGATCTAACGCGACAGCGGTGTTGCGATGTACAGCTGGTTTCCTGACGATAGGCGTGTACACTCGAGGAACAGTCACCTCTTTCAAGGTCGCCTACTTGTCGGGCGCTATACCCGCCTACTGCTCGCTGACAGCGTAGCCAGCCCTAGCCGGGCTATAGGCGGTCCTAGGCGGCTTCCGTAAGGCTTGTAGGCGAGGGACTTGAAAGAGGTGAGTGAATAGCGGAGTCTGGCAGAGTTTAGGTATCTAGGTACAATCTGGCGGCGCGACGGCACGCCCGCTAGACCGGATGCATTATGCAACCTCGCAAACCTTCATGAGTGAGTTGAGGGCCATGTTCAACGACAAGAATCGTTGAACCATCCAGGGTTATGACTATGACAAGGGCCATGCAACTGATGTATGGCAATGTGCCGAAAGCTCGCTACTTAGCGAAAACAACGACCTGCTCTTCGTCGAGCATGAAGCTCTCTTGATAGGCTGGTCGACCACCTCAAGGGCCTAATTTAACCCTCGGAATACTCGCGGACCCATGTATCGGTCCTTTGTAAACCCTAACAAGTCAATGAACCTCGACTCAGAGTCCTCGCTCTTCTCACTGCACACTGCGAGTACTGTCTTTTACGTCGCGCCGCTGTCCGCGGCGCGACATTCCGATTCCCTGAATAGGAAATCGGTTATCACTCGTGGTGGCAAGCTGTGAGGTCATATAATCGTGATAAGTCGCACCCGACTTGTTCCGCCCTCTATTCTAGCTGCACATGTTCTTCCCTATTAACATTACTTGGCGCTCTCTCAGCTACGCACGAAGTTGACCACTTTCTGAATACCATGACAATCTGGCAGGCTCTTAAACCAGCCGTCGCTATAGAGTTCTCGCTCCAATTCGAGAGCTGTCTGCAAGGCTTCATGGTTCGCGGTTTATCTGATTATGGCACCATGACGTCTAAGCCCTTTCTGAATTTGGACGATGAGCAAGTGGGGCGGAGGAGAACTCTATAGGGCGGCTGGCGTTTGTCGTCAGCGACTGAAGGGCGCTCGTGTTTCTGCGCAGGAGAACTCAGAGCATGAACGTCTTTCAGCTTCGATTTTACACAGCGGTACTGGGGGCGCTGTGCAAGGCATGTTATCGCATTATATCTCGAAGTTGTTTCTGTGCGTTCTACGCTGGATTCAAGCGCAAAGCCTATCGCGCGCGGTAACCGGCCCTTCGGGCGCTGACGATATACGCCAGCCGTCCTACAGAGTGATCCTCCCTTAATTTACCCACCGTCCCAAATGAAAGTATTCGAACGAATCCGGAAAGGAATCTCACGTGCTAAATTTTATGATGAACCTCGCTCTACGCTCTAGGATTTATGGAGGATAACTCTATAGCGACGGATGGTTTAAGAGCCTGACAATCTGGTATCTTCGTCCGACTGCTGTTTGCGTAATCATTGATGTCCTGTGTCGGAAGTTCCCTTTCAATGTACTCTAATAGTACATACACTGAACGCGATCCAATACACGTCAGGCTTAGCTGATGTGTACTGCGCTGCCTGCTCGGGTCCTACTGCCTGCATGTGCGATTGATTGTGAGTTTGATATGCATTTGGATGTTTATGTATCAAATATCGTATCGAGCCTAGTGTGAGGTTGAACTGAGCGCTATGCGAGATAGTCGCTCACTCAAAGGATGGGAAACAAGGAATCGGTCGGAAGACGGCGGGCTTGTAGGCTGTATGTAGCTGCTTGTAGCGCCGTCTCAGCCAAGTAAAAGACAGTCACGTGCGATTGCGAAATGCGACGCGACGCTGATGACGTCAGACGAGGCTCACCGCAAAGCAAACGCCGGGCGCCGATGTCGCCCGAAACGAACTCGACGTTGGGGGCGTTTCTCTCGCCTTGCCATAAAACCGCGCCATCATCTTCTATTGTCGAGTCTTACATACACGCCGACCGCGCTTCGCTCACTCATCAATTCATACGAGAACGAGAAACTGGAACTCTTTGCTCACATCTATGTCGCTCCTGAACGCTGCCCGCACCGTCGCGCGCACTCGTGCTGCGCCCCGCCTCAACGCCGCCGCGCTGTCCGTCGCCGCGCGTGGTGTTCACACACTCCCCGCACTTGATTACCCGCATGATGTACGTCTTTTCGGCCTCTTCTACCTCTCCAAAATTGTATAGGAGACGTGACTAGTCCGGAGGAATGGATCGTGGGGATGCGGGAGCTAATCGACCACCATTGCAGGCCCTCGAGCCGCACATCTCGGGGCAAATTATGAAGCTGCACCATGAGGGACACCACAAGGCATATGTCACTGGCTTGAATACCGCGGAGGAGGCGTACGCAAAGGCGAGCACGCCTAAGGCAAAGATCAACCTCCTCCCCGCGCTCAAGTTCAATGGCGGCGGACATATCAACCACACGCTCTTCTGGAAGAACCTTGCGCCCGTATCTCAGGGCGGTGGTGATCTCTCTCAGGGCCCACTGAAGGATGCGCTCGAGGCGGACTTCGGTTCTGTTGACGGTGAGTTGAGGATTGGTGATGACGAGGAGGGCAGGATTAATGTGTTCTTGTGTATTAGCATTCAAGAAGAAGATGAACACTGTCACTGCGGCAATTCAGGGCTCCGGCTGGGGATGGCTTGGCTACAACCCGTCCACCAAGAAGCTCGAGGTGGTCACGACGGCTAACCAGGACCCGCTGCTCTGTACGTGCCCTTTCATGATGTGACCCCGAGTTCATTTTGTTGACACCTTACACGCGTGTACAGCGCACGTCCCTATCATTGGTATTGACATCTGGGAGCATGTGAGTGCACGGATTGTTTTATGCTAACTTTGAGTGAGACTGATGCGCGTGCTTGCAGGCGTTCTACCTCCAGTACCACAATGTGAAGGCCAAGGTATGTTTCCTCCAGACTCCAGTATTGTATACATTGTTCACTGATACCCTCATGCCCGCAGTACCTTGACGCGATCTGGAACGTCATCAACTTCAAGGAGGCCGAGCGTCGCTACATTGAGGCCGCCAAGCAGTAAAGGCTTGCGTCCAGTTGAAGTGTCTGCCCGCCTTGTATGCAATTGTATTACTACCATCTGCTCTGCGTATCCAATCCATGCGTGTGACCGGAAAGTGTGCAAGCCTCGCTTGACGCCCTGCAACATAGGTGCTATGTTGCGCAGAGGTTTACGCATTACGGACGAGTTCACGTGACTCGCGGACGTGTCGAGTTGAGGGTCTCTTTTCCTCCTTGAACGGCAGACCCCGCATCTCAACCTCATTCTCACGGTTGAACTAGAGCAAATGTCGGATTCTGAATCCCTCTGCAATAGCTGAACAACAGTGTGATAGCTGACTGAGGTCGCACACACTGACTTGTGTCAGATACCGTTATTCCCGCCCCGTTCGCTCCGTGGTGGCTGTGAGGACCGCTGCACCTGTGCCATCTTCTGCATTGTGCTAGAGACTTTATCTCAGGAAGTGGTTCAGGAATCACCGAAGGATTTGCGTCTCCTGAGTGAGGGATTTGGAGTATCATTGGAGTATCAGTGAGGTGCAGACTCGTGATCAACAGACGACGCAGCACGCTTGGCATTGCCCACGCAACTCGCAGTCCCTGGCGTTCGTAGTCCTCGCGAAAGGCCAGCAGAATGTCCTACCAACCTGATAGTCTTATCGTAGCAGATTGGGTTCAATCCAAGTGAGCATAATCTTAGAAATAGCTCTGCGCCTACTCACATCATTCTGCAACATCAGTTGGGTATACAATTGCACGATAGTAGCATCTGCTGGTTAGCTCTCATCCCATTACGCTTCGAGCTCTCTTAATCACATCTTCAAGCTCTCGCATTTTATGACTACTTCACTACTTTTGGACGCGAGGTAGAGCTGATATGGGGCCGCAAGTTCAGCAGCGTGACGCTGCTCTTTCACGCCAACCGTTGGTCCAATATAGCATGGGCGATCGTGAATCTGATGCAGTTGAACTTGGGTAGTCCGATGTACGAGTCCATGCTACTCCAGCATATACAGGTTAGCAAGCCGGCTTGACTCCTCCCAATGTCGAAGCTCATTTCTACTACTCAGAGGCACGTTTCCAGTGTTTTACTATCCTCGTGGCGTACATGACCATTCTTCTGCCCCCCAGTTGTCTCGGTCTAGGACTTATGAGTCCTATCCTGGATGTTGTTCGATACACATTATGGGCAGGTACGCTGTTCACGCACTGTTGGGTCTCTAGTCTGTCAATTGATGTTGGGCTTGCGTTACACCAGCATTCTCTGGCATCCGTGTGTATGCAATCAGCAGGGGTAGCTGGGCCCTCACAGCACTCGTGACCCTGCTCAGTCTATTACCTGCTGGAATGACCGCCGTAAGCGCGTTTTCTGCGTGTAGTCCATCTCAGCCTGAGTGTCTCCAGTATTCAGATTTCGGAGAATGGACGGACAGCATCGCAGATATTCCTGTTATCGGAGTTTGGTGTCTCCCCTCCGCGAAGATAACCACGAGGGCTTTGACTACGTGAGCAGCTCCGTTTCCGTTATGGACAAGTACTGACACGGTGTCAGTACTAATCTCCACGCATGCAAAGCCTTTGCATGCGTGGAGATTGAACAAATCTTGCCCTTGGGATTTGGGATAAGTAGGGTCGAATCGCAAGCTAAACAAGGTCGCACGTGTCTCTTCATGCACCCTGAGCAAATCAGCAGGAATTCTGGGAGCTTGAGAATTGGGCGCCCGATCTCGGTCAAGCCCCACGGCCCACGAGCAGTCCAACGAGCGGTCAACGATTCATCTTCCATGATCCTCCTACTCTATATAGCACAAAGGGAACTCGTTGATCGCAGTACAAGGGATCAAACTTCCTTGGTGCACTCCGATGACCAATATAATACGGTCGAGACCCCTCAACCCAAGAGCCTTACTGGCGCGCCGCCACCAACAACGCTTTGCCCCCTCTGCTGCCGAAAGGAATTTTTGCTTGGACAGAATATGAGAATCTGTCACGGTACATCGCGACGTGAATAGCTATCATCCCAAGGATTTCCCCTGGGGTCTTCTCATGTACAGCGATATTCTCAGGTATGTTCCGAGTTGTAGTCTTGTAGACATACCGCCATTTGGCAAGCGCACCGTGGACGCTGACCTCACGGGCGCGGCGATGCCGCGCGGGCATGTAGCGCAACTACTCTGAGTTGGGAATGGATTCTTATGGACGCCACTAATGATTAATGAACAACCCATCGATGCCTAGTTGCATATTTCGTTCTGAGCTCCATAGAGGTAGACTCCCCTTCGGTGGCTCGTCAGCGCGTGAGATCAGACGCCCATAATGCCGGTCCGTCACTCGGCAGCAGCCGCATCGACCGACTTGGGCGTCCGCGTTCCGCGCGTGGTCCCATGCAGGCCATTGCTCGACTTCTCGCCCAAAAATCCAGTCTCCATCTGCCGCCATCGTTTCGCACTGACCCGATCAACAAAACATTCCCATATCCGCCGTGCGTGGTCTTGTTTGTGCTCACCCCCTCGTCTCTCAATCACCAACATGGGTGCAGTAGCGTCTAGCCAGCTGAAAGATTCTCCGAGCGTATACGCAACTAAGATCCCCGAGACGGGCCAAGATTCGACTGCGACGAAGTCGTCGATCGACGTCAACGGCTGGAATCAGTATGATTATGTCATAGTCGGCGGTGGTAAGCCATACCTGTTATCTTCAGAGGTGCTCTGCAATCTGAGCCCAGACGGCGATGCAAAGGGACTGCGGGGTGCGTCATAGCATCCCGCCTTTCCGAGGACCCCAACGTACGCGTCTTGATACTCGAGGCAGGGAGGGGGCGAGTCCAATCCGCGACACTTCTTCGGAGCCAGCTCGCGCTGACGCACACCCTATAGTCACAATTCGGGCTTGTTGGACCTCACCCACCTTCCCATTGGATTTCTGCAGCTGTATAGGACCGAGGTAGACTGGAATTTTGAGACCATGTGAGCACCCAGCTCACTTCAAGTTGAGGTGTCTTCGTCCCCGGGTAACACAGATTCTTTCACAGTCCTCAGGCCCACGCGGACAATCGACAAGTGTACTTCCCGCGAGGCAAGCTCTTGGGCGGGTGCAGGTGGGCTTCGGAGCTCTAGTCACGAGGCAGCTAGTGATCGAGATCTGATCGATGTGTGCAGTGGCACCAATGCTGCCATATTCCATCACTGCGCGCCGGAAGGTGTGTTAGACGAGAGTGCTGTGGGTTGAGACATGCCTGAAAATACACATTTGGGACAGACTTTGACGAATGGGAACGCAAGGGAGCAGCAGGATGGAATTATGCGACCATGATACGGTAGGTCGTCAGTGGTAGGTAGCTCGATCAGCATACCCATTTTGTGACGTAGGTACCTACTCAAAGTGGAAAAATATCTTCCTAACTCAGCCTATCGCGATGTCGATGCGAGCCATAGAGGATCAGAGGGACGCATTTTTACTAAGAAGTCTGAGGAGATTCCAGTATGGATTCTGACCACGCTTCACCAATGCAAGCTACTGACGATGAACTATCAAGCCAGTGAACAAGACCGTCCTGGAGGCATGTCAGAATCTCGGTATTCCCTACACAGAGTATGTCTTGTATTCGATAGCTCATACATCAGGAGCTCATGCTGGATATGTCCGCAGAGACCTCAACACGCGCAAAGGAACACTGGGCGCTACGGAGTTCATGGGCACGGTCGATGCAAAGGGCAGCCGTGAGTGACCTCACCCAAAATTCAAAGCCCACAATGTTCCCTCAAGCCTACCCATGCATGCAGGAAGCAGTACGGCCACCGCCTATCTTACCCCAGACGTTCTCGCTCGCCCAAATCTGACGGTCGGGGTGCATGTCAGAGCGGAGAGAATCATTTTTACGGACATCGACGGCACGTCCCGCGCTTCAGGCGTCATCCTTGCGTCCAGCGCAACGGGCGCTCGCTATGGCGTGCTCGCCAGCCGCGAGGTGGTGATGTGTGCGGGCAGCGTGGCGACTCCGCAACTGCTTATGCTCTCCGGTCTTGGACCTTCGGCACATCTCCAGGATCTCGGAGTTACCGTTGTAAAGGACCTCCCGCATGTCGGGCAGAATCTCGCTGATGTGCGTGTCTCTAATTCTCGTTTCGGCTGGTGACCAGCTCTCGCATGGTCCTTCTTCCCTCCTTACTTTGGTTCTTCGATTCTATGCTGACTGGATTGTGACAGCACATTGCGACCGGATCGCTGGTCTTTCGCGCTAAGCCAGGCACCAACATCAGCCTAGACTATCTCGCAAAACCACTGAACGGTGCAATAGCGCTTCTCAAGTGGTTACTCACTGGACGAGGGCCCATGTCCTGCATCGCCGCCGCCGCCGCCGCGTTCATTCGTTCTGATGATCCAGCGTATGTCAATCTCTCAGTCTGTGTTTGACTGCGACTAAGTCCCGAGCACTTTTGGGCGACGCAGTCTGAAAGAAGCGTTCTCGTCAAACGCATCTGCTAACGTCCCAGTGCGCGATCGCACGTCTGGCCCTGGTGCGCCGGACATCGAGATTACATGGGGCGCCATAGTCTCGCTCGACAATGGATTCAAGAAGCCTCCTCCTGGTTGTGAGGGGCTCACATTCGTGAGTGGAGCTTCTGACGCCCGTCCAACCGCTCACTAACATGTCGCTTTTGTCGACGTTTAGAGCGCGATTGCCCTACGTCCCGAAAGCACCGGGTCGATCAGGCTCGCCTCTAGGAGTGTCTGGGATGCGCCTGTCATTGATGCAAAGTGAGACTTCATATCATCATTGATAAAGCCGACCCATATCGCTTACGGCACTCAAAACCTGACAGCTATCTTGCGTCGGAAAACGACGTCAATGTGCTCGCTCGCGGGGCGCGTCTCATCATGAGGCTTACGCGCATGGAGCCACTTGCGGAGCTCCTCGAATTTAAGCTTGTCGCCGATGAGTCCGGCGAGGACGTGTTCTGGCCTGGCAATACAGATCCCGACGAGGTCAGTCCTCATATGTGACACGCCGTACCATAGACTTAACGAATGATCTCAGGTATCGGATGAGGCTCTGCAGGCCTGGATACGCAAACATGCATGTCCGGTCTTCCATCCTGTGTGTCATGCATTAGCTCCCGATTTTCAACGTTCGCTGATGTCACGCTTTTTGACGAGGTTTCGACCGCCCGGATAGGCACAAACGCAGAGAACAGCGTGGTGGACGCGATGCTGAATGTGCACGGCGTGCTAGGCTTGCGTGTAGTGGATGCGTCTGTATTCCCCACACAACTGTCCGGCCATCCGTGCGCCGTCGTGGCTGCAATGGCCGAACGGGCGGTGGAACTGATGCAGGAGGAACGCTGACGTATGTGATGCCGGTACAGCGCGGTTGCTCAAGGGTAGTCTAGTTACATGATTTGCTTCTGGTTTCAGATGCACCTCTCGGTTTATTGTCTACCTCCATCAGGACTCCAGGAGCTCCTGTCGTATCACAAATCTTGACTTAGCGCAGGTATTCAGGTCTATCACGGGTGCATAGGCTCTGAAACGTCGCTATTAGTGAACTCCGAGCTTGAAGCGAAGGTCAGAGACCGATTTGTCTCTTCCTAACCCGTAGTCACATATGAGCAGTCTCCGTAGTGGTTTCAACTTTCAAGCTAAGCTGGCGGGTAGCGGTGGACAAAACCAGCCGTCGACACATGTCTGTGCATTCATACCTTGGCTATCACCGACATTGGCGATATTACGCCTAGAATCATCACGTCGGACGGAGATGGAGTGAGAATGCGCGATATAAGTGATCGGAATCATATAATCCGCTCTGCACAGGCCGTGCAGAAGGGCCCCAAATCGATAACACTAACATCGCGACCACTGCAGACCTTTAGCGACACATGGGCCCATCGGGCTGTGATAGCTACCCCTCATTCATGCGCATCCAAAGCCCTCCCTGCAGGTAAATTCAGGTGCATCAATTATCCGTCTAACTATCAATCATATAAACGCACCAATGAATATAATGTAATGCTTTTCTTTGGGAAGAACCGTTCCTTCCCTTTTCTTCCGCTTGCCGTCGACCAGTTGTTAAACGGATTCCAGGTGTGAAGGCATTGCTCGTCGGTGTAATCAGAGGGTCAGTTTCGCACCCATCTGACCGTCATGCTGTGCTGATTGCTATGTTAATTTCCAAGTGGTGGAATATTCTCCGTAATTTACTCTGATCTTGGACCGCCCGCCGCAGCTATGGGACAATGCACGCGTGAGTGGTGTGCAAGACAGGTGGTAGTGTGGGCAATCTTGAACTATACCTGTACTTCGGTACGTCACGAGCTATTTGTTAATACGACTTTCCCACCTCAGTTTCCATGCAATCATTAGATTATGTGCGACGTACGGGACTTCCAAGAAGATTGTGAAAACCAGGTGCTCACTATTCCGGTCCTGCTCGAGTCGATAGTCCAGACCAAGATCTTGCTCACGGCCATACGTTTCGTGATAATCTATATGTGGAGCAGCAATCCATATATCGTGTTAACAGCTGTGTACTCCATCGTAATACTTTGGATGCTGGATTCAAACACGCATTATGGGCTTTGAATGTGATTCACTCCCACAACCTCACAGGCTTTCTGTTATGTCTTGTACACTTTGTACTTCCCAAGCTCCGGGTATTGCACGGTAGCGGGATAGCTTAACGTTCTGATAACAAGCGTAGTGATACTTTCATCAGCAACATTATGCATGTACTTGGAAGTGTCTTCTCTCGAATTCGTTCTCACGTAAACCTCAAAAGCACGCTCTTCATATGGTACATTGTCTGCTCGGACATCTATGTCAGTGTCTGTCAACGTCTGCACTATTCCTCATAGACTTCTTGTAAGGCACTAAAGCTTTCACGATGAAATGCAGAGGACTTTCGTTACACAATTGCAGCTGCGATAGCTACCCTTCATCCATGCGCACCCAAAGCCCTCCCTGCAAGCAAAATCAGGTGCATCAATTATGCGTCTGACTATCCATCATATAAACGCACCGATGAATATAATGTAATGCTTTTCTTTGGGAAAAACCGTTCCTTCCCTTTTCGTCCGTTTGCCGTCGACCAGTCGTCCGGAGGGAGGGTCCCCGGAGGTTGTGCTTCCGGTGCAAGATGCATCTCTGAGAAGTTCTGGAGCAGACGTATCAGGAAGACAGACATTGCGTTGTACGCAAACTGCGGGACAATTGGTCCGTGAAGACTTAGTATGCAATATTTTTGTAACTTGGCCTAAATGCATGTTACGTTACCTGTTGTCCAAGGCATGTCCTCGGTCCTGCATTGAAAGGAACGAATATCCATGGATTTCTGCGCAGATACTTGTCCCTCCGCCCGTCAAGGAATCTGTCGGGATCAAACTCTTCCGCTGAGAAGCGTAAGTCACAGATGGTATCGATATCGACTCATCCTCACCATCGTGTCCCCAGTATTCTTGTCTGCGTCCCACAATCAAGGGCGAATAGACTATTCTGCAATGCGATGCAGTCAATGGCATACGAAGGAGAATGGTCCGCTTACGACGTCCCGGCAGGTACAAAGAATGGCTTTCCGCGCGGGTCAGAATTGGGTATCGTTGTGTCACATGTCGCGTTCCTAGCGTTCATGAGCGGATGTTTGCCAAAGCCCGCTCCGGAGCTCACCTAACATTGGAAGATCTAGACATGACATTTCAAGAGTTACCTGAGTAATACTAGCTGAGTACTTACACTGGAGGGTATAGCCTCATCGTCTCTTGAACGGTAGTGGTTAGTAACTGACAACGAGTAGTCATCGAGAAGGATCTCACCGTCGATCACTGCTCTCAGATACCTCATGTTTCGTATGTCGTCTTCCGTAGGGCAACGTGTCAAACCAACCGTAGCTCGTACTTCCGCACGGAGCCGGTTGAGCACATGAGGATACATGCAAAGGAAGTACACAGTAAATGTAATTGTAGCCGAGGTCTTGACACCATAAGAATCCTATACATCCGCAGTACATAGCGCTTACCGAGTCTCGCGCCGCAAGCAGCATGTTTAGTGTTTCGTCGTGAATAAGCACCGAGTCTGCACTTTGCGAGTCAACTAACAGTAGGCCTTCTGCATGGATAGCGAGCTCACCAGTTGTGTGATGCGCCATAAAATCGACAAATGTCTCTGGCTCTGGTGAACGGGCGCCCCGCTCGTTTGAGTCATGTTCTAACTTAGAGTGCCTCTCTAGCGCTTCGCGCACTATTGGATTAACAAACAAATTGAGCACTTTCATATGTGTCTTGCACTTGTCTTCGAGTATCTCGAAGAGGGGCCAGATCCTTTGCAACCGCCAACGCTCTGCAACGACTTCTTGTAGTGACCGTAGCGAGTGAGCAAAGCGCTCTGCTGGAGTATTCGGCGGAGAAGAGTCTGCGCGCTTGGCGTTCCATTCATAAGGGAGCGGGTCACGTAAAAAACCAATGCTCCTGCCGAACAAAAACTGAGTAGACGAGTCCAGCGCATAGCGCGAGGCAAGGTCCTGTTGGTGTTTGGACGAAAATCCCCTCAACGATCAGCTTTCCGCGCACTTCCAGGAAGTACAGTGCGACCTACTTGAAAGTTCACGGTGTGCCCTTCTCTGAAGCGCCCTTTCATTTTTGCAATGGCAGAATCTGCATCTGAACTCGACCCATGTACTTTCATGTGATGATAAATGATGTTACCGCTATAGGCCTGGAAAAGGTCAAGCTTTGCAGCCTTCACTCTTGAAAAAAAAGGGCGGGCTATGTGCCGATGAAATCTGTGACCAGGGAAAGTAAGCGAGGTTCATCTGATGTTGGGAGTACCTACCGCCACATCTCTCCTGATGGTCAATTCGTCATCAGAAGCACGGTCTTCGTTGAGAAGGCATACAAACCGTCAGAGTTGAAAATACCATTCCCCAGGAATCCACGCATAATGTCGCGGAACAAATCGCCTGTCCCCAAAATTGATTAGTGCGCTCGAAGTGCCTCGCCACTGATGAGATCACCCTTGGAGAATTTGGAGAAGTCTGTCACTAACACCGTCTTCAATATAATCAGATGCATCAATAATCGAACAAACCAATCTGACTAGCAGTGTTCACCTTTATGACATTTGCATCTGACGTGCTGATGTGATGCCTCCACATCGAATCAATCGCAAAAGTAGGTCCTAATTTCTCTGACATCTTGGCGTGGCTATCGGCTACGGAGCAATGAGCCAGGGCAATCCGTCATCGGAGGATCAACTCACATGGATATCCACAGGAAAACGTTTTCCAGCGGTCCCACAATACATCCACGTTACCCGGGAGTGTGCCCGTCCAAACGGGTGGAAGTACAGCACCCATCCTTGCAGCCGCCCGATGCGTTCGGCTCCGTACAGCGAAAGCTTTCAGCACAAGACAGATGGGAATGCTGGCTAATGCGATCGCAGTAAACCTCCCCGTAGTGGTAGATGCTCCTAAATGTTGTCCAGTCAGATGAAGAAATAGAATCCAAAGAGACGGAACAGTCGATAATGATGCGAGCTGCCCCGCCGCAAGGAGTAGGCCAGGTGTCCAAGGTACCATCTCGGGCCAATGCGAGAGGGGAGTGAAAGAGGTGTAGGGAGCTAGGATCCTTTGGTTTTACTGCTTCTTTCACCGGCGTTCAATTGAGACTTCGGGGTTTGTCACGATCACTTCGCTGCTCTCCACCGTGCTACCATAGCAAGTCGCGAGAACAGTTGCAGATAGAACTGTGAGCGCGCTAACCAATCGTGTGGTGTGTTTTGGAATCCAATCAGATGTGCAAGTCATTAGCTGAAAGGATCATCTCACTACACGGTGCATAACAGCGAATGTGACACAGCCGCTAGCGGCTCCGTCGCATTCCAGGCAAAATCGGCGCGTTCCGTGGGATTGTGGCGTCGATGGAAGTTGGATGCCATGAGGCAGTGCGAGGTAGAGGAAACTTGTCCTTGCTTTCGATTTTGATTGTCTCCGGGAGTGGCGCACGCAGGACCGGCTGTCAGTCAACCCGATCATAAAGGCACGACAAGTGTTCTAGTCCTGAGAATCAGTTGGGAGTTGTCGGCCGGTGGCTGTTTTATCTTCTGCGGAAGCCATGCCCAGAAGGTACGGCCCAGGAGCTCACTTGATGACGTGGGACAGCTGATAGTCCAATTGCAAAGATGTCCCTTCCCGAAATAGAGTTGCACCCCGCAAGCCGGTCTGGATCAGACACACGTGTGCTCAGGAGCGACTCTGATTGGTTACCGATCCAAGAGTCACCATTCCCACGAACTGTCCCGGCGAGGGAATTTGAACACTTCGTCAAGGACGGTCACACGACTAGAGATGTTCCGCTGGTTGCGCACATTATTCGTTATGTATGCTCGTTCAAACATAGATCAATTATTCACTATGTCGGAAGCATCACCACCAGTAACATTCGAAGTCGAAAATCGGGTGGCCAATTCTCCATCCGAGGCCCCACAGAACTACCCTTTGTACTGCGCCAGTAAGCATTGACTCGAGTCTCCCCCAGCTGTCGTCTGCCACAACCAGCTCCCCTCTCGCAATGTTTATGGTGGAAGATGAAGATGTCCAGAAGGATTTTACCCCCATTCCACCATCTCCTGACATGGAGAAGACTGGATTCGTGTGCGATACATCAGGCACCACCGATGCTTTAGATTCCTTGGATGCTCCTGTTATATCGATCCACGGTGTACAACCCCTGCCGGCTGACCCGAACGCCGCTCTTGCTGAGCTCCCTCAAGAGCTCAATCCACGAAGATGGAGCGTGTCTCGCAAATGGGTCAACGTTAGCATCATCGCATTCCAAGCAACGCTCTCCCCGATATCCAGCACTTTACTGGCCGTAGGACAGGTGCAAATAGACGAGGAGCTAACCGTACGAAACACTCAGCTCTCCGCAATGCCAGTCGCCATTTACATTCTTGGCTTGGGACTGGGACCACTGTACTTGGCACCGCTGAGCGAGATGTACGGACGCAGGATCGTTTACGTTACAAATGCCATCATCTCTTTCCTCAGCACTATCGGTTGTGCCCTAGTTCAAAATGACACAGGCCTCATAATCTTGCGACTTGTAGCGGGACTGGCGGGCGGTGCAGGGCCAGCCTTGGGAGGCGGCTCCATCGGAGATTTATTTGAACGTGAAGATCGCGGCGGGGCACAGGCAATATATAGTTTTGGACCGACGTTCGGGCCCACCATTGGAGGCGTAATCGGAGGATACATTGCAGAGCGTGTAGGATGGCGTTGGACAATGTGGGTTTGCGCCATTGCGTGAGTGTTCCAAATATGATACCCGTAACATCGCAACTGACGTTCGGTAGGAGCGGAATTTCGGCTATTGCGTCCGTCTTGTTTCTTTGCGAGAGCTATGCACCATATCTCCTGGCCCGTCAAAGAGGACAAAAGTCCGCGCCGACGACCACTGGGGGACTTGCTCATGCGCTCACTCGGCCAATTCGCATGCTACTTTTTGCGCCCATCGCAACCGCCATGAGTCTATACGTCGCCGTAGTGTACGGTCTATTGTACCTTCAGCTCGTGACAAGGCCTCTGCTGTTTGGGCCCGAGCCGCAATACGGGCTCTTCACGTACAAGTGGCACGGTGGCAATACTGGTTTGTCCTACCTCGCTGCTGGTGAGTGTAAACTTTGATACAATCCATTTGTATGATTGACATTATTATAGCTGTCGGGTGCATTTTTGCCTTGATCGTATCTGTAATGGGAATGAACCGGTCATACCGTGCGCTATGCAAGATATACGACACAGAGAAGCCTGAATTTCGACTTCCATTTATGCAGGCCGGGATCCTGATTGCTCCTTGCGGACTTTTTATATACGGCTGGACAGCAGAGGCACAGACACATTTCATCTTTCCGCTCATCGGGGCCGCTATCTTCTCGTTCGGCGCGCTCGTTGTACTGGTGCGTAATACGTTTGCTTAATGTAATTGATCTAACTTCGCTTTGACATAGACATGTGTCCAAACCTATCTCGTCGATGCGTTTGGGAAATTTGCTGCATCGGCGCTTGCCGCATCGGTTTTGTTTCGTAGCTTTGGAGCCGCATTGTTCACCGTATTCGGGACAAGAATATATGCAAGTCTGGGATACGGCTGGTACGCTGCATATGTTGTGTGTTACTCGGAATGATGTGCGATACTGTTTTCTAGGGGATCCAGTCTACTGGCATTCATATGTCTCGGCGCATTACCTGTCCCGGCTATTTTGTGGATATATGGCCCTCAGATACGTGCGCGACCATTTATTTTCTGACATATTGCTCTGTCAGCACAACGCTGTGACTCTCTCGTGATTTGGCTCTAGGGTCTCGAGATCTTTTCACCGTGGCGAATAGGCTTTTGTCATGACCCTCTCGTGTTCTCGTTAGTCGTTGCACATAGACAATTCGATATACCATTAAGTGATTTCTTCTGCGCCCTTCGGCGCCTTGTACGCGCCGTAGATCCCCCAAAATGGATGCAGCTTGCAGCAATCAAGGGGCCCGCTCAGTATCTCGCCGTCACGGCTGACATCGTATCCTGATGTATCTTTAGCACGAGTGATCATCTATCCGGCACCCACGACCCTTGACTTGCACGTTGTCTACTTTTTGAGTTCCTTCACTTGCCAGATGCCGATGTTCGAATTTGCTATATCACTGCGGGAGATGTTGCCTCTTCCGTGCCGGGGGCGACCGTGGCGCTAAACGGGCCTCGAACGTCTCAGCGCTACAGTACCGCCTCACTCCCACCCCTATGGTTCGAAGACCTGAATGCGGCTGCTTCTCTCTTGGAGACTCGAGCATTCTGAATGCATTTCATGCAGTGTCGTGGGTTTCCGGGAGGTGATCGGGATTGGTCGCAAGGCATGTGGACCATTGTCTTCGTATCACTCACGAACCGATATAGCTGACTCGATGTCAGACTGTCGGATCTCGGAGCACACCACGAGATGACGACTATTGACTTCGCTTTCACAACTGAAGATATGAGACAACCTCGAAGATAGGCGTGCTTCGCTGACTGGAGATCAAGGGTGAGTGAGTACATCAGTTGAGCGAACCCAATGAGGCAGTCCACAACCTCTACCTGAACTATCCCACTTCTTGATAATCTTTACAGATGTTCTGCAATGCAGAGCATATTTGATGGGTCATCATCATATAAGCAGTATGTGACGAATTTAATGCAGTGAGATGTTTTGTGCCCCTTCGAAGTGCTTGTAGCTAATCCACAACGCTCGCTTGACAGCACTGGCCATGTCGCAAATCTCAGTTAATTACACACTGCGGAGTACTAGTCCCATGTGGACGTATCAGCCTTTTTGTGAGATGAGCACGGACGAATATGATATATAGAATTTGACACTACTATTCTCTAGCTAGCGATACCGTGTCATCCGGGTGGCAGGTCCTCAATCCATCTGTCTTCTCGACGTCTGTGGTCGGCGCAAGCCTTGGATTGTCGCAGTTCTACGGTGAGCCGTGTTCATGTGTGGTTTTAAAAGCGCGATCTTTACCATTCACTTACAGCGGATGCGCTGGCAATCTACGGAACGTCAGGATATCCATTTGAAGTCATGTTGGATGGTGTCACATCGACCGATCCGACTGCATCTGGTCTTCTCTTTTCTCAAAATACAGGAAGGGGTGCACACAACCTCAACATCACTGCTAGCGCAGTCGATGCCTCCGGTGCTCAATTTGCATTCGAATATGCAGTCCTTACGAGCGACTACAATGCAGGTACGCTTTGACTTTGAACTGGTGCCCGATAATGCTGCTACGTTGAAACAGATCAAGCTCCGGAAGAAGTAGAACTCGATGTCGAAGATACCCATCTAGTGTATTCGTCCAACTGGTTCATAATTCTCAACGGCACAGCTCACACAGAGACCGTCAACGCTTCCGTGTCCTTAACTTTCAACGGAACGGCGATCGCAGTGGCTGGGCCAACCGGTACTGAGCTCAACCCAGGTGATTATACGATCGTACGTTGATTATGCACTCATGATGCGCCTCAATGCTGATCTCTTCTCTAACGCCAGATTTTGGATGGACTTCCATGGACCTTTTCGAATAATACCTTCGGAGTGGAGGAAACGGATCTTTTCTTCCAGAGTGGCCTCACGAGTGATGAAGAGCACACAATCACTCTGGTCAACAGCGGTGGCCGGGTTGCCTTCAACTCGATGACCGTGTGGCAGATCAGTATGCTAAGTGCCGATGGCTCAAGCAGTAACTCTGGCTCAGGGTGAGAAGGCTGGGCTATACATTGGTGTTCTCGCCTCACTGGTTCCACTTTTAGGCCGTCTCGTGCCAGTACCACCAAGGTCATCGCCCCAGTTGTCTCCATCATCGGCGCCGTCATCCTTCTCGGTCTAATTCTGTGGGCACGACGACAGAGAATCCTGCGCCGACGTTCGGCCATTCTCGCAAGCCCCTTTGGAATGCGTCTCGTGCGATCTCTGGGCCCTGATGTATCTGGTTCTCTAAGATTGACCGAGCTGCGAGCGAGCGAGCGATCGGATCCGACGGATGTAGCTGTAGTGCACGGAGGAGGCACCATGAAGCCTCGCGAGGTGTAATGTAGTATTGTACCTTCCACAATAGTAGACGATGATTTCCAGGTCTTTAATTCCCAAAGCCTATATGGCCATAGCGTATTCTCAATCAAGTCGCTAGAGGACTACGGTAATGCATAAAAACTGTGTCCTCAGTAATCCTCCTGACTTTGTAGCCGTACATACAAGTACCACACACAGTCTCTTCGGTATTGTGACATCCTCCGTAAGATCTGGGGTGACAATTCGGCCAACCTGAGATCGCACATTGGTGCAAGACTCCTGGCTGCCACGAGGGCAGAACTTCTGTCCTCACGACATCCAGGTGCTCGTACAACAAATAGCATCGTGCTGGACACGAAATGGTCGGATTATGACGAGCCACATCTAAGCTATATAACAGGTACCCATACCGTCGCATGTGCATGGGATATGCCTCCGTATAGCCTCACCCGCGAGAAATGGAAAGTTGAGGTGCTCACGGGCAAAGAATCATTGCTATCTTCGAGACAGCTTGATGAAGGCCTCTGGGCAGATGTTCTGCATCGAAGAACAGAATTACCTGGGACGGGCGCAGTACCTGTGATATGACGCGGCTTTAGCCGGCGTCTGCGCATGCAATTCATTCGTATAGCGCCGAGTTGACCCTGGGCCGGATGCCAGCGGGCATACCCTCGAAGTCGTGGCTCCGGGCTTGCCGTAGTCCGACGAAATGGGCGCCGTGTTACATCTATCACACACCGAGGACCACATGTCCCATATGCATCGATTTACAACTACCGCGTCCAGTCTCAACTTCAATAGTGTTCCCAACGTAGCAACCGGCGGTAGAGGTGCGTTATGTCGACTGTCACCTCAGATTGTTCTGACATCTCAGTAACTACGGTTCAGTCGTATGGTGAAAGTGCGAATCAGTGGCAACATGGTCATTCGCACGAGTAAGGGGTTTGATCCGTCAAACCCATCTTCTCAGGATGAACCAGAACCAGAGAAAGCATTGCCCAATCCAACCTCGGCGGTCAGATTATTTGGTACACCAAGTGATTCTCCCCGTTCGTCCATCTCGGCTCTCGGACGGATTTTCGGTCGCTGCAAACCAAAGGAGCAATCTGTGCATTGCACCGCATCCGTCGCCCCTGAACGATTTCAATTACCTGCTTCGGGAGATGTTTCCCCGCGACACGGGTGTCTATGGGAATGTCGCGGCAGATACACCACACGTCCACATGAGAGGAAATGATGACAACGATATCCTGACTGGACACACCCAAATTGTCAGAGGCTGCAGTGTTCGCAACAGTCGGAGTGACATCTAAAGGACTGCAACCATCTGTCTATATTAGAAAATTCCTCGGCTTGCGCACATACACAGAACGTTCCACCCTTACTTACACATCACATTCTCAACCAGGATGGCAGCAGCGTGCACACAGTTTCCGGTTGACCTAGTCGAGAACACACTTGGCGCATATCTCATAGGTGCATTTCTTCAGACTATTTGGAGTGTGGAAAATTTTGTCGCTAATTCCAGGTCAGGTGTTGTGGTGTCTGCGACGTGCGTACCAGAAACGATTCATAAACCTGCCTAGCACCTGTCTTAACGCATTTGCAGTCTGTACGGCATAACTGTAGTTCAATCTTACTCATACCTCAAGGGGTGTGAGCGAGACCCTATGTGGTTGAAGATAACCGTCAGTGCAGCCAGTTATAAATGGATTCCTATTCTTTCGTGCTTACATCGGCCTAGGTATTCATCTTATGGTGACTTTGGAGGGCTTAATGTACGCCATACGCAGCTCTAACAACATGCTCTCCAGGGTTCTCGATACCTTTCACCAGATTCTGCTGATACACAGCATGTACCACTACATGATCATTGAGTACGGAAACCCGTTGTCCATAGTCATACCCCTCTGGTACGTAATATTGCTCTCTACTGGTTGTAAGCTGCGTTAATTGACTTTACGACCTAGGTCATTTTCTGTAAGGACAGTTTAGGCGCACAAGGTTCTCAGTGCTGATATCTGTGATAGGCTGCAGTCATTGTTTCTGTGAGTTCTTTCCCGTCCATTATTTCCGAGTGAAGGAATAGACTGTTCTTCTCGGGGCCCCAGGCGGTTATGGAAATTACAATGAAAAGGCAAGGATCATCGTCCGATGATAACGAATCCGTCTCATACATGCTATACACAGCCTGTTCTGTTACAGACTCTGGAGATGTAGGGTTCCTACGCCAATAGCAACATTCACGATGCATATTGATGTCATTCGTTTCAGTGGGCAAAAGATGGATATTAGTTTTACCCATAGTATGGACCGTCTTGAGATCTGCCGTGTCCTACTGTACTGATTTTTATCGAAGGGAATTCTCGCATTCTGCGAGTTCGGTCTGTGCTCTGTCTTCCATCTTGCAACGAGCATCCATTGACAGGCCCGCCTCTTGTGTATCAGTGACAACCATAGGTAAGATCCGCGCACACTAAGTCTGGAACTGACTCTTACAATCGCTCGACCCAGTGTTCATTGCCTTAGGGTATGCTAGTAGTCGACCTGCGTCAGAAAGCCGCTCACATAAACACAACTCTGTAGAATTGCACAAAAGAGCTTCAACGCGAATGGCACTATAAACGTATGTACGCTAAGCACAGTGAGATCACCGGACTGCCTGCTCATGTAGTCTGTCTTTATTAGGGTGTATTTTACGCTGGTGCAGGTTCCGCTGCGGCTGCAGATATCATCTTGGCGTCATCTCTTGCTATTATTCTGTGGCGTCGCCAAACCGGCTTCCAAAAGTATGTCCTGAACTTCGTGCACGTCCTCAGACTTCTGACAGTCTAGATAGGACGGACACTGTGCTCAAGACACTTATTATATACAGTATCAATACATGCGCCCTAACCTGGTATGAGTCACTCTTTCATCGCACTTAGGAAAGCTCTGACCAAAGCTCAAACAGCCTCGTCAGTATCACGAGCATTATTACGGTGAGAGGTCTACAAATGTTAACAGTCGAATCTAACATTCGTCACAGTTTGCTAGTCTACAGAGCAGCCCGAGCCTAGTCTACGTGGCGTTCTACCATCAGCTGCCAACTCGTAAGCACTGTATTGATCATCATCAATATGTAGTCTGACTCTACAGGATCGACTTAGTATTATTCAATGCTCTATTGGCCACTTACAACTCCAGGCAGGACCTACGGAACGCTGTTGTCGCAAAGGGGGAAGCTGTCAATATTCCTCTATGTGACGTGTCCATTCGTCCCAGAGGTGTTTCGTATTATGCGTCCTGTGGCTCTGATTCTGTGGGTACATATCTAATGGTTTCACTGCGATGATGCTGATGGATGTTTTAGCGGGGTATACACATTTCGGTGGACAAATCCCAGAGCACAAAGGTTGACACATGCGCCACGTTTGGGTCCATCGAAACTAGCACGAATCGTCAGTCAGATGGTTTCAACCATGAGAAGGACTGAGTTCTGCGCTCCTGTGATAACGGCTCGAGTTGCTTGAAGCAGAGTTATCAACATGTCGGCCATGATTGCCTGTCCTTACGCGTTCATAGGCATATGATATTTGGCGGATGTTCGGGGTCCTGCGTTATGCGATTAGGACTACTTTGGTACGAGAAAACAATGGGATTGGCCCTCGAGATGTGACCGAAAATGTGTACACTGATATTCATCACAGAGTATCATGCATCACATCTTTACCCGATCGGTTGCCAGCAATTATGGGCATCCCGACCACCGGTGAACCGGCGCAAAATCACCTTGCCTTACAATCCAGACACTATCGGAGATGTATCAACTATTCCCGCAGCGTTCACTCCTACAGACACGGGCAAGAAGACCAACGCCGCAAAACATTCAACAAAGAGGATATAGGTCTCGAGGTCGTTTCCCAGGCGCTCTTGGTATGCGAGAGCAGCCGTGTGTGACGGGACTCAGTCTCGAAGCGTTGTTGGGCTCGGATTACAGTGCAGATGTTTTCAGGATCTAATCGAGTCTCGGGGTCGTCGATTGCCATACACCCACAAACAGACCTCGAAGCTTGACTAAAATGGCACGCACGTTCGTCTGCCACTTACAGTACCAACTTCTCTCTGTACGCTGGGAACTTGGAGCGATGTCTGGAGCGACAGCCCACGACATTCATGGAACCACGGAACTTGTGTCTATGTCTGGAGATGCTATTTAGATGCCATGTGGTACATGTCATGAAACTGGAAAGATTGACGCCAAACTTTAGTCTTGGACGAAATGTAGCTCAAAGAAGCATACGCATTGCCGTGTACCTTCTTGCTTCATTCATGAGACCGTCCAGTGCATTTGCCGAATAAGTAACACTTACTGACCACGTAACTAGCAGAGCATAATGGCGCTGGGGCCACCCTCGGTCCAGACTGGATTGGTGCATGCCCTGTCGCAGTAGCCTAGCGAATGACGTAGTTGCATCTTACACGGGCCTTCTCGCAGCGCAGCGATAACGCATAATGTGACCATCATCTTGAACGCTGAAATGCACTGCACAGTGTCCTGCTGAACATGCATCCGGTGCTGTCGGTAACTGGGGATATCCGGAGTGACGAGTATCTCGACAGATCGAGGGCCAACATGCATACATCAACTCATTGATGTATATTTCGAACCCTGTTCGGCTGGTATAATCCAAAGAGGGCGAACCTCCTGACATCAGCATATAAGGCACAAGGAGAAAACGGATTGTAGCTTTAGAGTTTTGCCGGCCCGTTGACTCGTGTGATTGATATCAATGAATGCGCGTACGGCCTCTCCCACGCGGTCATACTTAGATCTTCGCAGTATGGTCGTCACAAACGTGCGTCCATCCTGGGAACTCCTGAGACCACGGGATGCCATGCCATATTCGGTTCCAGAAAACTTCTCGCAGCATGCAGACTCCAGGCCCTGTTTAATGGGTCCTGTCCGGAAGACGATTGAAGGCCGCCGTACATATGATTATCATGAACTTGCTATGATTCGAAACGTTCTTCACTGTCACAGGAGCACAACGTGCTATAATGCTGTCGCTTACGGCAGGCCTTGACATGCAAGATCAGGCATGAGGCGCATAATTCGGATTGGATCGAAGAGGGACAAGGCATATTTGAGTCTCCAATCAACTCCTTATTGTGAGATGCACCGTTCGCGGACATCTGTCGTCTTCGTTCCTTTCAGCCCCGCTAAAAGGACCAGAAATGTTCTGGCTTACACTATGTGGAATTGTATTGTCCATCCAATGCATACACTCTACAGTCTTAACGGATCCTGCGCAATTACACAAAACGGAATACGATTTTATCGTAGTGGGAGGTGAGGGTGCATTTTTCACGTGTACACATGGGCTAACAATCAGAGTCCTTAGCCGGAACAGCAGGGAATGTGATAGCTGCAAGACTCACCGAAGAGCAATCTTTCAGTGTCCTGATTATAGAGGCTGGAATATCGTGTGTCTTCTATCATGAATTATCTCAAGGAATCCCACCTCCCTGAACCATTGACTACTTCAGAAACGAGGATATCCTCGAAACCGAGGTTCCATTACTCTCTCTAGCGCTATCTCCAAACACCTCTGTCACGTGGAATTTCACTACGACACCTCAAATCGGGCTCAATGGCAGAGCTATTCCATACCCAAGAGGGCGTGTGCTTGGGGGATCGAGTACAATAAGTATGTGTCGTGAAGGACTAGATATGAAGGACTTACGCCGTCTGTGCAGACTTCATGATCTGGACACGTGCGTCTGAAGACGACTGGGATCGTTTCGCAGAGTCCACAGGGGACTTAGGGTGGTCATGGGATGCGATGCTACCATACATGAAGAAGGTTTGGATCAGTCATTGTCAAAAGTATGCAAGCAGCGAGTTACTGATAAATGAAGAGCGAGCAACTTGTCCTCCCTGCTGATCGCCATAACACAACCGGCGAGATCGAGCCAGATTTTCACGGCTTTCATGGACCTATCGACATAGGCCTTCCTGGATTCTCATTTGAAACTGACCCATTAGTGATCAATACGACGAAAGAGCTCCCGGATGAATTCCCCTTCAATGAGGATATGAACTCCGGGTTCCCCTTGGGAGTCGGTGCGTTTCTTGCCGCATGTGGTATATAGAAACATATAGAGGTCCTGATGACGGGTACAGGTTGGACACAAAGTTCCATAGACTCACAGGGTCGCAGAAGCAGCTCTGCCACAGGCTATCTTGGGCCTGCGCTGAACCGATCAAATTTAGACGTCCTCATATCAACACAAGTCACAAGATTGATATCTACTCGTACCGTGGATAGGCTTCCGAATTTCAACACAGTCGAGGTTGCGCAGTCTCCTACAGGTTAGGGATACTCCATTAGCGTCTTGATCGGCTTGACATGACAGTCGCAATAGGGAAGCGAATGAACTTCACTGCGCGCAAGGAGGTTATAGTCAGCGCTGGATCTGTCGGAACTCCTCAGTTGCTGCAGCTCAGTGGGATTGGGAACGCCACCTTGTTGCGCTCGGTTGACGTGAAGCCGATAGTTGAGCTCGACGACGTTGGTCAGCACCTGACCGACCATCCATTCCTTGGCAATCAATGGTTCTCGAAATCGAACGATAGTCTGGAGTCGGCACTCCGCAACAGCACACTCACTCTAGAAGAGCTGGAGCAATGGGAGACGACAGGGACTGGACGAGATGTCGACCAAGGCTTGAATCAGCTGATATGGCTAAGACTCCCTCCGGACGAAAGACCTTCTCCTGACTTGTCCGCAGGGCCGTTCGCACCGCATTTCGAGATGCTACCAGCGGTAAGAGTTTGGCCGACAAATATATGTCATAATTGCTGAACTAAATTCCTCAGGATGGCTTCGGGTCCTTCATCCAACCTATCCCACCCACAGGGTTCTTCTTCACTATGTTCACTGCGGTGGTATCCCCTGTCTCAAGTGAGCATTCTAATGAAATCGAACGCGTTATATCAGACCACTGACGTTTCATCGCTCGTTCAGGAGGATCCGTGACACTCGCGAGCAATAATCCCTTCGATTTCCCATTGATCGACCCGGGCTTGCTGTCAGATCCTACTGACGTGAGCATTATGGTGAACGCGATCAAGACGGCTGCGAGGTTCTTGCAGTCGCCGGCATGGGCTGGCTTCATCATTGAACCAACAGCCAGTCTTGCGACTGCAATAGCTGATGGGAATTTTGAAGACTACGCACGTAACTTCACATCTACAGAGTTTCATCCTGTGGGCACAGCGCGGATGACTCGGGCGTCGAGCAAGACAGGCGTTGTAAACTCCAATTTGCAAGTGAAGAATACGTCGGGCTTACGCGTAGTGGATGCTTCAGTATTTGTAAGTTCCGTTCAGTGCACGCTAACGTCGAGGAGGCTGAAGGAGACATTCCAGCCATTCATCCTGGCCGGCCACCCTCAAGCAGGCATCTACGCGTTGGCAGAGCGCGCGGCCGATCTCATCAAGGCTGATTGGCTGTAGTATATGCTTACGAGAAATGTGCCCCATCGGACAAGTACCATAATTGTGTGGCTCGTGAGAATACTTCAGTATCTACGGGAGGTTTGACAAGGCGAGGGATACGCACCATCATAGCAGATGTACCGGACGTGAGCTAGAAATCCAATCCATGCACAGCTCAACATGATTGCTAGATGTCGATAGCTGGTCTTACAATTACTCGTGGGGCCCTCGGCAGACCATATCTCTGGCTACGTATGACGATTTAGCTATGGGCGACGTTCTGAACGTCGCTCAGAGCATCGTCGGTGTCTGTCGGAGTCGAGCGCCCACCGGGCCTGTCCATCCCGGCTGCCGGTGCAACTGCAGTCGCCGGCCCGCCGCAAACTCAACTACAACATCAGCTGCTCTCGCTGTCTGCTCGTCGAATCCTCCAGAGTTGTTCGAGTCAATAGTCTGATACCAATATCGACCGAAGGCTTCTCATCACAATCAGCTTTCATTCACATGTAAGAGGAGCGTCACGGCAATACACTACCTCTTTTCTGGTCGCTGGAGATGTTGAGTGCGCACGGGAGCGGGCGGGCTGGGCCATGCCATTAGACCGATTTGAATCATGCGATCATGCCGAGTTAGCACATTTCTGGCCAATATGGAACGGCGGCTTGTGCTCATGACAGATTGTATGGCTTCTACTGATCGAGATCAGAGTGTATATAGGCTTGTACTCTTCGGCAAGCTCACGCTGGCCAGCTTTATCCAGTATGGCAGCATTACTGACCTATAGCTCTCCACAGGAGATACGCGAGGTATTAGTTGGCCATTACACTAAACGTTTCAGCCCAGTTAACGGTGCCATCCAGATCTATAGCAGACTATCAACGACGTTTCGGTCAGGCAAGACTCGGGCTATACCCTACCGGCGACACCAGCTACTACAACTTGCACGTCTCGCGAAGGACAACTTAACCAAGCTTGAAGATGCTGTGGCTGAGGACCTTGGGCGGCCTAGATTTGAAAGCGGAACAGATACCAGCGCTATCATTGGTGAGGCTCTGCGTGTTGCGGAGCACATTGAAGAATGGGCGCAGCCCACTAAGCCACAGGTGGAGGCATGGCGGAGCTCATGGGATACCACTGTATACAATGTGCCGAAAGGCCTTGTTCTGATTATTTCGTACGTCATCTTCTTTCGGTATGTCGCCGCCTGCTGACCGGTGCTGAGCACTTTGTCAGCCCATGGAATTACCCATTCTATCTCAACCTGATGCCGCTCATTGGTGCGATCTCCGCGGGATGTACAGCCGTTCTCAAGCCTTCTGAGATGGCGCCCGCCTCTGCGAAGCTCCTGGCAGAGCTCATTCCTCGCTATCTGGACGCCGACGCGTGTGCCGTCGTCAACGGCGGCCCCGAGGAGACGACGATCCTCCTTGACATGAAGTGGGACCACATCTTCTTCACCGGCGGGACAAGGATTGGACGAATTGTGGCCTCTGCAGCTGCCAAACACCTAACGCCTGTCACCCTGGAGCTGGGGGGAAAGTCGCCAGTGATTGTGGATGGCGAGTTTGATCTGAAGCTCGCTGCCAAGCGCATTCTGTACGGGAAGTTCCTCAATTGCGGTCAAGTATGTTTACGATACGAATGCAGAGGCAATTCTGACTCGTGTTTAGCTTTGTATTACACCAGACTACGTCCTAATCCCTCGCGACAGGGCTGACGATCTAGTCGACGCGCTCAAGGAAGCCTATCACTCATTCTTCCCCGATAACCCTCTGTCAAAGGGGTCAGATTGGGGAAGGATTATAAATACTGCTCATCATGCCCGCTTGAGGGCGCTCATTGAATAAACCCGGGGTGAGATAGTCCTTGGCGCCGAGTACGATGGCGACAAACGAATCGCCCCTACCATCGTCAAAAACATTCCTGCGGATGATATTCTCATGGAAGGGTACGTGACGTGATATAAGCATACATTGCATTATGCTCATCGATGTGACTCAGGGAACTATTTGGGCCGATACTACCGATAGTTCCTGTCGACAATTTGGACGAGGCTGTCCAGTTTGTTGCAGAACGGTGAGATGTAGCGTTATTGGGATGGAGATTGAAAGCTTATCCTCTTGCTTGTCACGTAGTCCGAGCCCGCTAGTTGTGTATGCCTTTACGAACGGCGAGCTCCTCAAAGGAAGACGTGGGTTACGTGTATTCAACTATTCGAACCTGGCTTATACAGAATCTAGTGCTCGAGACTACGCAGAGCGGCACGCTAGCATTGAACGACACCATCACGCAGTTAATGGGTGAGTCGGCCTGTTTGCGTGCTTGACAGTATTCTCAGTTACTCCGTCTGCATCACAAGTCCACGAAGCTCCCTTCGGGGGGAAGGGCGATTCCGGATGTGAGTGAGCACCATAGATCCACCTCCTCGTGCTGAACCATTGTCAGATGGCGCATACTTCGGGAAAGATAGTTTTGATACGTTCACCCACCGTCGCCCGTATGTCCAAATACCTTCCGAGTGAGTCCTCACGGTCATACTATCAAGATCATTACTGATAAGTGAGGCGCTCCAGAATCGAACCCCTCTTCGCTATGCGGTATCGCCCCTACACCGATGAGGCCTACGCAACCATGGTTTCAGGCCCCAAAGCGGTGATCCCGGAGGCATGACCATTTTATACCAGCATCACGATTCGTGTATTATGTTGTGCGTTTCAGCGTATTCTAGCATATGATATCCGGGAGACCCTCGCTGGGGATCATGTCCAGGCATGACGCAGAAGTTAAGGCGGTATTTTCCTCGCAACACCTACGACACGTGTGGTGGGTAGTCGTCCTTCTTGCGTCGTCTAGAGGTGTGCTCGTTGTGAGCACTGCATCGCTCTGGACCACTTATCCGGGCTAGCAAGCACGTCACCAACGCTCGCGATCCGTCTCCAGTGACCATGGTATTCATGTTACTATGCCATCGAACTTTTCTAGATGCGGCTCGTCAGGGATCTTGAGTATCCTGGATCTTTCGTGTTTCCGGCCGCGGAAGTACCATCATATTGATGTCGTCGTGCCAAAAAGCTAGATTTGTCGTATAGGCACGCGGCATTTCTGGAATGCAGTGTGTTCTCTCATGGATCAAGGATATCTTGCGCACAGGTTCTAATGATAATGGTCAGTCCCCTACAGTCGTATGTTGATGAGGCTTGTGTAGCAGTCAACCGTCGAGCAGTGACTGCTATTGTAGGGCAGACTGTTGGGCAACCACAGCCATGCACCAAACCACTGTCGTAGCACACGCGGGTTTTGGTCGGAGACTTACCAAACCAGTCGTGCCGCTGTTAGATGAGACGAGGGGTCTCGTTATTGGCTCGTGCTGCAATAGGGAAAGTCAAGCAATAATAGATGGTTGATGATTATGAGATGCTAAGTACACAACGGCATAGTTGGGTACAGATGTTTTCTGCTTGTAAGTAGGCTCAAGTAGGTCTACAGAGCATTTGTGAGATCTCTTTTCGGGCCGCGGATAACCACATTGGATACATCAGCAGTCCGTTAGTGATTCCCTTTGTACCTCGACAGCGTGGTATCTGACAATAATCATTTATTCGTCCCATTTGCAAACCCGAGATTCACTACATCCTAGACGTACAGCCAACCCAGTCACCATTGAACAGTGCATCCGCGAATATTGGTATGACAAGTCGGGGAAGTTGGTGTCTGATTGCTAGGAACCATAGCACTTGATGTTCAGCAAGGGCGATTAACGATTGCAATTGGTGCAGTACTCCCAGATTGCTCAATAAGCATACAAGCCTGATATATGGTCTGAAAATCCGGAACCTCGCTGGTACGAGACCTCACTTAATATCACTGATAGAACGAAGCCCCAGAGCTTGAAATGTTGCAACGGATGACCCAAGCATCCATCGTGGGCAATTAAATACAATCCTAGATCTTGGTAGTTGCGTTAGGAGCGGGAATCAAAACTACGAACTCGTAGTGAGCTGAGGATCTGAGGGAACTAGCTAGCGTCTTACGTGGTCAGCTCCTCTTCTGTGTCTAGCTTGGTTTCAGTCGTCATTTTGACTCGGATATTCAACTCCTGTATGATCGTTATGATCCCATGTGAATCAGAGTGATCTTCCAAGTGACACACCTTCTCGACTAGTCTCCCAAAACCGCTATCGGGCCCAATCCGGGTCACTTTCGTTGTATCGCGGAACGCGTATGGCATCTCTAGTAGCTCTACAGGCAGCTTTTCTGACAATGCGGTTTCCCTGAGATATCTCCGGGCATTATATGTAGCGAGAAGCGAAACCAAGAGCACTGGTGGGCTATCATGAGTACATCAGAAGTATTTGACGAGCACACTCACGTTGTGGCAAGATGAGGTAGAGTGCTACATAAATGTATGAGTTCTTCTTCACTGCGAACTGAAAAGCAGCAAATTATTGACTAGCTCGTCGTCGAGGAAGTGTATCGTACCATTAGCATGCAAGCTGATGCACACATGCTAATTGCACAAATCAGCGAGCGAACGTCGGGCACATTTACGGAGCACAGACGAAGTGAGTGCGCCGGTATTGATGCTGTAGATCATAAGTGATCGCAACACCGTGTCGGTCCTGGTGTGGGGAATTGTTAACCAGGTTAGGGAATATAGGGACTCATTTGAGGACGGACTTTGTAAAGCCGGTGCGGCATCTCAGCAATAACACCACTTGCAAGAGAGCGATCACTAGATCTGCCGCTACACCAGCACCGGTACCAATGTAGAGACGCCACTGTACAAATGACCTCACTGACTGGATATGCTATATGCAAGTGAGTGGACGTACACTGATGACTATCACGTCTTCGAACTGAAGTAGAGTAGCTCTACACATGATCAGTATCTGCGGATAGACTCAACCCACTAATAGTCGTACACTTTGGCCATGAAGTCTTGGGGTGACAATATCAGCTTGATTTAGGAGCACGTATGACGTCGAACTTAACCTAATCCAGCAGCTAATGGAAAGAACACAGTGTAATGTCAACATATGCTCTCATAAGATCACTGCGTTATCCTGACCAAATGTGACCAGAGAGAGCGCGACCTGGAAGTATGTGCGCAATGAGCAATGGATCACCTGGTACGTGATGTGTACTCACAAGTGGGATAGCGCAGTATCGCTCACGGTGCCCCCCGCTCACTAGGAGAATGAGATCATGAAACCTTCGTGCTCTTGTCGACCATGCGGCTTACACTTCCAGATTCGATGGCAGAACAATCTGAGATGATGTCGTGTGAGTATATCTTCTGTAAGATATATCGTCAGTCTTACCCTCTGACAGTTGTCTCTAGAAGTACCTATGCCGAGGCATGACGGGTCATCTCGTATGAGGCTGCGAGAACCCTTGACTTTCTTACCTCGATTGGTACTAAGACCTGTGTATGACACTGCAGTGAGATGTAGCTCTTGAAAGCACAAACCAGTCCCTACCGAGACACTCCTGATGAAGTAACATATTCAACGATTGTTATTGTACGTGCAACAAAGGATCTCTCATACCACACGGGTGGTTCTACGGGCGAACTTGGATTCCCGAAGAGTGTTATTGTATAGTGATAGATCGCATGGGTGACAAACACAATGTGCATGGTATCCAACAGACTAGGGTCAGGATTAGCGTGAGCGTCATTCTTAAATTTTGTGGATACGCACCCAAGTATACCGACCTACAAGATACGTCAGCTCGAAATTGGAGAACATACATTCACAACTTGCCAGGATCTTCACGGGCCGAGGATCGAAAGTTGAATGGCCAAAGTAATTATAGCATTGCCCAACCGTAAGACCATACAACCTAAGTCATTAAATGACAGTTATCGTGGTTTACGCGCTACGTCCGAACAGTGACTCACACAGCAGAAAGTATCACTCCTGGTCAACATACGTCAAAGGTTCTCATGTGATGGGAAGCCTGGATGACGTGCTACTCACCAACTAGACATGCTCCCAAGGTATCGCCAATAGAGAAACCATCCACCTCAACGGGTGCAGCGACACCGTAGTTGCAACTATTCATGTCTGAGGTAGGCTCAATAGGGGTCCAATGTAGCCGGGCTTCGTGACGATCGTGACTACCTTTATATCCTGGAGGCAGGTGAATCAAAGGCGCCAGATCATAGCTTTGACAATTTGCCTTCAAGTATCAACTAAGGGGCTGAGTATAGAATGGATATCCAGCTCGGCGATTGAGATGCGGCTTCGAATCATCCACCATCGCCGCCTTGTAGTCAAGTCTACAATCATGATAGTATCCGCCTACCCTGACGGAACTATGAGTGAATGTATGGATTGTCTGACCAACAACTGGATACGATGCTAAGCTTAGTACCAACATATCGTAATCACCACATAGCCCCACTTCTTGTCTCGACACTCCGGACAAATTCGCACCATGCCAACTGTCCCAAGCCGGAGGATGAGGTGACACGTATGATCGGTGTCGCAGAGAACGCCGCGCCTGGATTAGATATTAGTCGGATTCAACAAGGACCAGCGTGGAACTGCGGAAGCCTGCATGGGTGCGCTCCGATTAGCACTCATAGCAGGTGTGATCCCATCCGGGCAACCGAGTAGAGACAAACCTTCCGAATGCACGCTGCTCACGCTCAAGCATTCAGTGTCCAAGTCGCAAGGTCTCGAAGAACTCGGCGCTCGTGCACTAGTGCGCGTCCTTGCATATCTCCGTGGCGGTCATCGAGTGCGCTACAATACTCGAGAAATGAGACTCGTAGACGAGGCGAGCTTTGCAGAGAGCGGGCCAGTTGCACCAGGTACGGCGAGCCTTTTGGGGTTGAGATTGTGGACCCGGGCCGCCCGGACGGCATGGTGCCGGAAGATTGCGGGGAGGTCGGGCTCACATTCAGGGCCCAGGCGCAAGCTCGCGCTGGCAGCGTCCAACTACTTGGCGATATGTCATGATATTCCATCTCCCGCTGCCACCGCCGTGATCCATCTCCAGCGGCCAGGCTATTCGTCTGCATGTCCCACCAGACAACCTCGCGTGCTACATCGCAGGACATACCCGTAATGTTGAATCTTATCGATTTGACCGCAAGAGTATTGTGATTATTTTTCTGGGGTTGAGATCATCGTTACGCCTATGAGGACGGGCAGCGACATTTCGAGGTGAACAAGCCAGACTTTCCATCCAGGTAACTATGTCACAAATAATCGTGGTTCGCACCAGCACCTTTCATCGACTGATTTTCTTTTGGTAACTACACCCGATGATGATAGTCACGTCCCTGCAGCTCTTCATTGATGAGGTTTCACCTCGCGGTGAATTGTTGGACAGTGACCGCTGTAGCTACTCAGACTCTTGAATCTCTAAGACTTCGTTTCCGCCTCGCGCAGCAGAAAGCTGAGATAGCACCGTTTTGCTTGGTCGCATACCGGATGGGCCTGGTCGACCGTGTTTTACAGACGATTCCGGTCCGTGTCTCTGGTCCGTCCCGAGTCATATCATCACTTCATGGTTCATCTGCGATGTCAGGCTGCACGAGGTCTGGTGCTGCACTCAGCACATTACTGCGTGGGCTCTCTGTATAACGTGAGTACCTCCACATACCAGCCCGTATTTCCGTCTGTCAAGCTTTTTCTAGTGAATGCTTTGGCTGCACTGCACAGATTTCCTATACGTTTTCTGTACTGAATGCCCTATTGTTTGAATTTGTCTTATGATTGGCTCATTTAAATCATAATCGCTCAAGTTGACCGGCGACCGGTGACCCTCCAGGTCATGCCAGAATCACCTGTACTTGCTCCTTTGATGTTGTGTCCTGTCTCTCAGCAACCTGTTTAACTTTGCTGTCCACAATAATTTACAGAGCTCATATGCTCGGATTCCCCTCAAAGTTCACAGTTCAGGCACCAAGGATCTCAATTTCTCCACGATCTTTGCTCCGGAATCGGTATTGCAGGTTTGGCATGCTGAATACCTATGCAGACCCGCAGTCATGTCATTAGCACAGCTGTGTGGACGCAAATTCAACCAACATCCATCAAAGCTTGTGCGGCGAGGTACACTTGCACTAGAGCTTCGATAGTCGTAACCGCGGGACTCGTCGATGTCCTTCCACATGTTGTCTCCTGATCGCATCTGGGTATCCTAGGATTCGAACAGCGCCAGTGATACATAGGATTCAGAAGAACACCAGAATTTGGTAGTGCATCATCCGGGTAGTGTATATGGCACCCTCGTGGTCGTTCACATGTGGCGCCACAGGAACACAAAAGCGGTGTAGAATTCTAGGATGCACATGTCGCTGAACAGCACGTTGACAAGGCGTCAACCGATATCTTGGGCGATGCCCCCAACAGTCGAACGCGAGTGTTCAACCAACTCGGTGCTGAAAAGACATCCTTGTTGAGTTCGAGGGATTGACGAGGTCTGCTTGGATCCTGTTCTCATTCTGCACGGCTCTTGAAGGACGTTGCAATACACTGATGTATGTGACTCGCGGGTCGACTGATCGGTGGTACGTCCTCATGAATACATGGTAGTGCACATTGTGACAGAGAGCATCTGACGATGGTGGAGGCTAAGCCTATGAGCTTGTGTGCAGGACGCACTGGCCACCGTGAGAAGTCAGAGAGTAAGCGCCACATAAAAATGGAAACCCATCACCAGCGACCAGCTCTTCGTAAGTACTCCTCATCGACATCGACATGCTTCGCAGCTTTGTGACACCATCGCCTATCAGAGTGCTTACTCGAACCTAGGAAACGCATATCTTCTTCAACTGCTCTTTCCAGCGCAGTCTTAAAGGATGCAAACCATCTCAGATGCTTCGACTCGCGTCAACGGTGTCGTCAAGCCTCAAACGACTCGATTGATACCGGGACTGTCTCAGTCTCGAATCTATCTCTACCGCGGAGTGTAAGATTACACATATGGACGTAACTGTCTGTACATCAGTCCATCGTTAGCATTTATTGAAGCAACTATCCGGAGCACTTAGTTGGGTCGCGGAGCCACTGAGAATGTCAAGACGACCCCGGAGATCACCTGGATGAGTAAGAGACGTCCATTGGCTGTGAGGTATGACAAGTATACTATTGCTGCTCAGACAGCTGCATTCCGCGCATCCCTCACTCTTATACAACGAGCATTTGTCGAATTCCGAGCTGGAGCCATTGTGCCTACCGGACAAGTTGGTTTTCAGCGGAGCCAGTGGCCCAGATGTCGGACTAAGGCTTGGCTGTAATAGTGATCTGGCCTTGTGCGGTAGTAGTATACACGAAGGTTCCACGGGGCAACTCTGCACTCTTGAGACGGTCCATGATTGTGCATACCACTACTCGCACTCCACGCACTCTCTTCCTGGACGCCTTGCAGCCCATTGAATACTATGATGTCCCTCCGCATATCTCGACCATGGAGACGCAACGTCTCAGATACGAGCTCCTTGAGAGTATTGTCCGCAGATAGTACTGGATGGCTGCCGAAGCCCACGGGGGAAGCATGAGACATATATCCTCCACTCAAGACATCATGGAAAGGGGTCGTCGCTGTAATGGAAGATGCCGACGTATGCATATACACTGTCGTACAATCCTGGTGCCACGACTACTGATAGTGTATGCTACAGACAGTCAAGGACGTACAGGATCGTTGCTTGAATATAGCGTCCAGATTGTAGTGTCCTGTTGTCAATCCAGCCCACCATGCCATTGACGTACCCGGCAGTATATGGTCGGCAGCGTGCAATGAAGTCAAGTTGTATTTGCTTTAGCTCGGTAAAGCCTCTGTATTTCTCAGATTAGCATCGATGAACGATCAAAGAGGCACGTCAGAACCTCATAAGCGCGGGGACATCCTTCATCGATCACGATGCCTCAGATACGAGAATCTGAAATACCAAAGATCATGGGAGCTCATGTACTTTTTTGGTCCACCCGGAGATGGAGGGGAACACTCCTGATTGATCATCGCGTATTTTCTTTCCACATTATACGGGCTCTGCTCTTGCTAAGAAACCCTTTAAGCATGCTGCGGGCGTCCAGCGACCCAAATATCTTTACGACAAACTCCACCTGCACTAGGTTATGTTGGTTCATGAGGTGCGTCGCGTGTTCTAGCTGAAGCATGTCCAGCCGTAACCACGAAGGAGTTATCATCAAGGGCGATGATTCCATCATGGATTCCGGAGGTGAAGGCATCGTCCAGTGTACATGGTAAGATCTCGACCTGTCCCCTCTCACGACTGACGAATTTGACAGTGAGACTCGGAGTTTCATACGGGCCACCTTACCCTAAATATACATCCGCAGCATCCGGGGCTGATACCGACAATGCCAAGTGACGTTATATGACATGTTCTCAAATTAGGTGTCCGTACCTATGCGCTTGGCACAGCTAGTATGTGTTATGATTAGGAAAACTCATCATCAAGTCGTTGATACGTCATCTAGTAAAGCACTCGTATATTGGACGATTGCACTGACCCGGGAAGATGCGTACCGAGACGGCATACTGCGCGCGGAAGAGCCAGGCCTTACACACTGCGTACATGTCACTGAACCCCTCGACGGATGGGATAGCGGCAATGGGCTCTAACGCAGTGAGTGGTGACTTGAAATACGCGCACAGCGTGGCACTGAAGTCATTGATTATGGTTCATCTTGTGCTATCTTGGACCATCCATCCAGATTCGAAGATGAATCTGTCAGCGCAATGATTACCACCAAGCTCCGCCTTGATCATAGCATTCGGCTTCACTATAAATGCTGTCATTTTGGATGAGCAAAAATCAGCGCACGTCTACTGTGTTCTCTCCAGGGATGGATTGCAACAGCACCTTAGTGGCAGATTCTTTGTCTATCAACAGTACTCTGGGTCCGGGCTTAGCTGGTGTGTCACATTTATCCTGGAGTCAAAGGCTGGCATCGCTTAGAGTCATCGTCAGGCATCATATTCTCCGCAATGTTCGTCAAATGCACCTTAGCTTCCGCCCCATTGCTGATAGGTGAACTTGACGTGTGACTCCAGATTGTATGGCCTTACTGCCGGACAATGCTACACATATTTCGGTCACTCACCCTCGGACCCCCGCCCGGTGAAGTTCCTAGCAAGTGACAGACATTTCTCATACCTGCACTCTTCGCTGAAGCAGATACCAGGTTGGCATTCTGGGGTACGATCTCGCAGACTATACGACGACGTCTGTTGATCTTGCCCAAGGCTCCTCGACACAATGCACATAGTGTTCGTGACCCACGCCATTTACTTCTACACTATCACCTTGTTCGGTAGTACGTGCGCCTTGAGTGAGCTTCCACCAGTTTGGTGAGCAGCATACATTTCATTCTTTATTGTCACCTATGCTGACCTCTACATTCAGGAGTGTTTCGGTACGCATTATATCCATAGTGAGGGCACTACATCATCTAATATCCCTCATAAGGCCACCATTCCGGTCGAGGTCAGAAACTCCAGTGCATAGTACTTTAACATATCTGCGTACATAACATGCCTATTGCCAGATTTTCCTGGAAACCATTGTCAGAGGGTCGGTGCCATTTTTCTGCTAAACAATTCAAAAATCAACTGATATGGTCTCAGGCTATTCTGCTATCGGATTTGGAAACGTATGTCAACCGGGTTCTACGGTTGTAAACTATCTTACACGTGCCTCACAGTGAGCGGAAAGCATCGTATCAGGCTCTTTGTCATCCCGCTTGTAAGTCTCATCTCGCCGTATTACGAAGTAGTACTAAACCGAGGAAGATCATGTTGTCATCCATCACCTTCGGTAAGCTTTCGGTCACCCCATGTGTGACGGCCCGTGCTGATGTAGCAATGCGGTGATCCTCATAAGCCTCTGGGATAGGTTGGCCTTCATCTTCAGAGCGTGCTTGTCGTGAACTGATCAATGGGCACTAGATTTCATGATCAAAGAGTAGATCAACGTCAAATGTTTTCACCGTATCGAATTTACTGACCATTTCTCAGAGTCGCTCTTATTTGGTTTGAGGATCTGCAGAAGGTTGCCGTAAGTTCTCGGCCATGATCGTGATCAGCCGTGCGCATAAGTGATGCGAATTCGAAGTGGCGTCTCTACATCACCACCGGTGCAGGCTTAGCTGCTGATCTGATGATCGCTTCCCTCCAAGTCGTGCTACTACTGAGATGCCGTACAGGCTTCCTGAGGTCAGTTCGAGTCTCGCACATTGCTTGCCTGTGGTTCATGTTAACATGCGGTCCAGGACCGACACTGTGCTCCGTTCTCTGATGCTCTACAGCATCAATACCGGTGTCCTCACAACGTGCGCTTCGTGGTCATCGTGACTTTGGTTCCACTGACATCGCATCAGTGTAATCGCAGTAGCATGCATGATACTGGTACGTAAATACAATGTCCCCGGAAGAAATAGACATTACGACTGACCCCGCAACGCAGTTCGCCGCAGTAAAAGGGTCCTTCATTTACGTGGCATTCTACCTTGCGTTACCGCAATGTAAGTCACCATGCCGCATCTTCGTAAATGGCTGCTAAATGTGAAGAAGTGCTGTTGATATCCCTACTCGCGACATACAATGCAAGGAGGTACTTGAGAGAAGCGGCAGTGGCAGATAAGGTTCCTATGGAATTACTTGAGACCCCATATGCATTCCGTAGGACCACCAGAGTTACTCGTATCGGTCCGGACAACAGCTTTGGGAAACTGGTTGACAAGGTGAGCCGGGCCAAGTGTCAGAATAACATGCTGATACAAGGAGCTACCCACAGATGTTGGATGTGCGCGTCAAGACAACTACGGAGACGAAGTTGGACACTAACGATCAACTGGTCAGGTAAGGGCCCATTATTTGCTTATTGGTCAACGATCAACTTCATGAGAATACAGCTTCGACTCCAGTACCTCCCGCAACCTGTCCCTCTCGGATGAAGCCGTATGAGGCCTAAATTCCTCAGTATAGGACCTCATAAAGAACATCTTGCGCCTAAACGTCGGGTGGTGATTATGCTACAAACTACATTCGCTGACGCGTGATTTTAGAGTATTTGTATATTGTGCGCGTTTTATGTATTCGGCGTTCGCTAAGAGGCGTCCCAAATGTTAAATGGTTAACTCCGGTGGCAAGCCGTCCTGATGCATGTATAGTTCTAGTGAAAGTGCAGACCATGATACAGGATTGCGAATGCTCAGTCAGTGTGGCTTCCAGATTCTCGGCTCCGCGTCAGACGGGATATATTCGGACGAGTCTACCGCCCCCTCAATACTGTCAAGATTCTTGTCCGCCCAATTATGTCCGGGATTATGCACGCTCAACATGCCTGCTGAGAGGGTCATACACTTGGGTAATTGACGCCTCATACTGGTCTATAAAGCTCGAAGTTTGGCAGACCTCTCATGCGGTGAATCTGCGGAGGCAGTTTTCGATAAGATGGAAATGGGCCTGATGATTGGTCTTCACGAACCGAGAGCCATCTGAGAAATATCTGCGCAGCATAGAAGAGTCAGCTTCTCTGGCGCCCTGACATGTCGTTGCGCTTGAATGGCGCACACAAGTGCTGGGGCACGGGAGGCTCACGTGCGCAAGGCGCCTCAGCAGCGGTCAGCGGACGCCGGACGCCGTCCGGCGTCGTCGAGGAGACTCGATCATGGAGACAAGCGCATACCGTATGCACCACGATCGTCGTTTTCCCAGTCACTACCTCTGGGGTACGACCTCTTCTCAACCGCCAATCTAAAGTTTGGACTCTGTACGACACAACTTTGACGACGGTGTCGACCCCGCCGCTGGGTACCCGTGAGTTGGGTCTAACACGAGGAGAACTGGAATGAGTTAATTTACCTGAGGTACGCACGGATATCACTGTGGAACCTCTTCATCTCTAACCACACAATCATGTTGTTGGATATCGATACATAGGCTGTTGATATGCAATCGTCGTCATCGCTGAATCTACCTCCGCGTGCGCATCACGGCACGGACTCACCTAGGACCGCATCGCTTACGAACTCTTCATCATCTTTCTCTCCCTCATACTCTCCTTCAAAGGGCTCCCTTACCAACGTCATGGGTGCACCGTCACAAGAGGGACTATAGACCTACCGGGTGGCTTCGATGAATCTGACGACCTATCAACTTCAACGTCCATGTACGCGCATAGATGCGGGAAAATGACTCCATGGTAGGATGATCTGTTCCCGAGTGTACCGTCTCTGTGAGTTGACCACATCGAGCAGTCATCAGATCTTCGATCTAATCACATCTACAATTTGCATTGGTTAGGCCAGCAGCACTTCGTCAAGATGTATGGCAAAGTGGGGCAATTCCATCCACTAGCTCGGCTCTCTCTGTCACCTCTCTATGGTTGGAAATTGTGTCCGGGTCCACAATGCTCGGATTCTCGATGGGACAATAATGGGCTATCGTGAGCGGCCTGAATGTTGAGCCAGGGCTTGGGAGGACGATCCCAGTTCCCGCCCTAGAGTGAAAGACAGGGCTGGTGCGCTAGAAACTGGCGGTCGATCGCATCCCACGTACGTCATGCATTGTAACTCAGATGCAGGTTTTAATGGTTTCTACGTGTATGTAGTATGCAGGGCCAGAGGGGACTGTATACATACGAAAAAGAGGAGAAAAGTAGAAGGACGGCGTGGCAAAGCTACGGTACAGGTCGTGTAAGAGACCTGTTCTACATCGCGCCAGGGTACAGAGGCGGGGTCACTCAGAAGCGGTTGGAGGCTTCGTCGGAAGCGGGGTGGACGCTGAGGAGTTGGGATCGCGGACAGTGGGCATTAAACACAGCGATGGTCTCATAATCCTAGGTACGACGCCATCATATAAAGTCTTACAGGGGTTGCGGTCACGACAATGCGCGACAGAGCGAATTCAAACATGGGATCTCAGTGCAAATGTCGAGGCAATGCAGACGAGACACAAGGCTCCGTCAGCCATGTGCATGACGAGTCGCAGGCGTGAGAAAGGCAGCTCGTGACTATGGAATGACGATGCGGCAAAATGACATCAGCGTCGCAAGATGCTGCAAAGCTGCCTCAATCGATACCTTGCGTCTGAGCTCCACTGTATTGGAGAATTTTGGAGTTAATATTTAGCACGTTGCTCGACTTCTCCGTCCGGACATGGCGCCAAGCGCCTCCGAGGCCCGAGAACACGCTGACCACTTCTCATTCTACTTCCACTCTCTCATCGAACTCGCCCTACATTGGAACGGTCACCGCGGACACGATGTCACCCTACAAGCTATTTCGTTGGCGTCGCGACGAGCAGGCGCCGGACTCTCCACAGGCATCGTCCACCGAAAGAGGCAGCAGGACACATCGATTCGATCACCTACGACGACATGGCACAGCCCACCCCGGCCCTGCTACGGCGTTATCTGCGGCCAGAGAGTGTGGTGCCCGTCGCTCTGAACAACAGTTGCGCCGCGGGGTACATGAGTCTAGCCCCTCGCGATCATCGCCCACTGGACGAGCGAGCTGGCTGATCTTGAAAGCAACCCTTGAGGCCGTTCGTGATGGTTGCGACATGTTCCCTCCACTGAAGACGACGCTACAAGGAGTCGTGTCTGTGATGCAGCTCGTCGACGTAAGTAATTCCCTTGCTCTGCCTCTCCTGCGATGTGACCTCCAACGAACAATCGAGACAGACTGTCAGAGATGCGCAGGATGAGTTCGCAAAACTAGCTATGAGAATTTCGGGGCTTCAGACCATTCTCAGCCAATATCGGGGCCAAGATGATATACCTCCCATTATCAAAAAACGTCTCGATCAATTACTAGGGTAAGTACTGATGTGTACGTTATCTAATGCAATATTCAAGTATACCCCCCAGGGACCTGAGACCAATCGCGGAGGGAATCGAGCGCAAGATGAAGCGTACAGTCATCAAACGAACAATCACGGCACCGAAGGACATACAAGATGTTCAGGAATCCTTCGAGAAACTCGCAATGTGGGTTGAACGGTTTCAGGTACATGAACTAGCATCTTCGCTGGATTTTTATGATTAACATGTGGGTTCAGCTAGAATGCAATCTCAATGTCGAGTACAGAGTGGAGGATATCACCGCCGAAAGTATGTGCTATCAGCTGGTGCTGCAAGGATTGACTAATCGTATTCCAGACCTCCTCGGTAAGCTGCATCATGTACAGGGTGCCGGAATCGACGGGCAATCTGGAGACGCATGCATGGAAAACACACGCGTGGGTGTCCTTCGTGACATCAGTGCCTGGAGTCAGGATACCAATGGGGCTCGGATCTTCTGGCTCAGTGGTATGGCCGGCATAGGCAAATCGGCCATCGCGCGCTCAATTTGTCTGAAGCTGCGCGATGCCGGCGCGCTTGGTGCAAGCTTCTTCTGTTCCCGAGGGGTACGAGACGACGTGACGCGGATTATCCCTACTATTGCCGAGTCGCTAGCTCGGAGGAGTATTCCATACAGACGTGCTCTCCTGGAGGTACTACGGCAGAATCCTGATGCCGGTCACAACATTGTGAAATTGCAGGTCGAGTATCTATTCAAAAAGCCCCTGCGTGAGGCTTTTGGCAACACGTCTCCCGCACTGGTAGTCGCAGTGGATGCGCTCGACGAATGTTCAGATCCCAAGGCCACAAAGTCTATGCTTTCTGCGCTCGTCTCCCGATCGCCGCACATACCTCTGAAGTTCTTTCCCACGTCACGGCCAGAGCAACACATTCACCCGGAGTTCGGCGCAAAATGCGCCGACCTGGCAAACATTGTCCGGCTACATGATATCGAGCAGCACATCATCGAATCCGACATCGAGCTCTACTGTAGCGAGACACTACAGGAGATACGACGAGAATGGAGCCCTTTGTATACGTTCCCGGAAGAATGGCCACCGAAGGCCGAACTGACACGTGTTAGCAAGCGAGCTGGTAAATTGTTTATCTATGCACTTACCGCAATGCAGTTCATTGCAGAGGAGAACCCAGTGGACCGTCTTCAAGAAATGACGCGCCACAACTCCGGAGTTGGGCAGCCCCTGACGGAACCACTTGATGAGATGTACTCCTTAGTCATCGACAGAGCGATGAATCCGAAGCTACGGACGAACAAGGAGATTTTACAGACGAAGCAAGTCGTGGCTATCCTACTCGCCTTGCGGGAACCTCTTTCTCTCTCGTCACTCGGCGCGTTGATTGGGACCGCGCCACAGGACGTCAGAGTAATGCTCAGTCGTCTCCACGCGGTCATCGATGTACCTCCAGACAATGGCGAGGGAGCAGTGACATCCTTCCATGCTTCGTTTGAAGACTACCTCACGACGCCTGGACGTGCGCCAGACGCCTTCAGGATCGACCTATCTAAGGGTCATCAGGCTCTCGCGCAAGCCTGCATCCGAACCATGGCCTCGGATGCACTCTGTTTCAACGTCTCGGGCTGTCGAACATCCTACCTACCGAATTCAATGCAGAGGCAGAGCTTTGCGCCGATCTCGGATTCGCTCACATACTCGTGCCTTCAATGGATTCATCATCTCATCCGAGTGTCGAATCCCCCGCCAATACTCCTATTCATGTATTCTGTATTACGAGAGAAGACCTTGTTCTGGATCGAAGTACTCAGTTCGACGGGGCATGCAAGACTAGCAGTGGGCCTCTTGCACCAACTACTGACTGCAGAGAACATGGTACGTAGATACATTGCTGCTGTGACAATATTCGGATTGACGTCAGGTCCCCTTAGCGTGATTGTCTCTCCCCAGAGATGGTCGAATTCCTACGAGATGCCAAGGAATTTGTGATGCTAGGCCACGATGCGATCGAGTTCAGCACACCGCATATCTATTTATCTGTTCTTCCTTCTGTCAGCCCGACTTCTATGATTGCGAAAGCATTTTGGCCGAAGTTCCGCAGTATTCTCAAGTACAATGTGACTGGGATACAGAGACCGCGGGCTCAGCTCCTTCAAATGTCAGGACACACCGGGACGGTCTTCGCAGTTGCATTCGCACCAGACGGAACCCATCTCGTATCCGGCTCAGAGGATGGGACAGTCCGTATTTGGGATGCAAAGACAGGCGACCTGCTATTGGACCCTCTTGAGGGGCATAGTCACGCGGTCATGTCTGTGGCGTTCTCCCCAGATGGGACACTAGTGGTCTCCGGGTCGCTGGACAAAACGATTCAAGTCTGGGATTCGGAGACCGGTGAGCTGGTGACGGGTCCTCTTACGGGCCACAATGGCGGCGTCCAATGTGTTGCTGTCTCACCGGACGGGACACGAATTGTCTCTGGATCGCGGGATTGCACTCTGCGACTCTGGAACGCAACCACTGGGGATCTCGTGACAGATGCTTTCGAGGGGCACACCGACGCCGTCAAGTCCGTCAAGTTCTCACCGGATGGAACACAAGTTGTCTCTGCGTCGGACGACAAGACACTTCGGCTCTGGAATGTGACGACAGGGAGACAAGTGATGGAGCCTCTCGCGGGACACAATAACATAGTTTGGTCCGTTGCATTCTCCCCCGACGGCGCCAGGATCGTCTCGGGGTCCAGCGACAACACAATCAGACTCTGGGATGCGCAAACCGGTATTCCAATTCCTGAACCCCTGGTGGGACACAGCGACCCAGTTGGAGCTGTTTCATTCTCACCCGATGGTTCCTGGGTCGTCTCTGGTTCAGCCGACAAGACGATTCGACTTTGGGATGCGGCCACGGGGCGCCCATGGGGACAACCATTTGAGGGCCACAGTGATTATGTATGGTCTGTCGGGTTCTCGCCAGACGGGAGCACACTTGTCTCGGGTTCAGGGGACAAGACAATCCGAGTTTGGGGTGCGGCGGTAACAGACACAATAGATCCCCCTGACATTGCACCCCGCGACACTATTCCGACCGATGGAAGTTCCCCGCAGGGATCCCTTGACGACGACGTTTCAGCTCCTGTGACCTACATGCAGATGAGGAAGACACGTTCGGACGGTCTTCAGGGTCACAGTGGCAGAGTTCGCTGTGTCGCATATACACCGGATGGCACCCAAATTGTCTCCGGATCGGAGGACAAGACGATCTTGGTATGGGATGCTCACACAGGAGCCCCAATTCTTGGTCCTATCCAGGCACATAATGACCTCATCAAATGCATTGCCGTATCACCAGACGGCGATTATATCGCTTCCGGCTCGGCTGACCAGACAATCCGTATTCGGGACACAAGGACAGGCCGACCAATGACGGATTCTCTCAGTGGACACAGCGATTCGGTCACGTCTGCTGTCTTCTCACCGGATGGAGCCCGAATCGTGTCGGGTTCCTATGACAGAACAGTTCGGGTCTGGGATGCTGGAACTGGGAGACTGGCGATGAAACCTCTCGAGGGACACAGCAACACGATTTGGTCAGTCGCAATTTCACCAGATGGGACACAGATCGTCTCCGGCTCGGAGGACACCACACTCCAGTTCTGGCATGCGACGACGGGAGAACGGATGATGAAGCCACTCAAGGGACACAGCAAAGCGGTCTACTCCGTTGCGTTCTCTCCGGATGGATCCCGGATTGTCTCCGGCTCAGTTGACTGGACAATCCGGCTCTGGAATGCACGGAGTGGTGATGCGGTGTTGGTTCCTCTCAGAGGACACACCAAAACGGTCGCCTCGGTCACATTCTCTCCGGACGGGAGAACAATTGCCTCTGGTTCGCATGATGCGACTGTGCGGCTCTGGGATGCGACGACGGGCATCTCAGTGATGAAACCCCTTGAGGGACATGGTGATGCGGTCCATTCAGTCGCATTCTCGCCCGACGGGACTCGCGTTGTCTCTGGATCATGGGACAATACGATTCGTGTGTGGGACGTGAAGCCGGGAGACTCATGGCTGGGATCGTCTGATGGACAAAGCAGCACGATCTGGAGTGCACTTGCGAGTTCCTTCAGATTACCGGTGGCGCTGCAACCGGCACAATATCTCGACCCTGACCGCATCGCAATGCCTACAGTCTCTGAGGTTTCGCCAGGAGATCTCGCAGAACCACATAATCCGTCATATTTTCGCCTCAATGCTGGATGGATCAAGGGCCCACGCGACGAGCTCGTGATGTGGGCTCCGGGGGACTATCACCGTGGCATGCTAATGCCACGCACCTACGTACTCATTGGTCGATATCGAGCGACATTGGACCTGAGCCGCTTTGTACATGGTGACCAATGGACGAGGTGCTACAATGCGAAGACAGATTCCGAAGATCCCTAATAGCCGCATTACAATCTGTACTCCTACTGGCCGTTGTTCCTGTACGTTCTAGAACCTTAGCAATATGTCACTACACAGAATCAAAATCCGTCATTTTCTATGCTTTTTCGATAGCCGCACAATCATCTTTGGCATCTCCCAGAATGTCGTATGTATGTCCCCGTGTGGTAGTAAATGTCTAGTCAGCGAGCTGACTGGACATCATAAATGGCAGCGCATACAGGAAGGAAACCAGACATCAATATACAGGCATAAGGATACTAACCTCAACTAGTGCCCTAGTTCGACCAGTATCCCCGCTACACTACTAAATTCTCTCCATTACGATGTCAGAATTGATGTATGATGTCCGAAACTCTGACTTGCGATTTGACTGCGTTCCAGACTTCGCCTCTTCAAACCCCATCCGGTAAGCGAGTCTAATGTTTGGACAGTAGCTCCCACAGCTCCTTCGAACAGCGGAAACGGACTACAGCGCTGCGTCACCGAGCTCGTAGTTCCGTCAGGGCGCATACGGAGCTTCGGCCCCATATCCCGCGTTTGGAACGCCTACTTGATCCACTACTTCAGTGAGCTCTTGATCATAATTTAGAACAGATCCACTTTCATGACACACCATATACATATGAGACGAAGGACTTTCTCATTGAAGGTTCTACCCTGCCGCTCTGCTCTTCCAGTCGAGTTGGTCTTTCTCACTCCAGATCGACATTCAAAAGGCAGGAGTGATATCGCACCGGAAATATAGACCTATGCAAGCATGATCATTGGGCACAGCACCTGACTCAAATCACGTACGTCTCTCACCGAACAAATGTTCATTCACGTAAGTCCAGATACCGCGACGCAAAGCCGTTCCCGCGCGAGGGCTGGAGCACAGATTACCAAGGCTATACTCTCAGAATTTTGAGGCGGATCTAGCTGCATTACAGGCATGACACGCGATAGTAACTTGGGACAGGTCCAGCGTGCTGGGGCTCACGTCAAGTATGATGGTGTGTTCAGCCAACAGAGGAATGTAGCATACCGAAAGACATAGGAGGCCAAAGAAGAGGTGTTGAAAACCGATATCATGGATTTAGACACAATTCAGGGGGCAGGTAGAGAGGTGGAGACCATAGCCTTTGAGGCAACGTGCTGGTGGTCGAACGGAAGACTCGCCAGCAGAGCGCTGGCCGTGAGATCTCGAGAGCGCTCAGATCCAGACGGTGTGATCGCCATAGAAGCGCGCGAGCAATCGCGTTTCGATCTGTGTCCAACGTCCAGGTCATGCGCGACCGGTCACTTCATCGACTAAACTCTCTCTCTGTCTCTGCGACATGGATCTCTATGCATCAAGTAGTCTCTCGTGCTAGTACACCTCGTACCATGTCCTAGCGGGAGCGAACCTGCGAGATGCCAGGCATGGTGGGTCGATGAAGTCGTCAGCGCGTCATCAAGCTCGAGATGGTGAAGAAGATGGGTATGATTGGGATGGTTCCGCTAGAGGTGCGCAGCGTTCCACTCCATCACCTTCGTCTTGTCTTACCGAGGGGTTTCCCAAGATGGCGCAGGCCCCATGAGCATAACGGTCTAGGCCAGCCATAGGATACGCAAGTCCATGAACCAAGCGATATGGATACGTTGCTTGGCGGGCGCACGCTGACCATGTTCACATTGTGCATGTCCCCTCAACCTGCCACCAGGCTACTTTGTAATGATGTCATGGCACAGTTTTTGGAGGCGAACCCGATGTTCGACAACGACTGGATCTCCTGCATGTCTCTGGTGTCTATTAGGCGGGTCGAGGGCTCTAGCCTTGAGAAAATTGTACCGGTGGTTGACGCCTTGGTGGGGTACATAAAGTGAGTATGCATCTGTGTTTATTCATAGATGTGCTAAATGCTGACGATAACTTTTCAAAACATCTGCAGAAACCTCACCTTCTCTCTACTACACTGCTATAGGCCGCCCCTGCCGCAACTACACGCTCGACACGTCTTGCGCGCATACAATCGCCGATTTACGCCCAATCACGCCATGTGCCCTAGTACGTTCAGGCCCGATAAATTCTCTGACATCCTCATTGCTGGGTCCTTCAGACCTCCAGGGGAAGCCGCACCGCAGGGGGCCAAAGCAAAAGCATTGTGAGAATTGTTCGTTCCCTTACTAGCCGTGAACTTTTACTGATAATCGTTCGTGATGCAATGTCAAATTCCACCGATGCGTAGCCAGCTGCCTGCATTAAGTTGACAATGCACTCGAGATACATCAGCAACGTTACCCTGGGATACTCGTCGTCGAGACCATCTGCAATGTGCTTCGACATCGCACCTCGCAATCCTCAACGAGAATCAACCCCGCTGTTTATTGGTCAATCCGAGACTGCCAGACTTTGATTGCGAGTGCCCGCCCGATTCTCGGTGACTTAACTCGGTACGCCCTTCGTCCGAATGATCTATCCAGAGTCAAAAGACTCAGGACGACTCATCAGACCGTCCATACATTTGCGATCGACAACGATGTTGTCGATTCGTACTGTGCGCGAGCATGGCCAGTGACCGTTCATTGGACACAGATATGAAGCGATTTTATCCATCTTTTGAGTCTTTGGCGAGTCTTTCCCTTGATCCCAAGCCCATGTGGTTGATCGGAACGAGTCGCATTATTTTGCATTCGCTGGCAGGCCCTCCTGGTAAGTTGGTAGCATTCTTCATGAGCGCTGACGTCAACTAGGGTGTTCCTAGGAGATACTGTGGCACTTCCAAACTCATCAGAAGGGGTCTGAACGTTGGGCCAGGCCCGGATCCTTGGGCGACATTTGGGAGGTGCCGGACAATTTGCTGAAGTGTAGTCGCAGACGCTATCCATGTGCAGAATAGAGCACAACTCATACCTCCCTCGTGTGGGGGATGCATTTGTGCAGTTCTGCGTCCGTGCCGCATCTTATTTCCAAGCTTGGAACCCTGTGTACATAATGCGCTCATTCTATTATCATTTTTCCGCATCAAAAGCGACAGGGACATGTATGGCTTTGGGCTTGAGCCAATATGACTCTTTGACGGATATGCGTGCAAATTGATCTTGAAATTGCATATAGCTACGAGAGCCAAAAATAGGGCTATATGTACAACCACAAAGCATGAAACAGCCTTCGTATGGCGCATCAACAATGTTGCGTGTCTTCGGAGAGTACGCGATCTGGAGGGTTATCTTCAAAATCATGATCGCAACCAAAATCGCCTCTAATGAAGCAGATATTTGGGCGCAGAGCGTTCAGACTTCAATCAGGTCGCCCGATAACATCTCTGTCCGTCGCACAGCTGGGATGGTCGTTACGCGGAATATTGACCGCGGTGAAGGAACACCTGGGGGGTATGTCATATTATCAGTGGCATAGTTCCTAATGGGATATGGGAGACAATATACCTAGGCCTGAAAACGCCTATCTAGGTACCCTGGCCGCATGGAGTCACTGCTTGATACAGTATTCACGATTGGATGCCCTACGTGCATACGAGTCGAGCCCCTTGATCAGGATCTGTGGGCCGCGAATTTGGCCCTGCGGTATGTACCCCCAGGACGTTATGGTAATCGATAATCAAATGGCACGGACGGGAGTCACAGATATCGAGGGTACTACGAACGGAACGCACACCAGCGTACACGTGTTGATCGCAGAGTGATCCAGGGACAAGAAGTACCAATTTAGGCTGGTACGGTCGGATTAGGCGGTTGCCAGAAGGGGCAGTGTGCAGAGGTGATAATGGGACGAAGAAGATCGAGAGCTCGTGCCAGAGAGAGCAAACCAAGGTAGGAGGCGCGGAACGCTGCGTCGGGCGCGCTGCACGCCCTGAGGATATGCGTCGAACCGGAGTTCGGACCGGAGGCAGTGACGCGCAGAGCGGGCGTCTAGTACCCATTCAGAGCAAGCGCGCACCGTGCGGGTTTCCTCCTCCCTATCTCGCTGCTGGCTTTTCCATTACGCTCTGCACCATCCGACAGGTCATCCTAGGTCTTGACAGCTATCCGTCTGCGCTGTCTGCTTCCCTACATCTTGTTCTCATGTCTCCCAGGTGCATTGCCTCCTCAGTGTACTCTGCAACAGCTTCCATTCATCGATTGTCAATTTGTGTCTTCTTGCTCTTCTCCGTGTTTCCCGCTGAAGAGTCTGATCGTGAGCTTATTTGTTTTACTGCTATACGGGCCTACGGCATCGCACCACTCTCGTACATTTAATTGGTCTTGGTGTTAGAGAGTCGCAAGCTGTGCTCGTGCTTTGAACAACTGCGGGCACAAGAAGTGCTATGTTCAGTTTGGCCGAACCTTGTATATGCAAGGCCGCTCGAAGCAGAGGTGTGCCTTGCATCCACGCTTCTGGCACGTATACTAGGTCAACACGACCCAAATCTGAGGCACAAGGACAAGCTGCGCAGGGATAAATCCTCATCAAATTAATCTTTGTCAGACTATGGAAGCCCTGTGTTTAGAAAGACGTGAGGGGGCGGTGGTAATGGCTGATCGCCGAACGCACGCTGTCGCTGCCTCGTGCTTCCAGTCTGGTGCATTCATGCGCGGAACGTTGTCTCCCACAGGCTGCCAGGGCTGCATTGTTCTTTCCAGCGCGCTGCTTGTCTTGTTCTCCCTTTTGCAATTCTCGTCTAGCACTCGTATATCTGACACACATCCGCTCCAGACCATCCATCACGAAAATATTGAGGCTCAGGTTTGGGCGAGGAGCATGACAAGAGCCGCACCATTTCGGTCGTTATAGGGCTGCAGGCTACCTCTCTCGCAAGCGCACGCCCGACACATCTCATATGCCGATTGAGAGCTGTGCTTTGAGGTAACGAGCAAGTGGGCTGATGCGTTGGCTAAACCATATAGTAAGAACATCCGGACTCATGTAATGAGACGCTCGAGACTCATGATTAGTCATTTCTCCCGACATTCCGTTCACCATGAAGCTGTGTTCGACTTCGGCTGCAGATGTACACTTGCCACCTCTCACACACATACAATGATGCATCTCAAGGACTGCACCAACGACAAGTCTCCGCAGGTACGTCGATGGCATGTGCTGATTATCTGGTCGTCGCTAAGTTCTTCAGACAACAAGGAAGAGAGTTTCCGTCTACGCTACCCATCCAATATAACTCGACAGCGATAACGTGGTACTGGGTGATGCCGCGTTCCCGTGGACAGTGGTGCAATAGCCTTCGTCACACACCTCCCGGATGGAACCAATGTCATCCCAAGCTCCAGAGACTGCACTCTGCGACTCTCGAACACATGTACAGCCTTCTCAATGAATCCGCCGATGCGGTCTATGCTGATACATCTGATGGAAACACAGGCCTCTAGCTCAGTTGACACCATAATTTGGTTCCGAAATGTAATGACCGGAATCTCCGGGCTGACGCCTCTCGGAGGAAACGGCCGTGCGGTCACTTTGCCGCATTCTCACCCGATGAGGTCGCCCCGTGGCAGTGCATCACCTAGAACTTCATGGATACGATCGCAAAAGGCGAATTAACACGATCAGATACGCAATCTCGACTTTGTTCAAGTCATTAGATTCGACGCAACCATCGAGATACTTCATCGCCCCGATTGGCGTGCCCCATCCCGTTCCTTCGAGACCTCGCCCGCAGCTGCTGGGACTGTCTGATACGTCGTCCTTGCATTTCGAATCTGGACGGTTTAAAGACCCTGGATCGACCTCATGTGAGCTCCGAGAGTTTTTTCTTGTGGTCTCTCGAGGCCGCGAGATGATGCGCTGATCGAACAGTACCAAGCAGGCAGGGTCCCCTAGACGGTGATTAGCCTCAGTTGAAGTATCAGCTGCAGATCATAGCCTGTGGATTGAGCATACGGTGTCCAGTTTCTAACCAAATGTAACAACAATGTCCTCGGGCAGAACGATCTCCTGCAATCAATGTTGACCCTTCGCGCTGGACGTCGTTGCTAGCACCTGGGCACTTTCTGAACAGTTTCTGAACAGGCCTAAGTTGTGTTCAGTGCGGGAGCAGCGTTAGACATGAAACTATCTAGGGAAACATGTAGTGAGATGGACCATATCCAAAACAGTTTTGTTGTGCGAGATATTGCCGGTGGATGAAAAATCTGGAGTTCCGCCAGCAGAGCGTCCATTTTGGCAGGCGCGCCTCTTGCCTGTCGCACACGTGGCGATCGTCCGAATTTGCAAGTCGCCACTGCTCGGATTCCCCCTCGCCCTCGGCATCCACCGCGGACACCGTTGTAAATAATACCTTCCCAGCAGCCCATGTACAAGGCAAACATTTTTGAACGACTGTGGTAAAACTCTCTGCCACGCATTGCCGACTGAGTGATTGCCCTGACAGACATGCGGAGGAGTCAAAGTTGCTACAGATACGCCAAACGCAGCTGCAGACCCCTCTTCTACGTCGAATCTATGATCGGCTCCAGCTATGAATGTACATGAAGCGACACGCCTGTTGTGGTGTCTGGGTACACAGCACCACGTGTGAGATTCTTGCCTTATTTCTGCGACGTCATTCTCATGCCAGCATGATGGAGACACACGGTTTGTCTCCCCATACTTTGACACCTCAGCCGTCTCAGTCGACCGTCTGACATGTGCAGTATCTTCAACAATTACAAAGTACTTAAGATGCTTTGCGCTGATTGCCGCTGGTCCATCTACGCTATGCCGGGGGTACATGGCACAGCAACAGCATGAGCAGAACCGGTCAAGTCCTCCTGAGCACCAAGCTGCGCGGATTTTCTACATCCCGGATCGAGGCTCAGTTGTACATGCTCGGGGAGATAAAATATGCAAGTGAGGCGATATCAGTATCTGATAGTATCATTGATCCGTTGAGCACTTGACGCCCTGAAAGAACCACAGTCGTGCAGTACATTATTTGTTGTACCGTGGCAGCGGAGCGCGTGCTGTCTCTTACAAAAGCCAATGTCCTGACGGAGCTCCACCGCTCGCGGACTCTGGCAGCAGGTTTCACTATACACACCTGGTATTCAAGATGGCATCTCCCATAGATGTCAAATCAACCTATGGTGCTTACATGCTGGGTAAGTTTCCACCATATGGGCTACAAGTGCAGATAAATGATGAGTACGAATAATGGCAATAGGTGTAGTGATATCTGCAAGGTGCTAACTCCTCCTTTGTATTCTCCACGGCGACTCAGAGCTCAGCACAGTCTATACGGGATCACTGTCGCTCAAACGCACACGTACTACAGCCAGAGTAACAGAGATGCAGTGTATGTAAAGATACTAGTGGGTCGCAATTTTGTAGGTGCCAGTTGTATGCTGATGTCCAGCGTAGATATTTCTGCTCTGGTTACTCTGCCCATGCAGTACATTTTCATGACAGTGTTGACATGCATGTGCAGGTCGCTCAATACCCTTCACGAGGTGCTGCTTGTCCTAACGATCTACGACTACCTCATCGGCGATTATGGGAATCCATTGGCAATTGCCCATATCACGGGGTACGCACAGGATCGAACGGTCTGCGACATGCAAGCTGTTAACATGGTCCTGGTGTAGATCGTATTGGGTGAGTACTACAGACGTGAGAGATGAGATCTTGATATTCACGAGACTGATCCGCGAACTTTAGGCTGCATTGGTCATGTCCGTCAGTGTCTGCTATTGTCGGTAAATTTGTGTCTTGTGATAACATATTGTCAATCGTTATCGTTCTCAAGGGCATTATCGAGTTCATAGTCAAAGGGTAAGATCAATCATTACCCCAAGAGGATGCTAAGGCCTGTCTCACAGGTTGTTCTGTCTACGGTTATTCAAACGTGCGGTTTCTATTGCTCGATAAGACTGGAGTATCCGGTAGTAACAATCCATATCTTGTACAAGTGGGGAAGAACTGGCGCTTGGTCGTGCTCATCGTGAGTGATCCCATAGGGCCGTAGATGGACCTCTGACCCATCAAGCCCTTAAGGCCTTTCTTGCATTTGCTCGATTAGGTGAGCTAGCCAATCATATACATCTCGGCTTATTCACGCAATCGGGGACAGCCGGAGTCATTGGTATGCCCATATCCTGCGGCATGCCATGTTAACTTGATCCTATAATGACTGTCTCATTTTAGCACTCATTGGTTTCGAGTGAGATACGTTAGTGACCAGTGCTAAAACCGCTCTAACGCGATATCAAATTAGACGGACACAACCTAGTTATACGACAGGTGCAGTATTGAATGTGCGTATCTGGTGTGAATATCTAGTCCGCCGTACAGCTTGCTCATAATTGTCACGACAGGACATGTTTTATTGGACTGTGGCTGTCGGAGTTTCGGGAGATGTTCTGCTGGCAACCGCTCAAGCCACAATACTCTGGAGATGGCAAACCGGATTCAAGAGGTACCACAAACGAGGCGACACAATCTCTTGCTGACTGTTATCTCTCGCAGAACTAGAAGTGTACTCTGGACGCTGATGATATATACAATTAATACTTGCGCCTTGACGAGGTAATCCAGAGCGCACTGCTTTGCATCACCTGTCTCTGACGCTCACAATACAGTATTGTGGATATCACAGAACTCATTGTGGTCGGTCTTTTGGCCCGGGTAACGGTATCAAGAATTCACCGAATCGTGCAGTTCGCGTTATTTCGCAATACGGAGAGCCTCATCTATGTAGCGGTTTATCACCAACTTCCGGGCAGTAAGTACAGACTCAATTGTGCAGCTTTGTTAATTGAGATTGCGTTATACAGTGTATATCAATGCGCTTCTAGCAACCTTGAATGCAAGAGAGGAACTACGTGAACTTATGTACGGGACGTGTGAGCAAATGGCAATTACTCCATGGGAATTACCCGACTTCCAGGATGCCGAGATGTACGCTGTAGCACAGAATGCCAACGAGGTGAGTGCGTCTCGCTACGTGCACCCGTGCACGGTTCGGATTTCCAATCCTCTGCCAGGGTGTCCTCCCAACAATCCTCAACTCGATCCCCGCTATATGAGGCAGTACTGTGTTGCCTCGAGACAAGCCCGTTATATAGGATCCACATCAAAACATTCGCTACCATATCAGTCTTAGACACGATTATTCTACTTTTTTGTACCAGTGGCCCCGACGTCATGTAACATGTGTATTATGTGCATCGCACTAGGCGGTTAAATGTCATTCCTGTAACGCCACCACGGGCTATATGCACATCGGAACCTCCCACACTAACGAAAGAACACTGCAGAAGGCACATGTTGTGGTCCATGAAGCACCGCGACAACATCAGCCAAACAATTGTACAGCTGTAAGGAGAAATCATGCATACAGATGAAGGCGATCAACTGAGCGTCTGGTACCGCCTTGTCAAAGCCTTCGCACGTGAAAGCGAAAAGCACTCCTACAGCGCGACATGAAGGCCGTCACACGGGCCGACACTCACCATATGCTGTATCTCAATCTTCGTAGAATTCTTTGCCGGTTTTCGACAGGTTGTTTGAGTTCGCCGCCATCCCAGAATCCAAGACTGATATGTTTCGGCTTCAGTTGGCCCTCCTTACGAGGTCGGCACCTCGCACAGGGAAGCAACGTGTGCGCCCTGTGCGGTCCTCTGGCAGTCCGTGAGGGAAGGGGAGGATGTACATCACGCGCAGGTGTCATCCGGCCCCGATTGAGCGTGTACATCTATAGCCGTCGCATGGCTTTGGAAGAATATCAGGTTATGCCGCAAGGGACGTAGAGAGCGGAATGTGAGATGGGATACTCACATCGGACGTGGACATCTTTCAGAATTCCTGCCGAGTCTGGGCTGCAGTATCCGAGAGACACTATCATCCTGCTTGTTGGATCAATGGTCATGGGCTGCGTAACCGATCGCGAGTGTATGCGCCTATTTCAACTTCTGCACTGAGGATCTGACGTAGTTATATTCTGCCTCGAGTCGGTATACACAGCCGGAACGGCATATCGACCAAGCAACACTAGCGTGTGATGTAGTATATAAACACGGAGGACCAGTGACACAACGCACAGTAGCAGCCGCAGTGAAACCCCAGCCCCTCGTGGCCTTCTTCTTGACCTGCCTCTAACTGGATGACCACTCCATATATTCGACATCGGTGCGTTGCAGCGTTTGGATTAGCATAGTCGAAGGTGACGCCAGGGAAATCGAGTGTAATGTCCAAGAGGAGCGCATTATGACTATGCAGCAGAAATGTGGTCTTGAAGAGTCCGCGCTGTAGTATCGTTGAGTTTGGCAGGCGCCACATCGGAAGAAAAGAGGCCGTCTACGGGCTCAAGTCGACAACGATAGCGATGCTGTGGTCTCAAAAGCTATGCGGCTGGCAGTAGACTCGGAAAATGTCCTTCGGAGTAGGAGGTGACCTGGTGAAAAAACGCTTAAAGACGCGATCGTTCAGAGAAGCGCGCAAACGATGACAACCTCTCTTACGCCGCCAGCGCCCGCCACCACCTGCGCGACCAGTCTCTCGATGACTCGATCAACCGCAACTTCCATTCTGCTATGATATCAGACCCTGTACAGCCAAAACTCTCGTCTCTTCATGTCTGCGACACCAATAATTTGCCAGTTCTGGCTGCATGATCAACCTGATAGAAACGGGAGCCAGGCACGGCGCTGCCTCAGCAATGCGCGGAATGCTGTCACCCGCCCATCGCGGTACAGCTACTCAAGGTAAGCTGATGAAGTGCATGTGAGCTGCAGGACTTTGTCTAAACTTCCATAGGCCCTCGCGATCCTATCACACTTGCACTTTCTGCAACAGACGGGTCGTTTTTTGAGAGTTTCGTGCAAATTCCTTTCGCCGTGATACAGAACATATTATCCACAACGATACCACCACGCCGCGCTTCGGGCGGTGCGCTCACCCAAGGGCAGGTTGCAGTCTCGACCAGCCTGCGCTGCACTCGATGTTGAACTTCATATCCTCGCATTCCAGCTCGCAGTCAAGTCTATGTCGCACGCACTTGCCTTCCGCCAGACCACTGCGTAGCTCTCCCGGGCCTGCTGGGCGTTCCCGTTGCGCCCGGCACTGCGCCCGTTGTGAGTGCGAGCCCGAACACCCAGAGCGCGACCGTGGACGTCCGAGGTGCCGGCGATGAGCGCGAGCCGTGAGCCAGGCTACGCGTTCGTCAGCAGGCCGTCCGACACGTGGACGGGCGGGCCCGCATTCAGGCAGAGCCAATCGGTGCATTCTGCGACCCACAATGCCTGAGCGACACGGAGCGTCCATGTCACGTACAGAGTATCTTCCTTCAGTCAACGCTCAAATCCGTTCCATGTAGGATGCAGAAGAATGTGTGTTGAGTCACCGGTTGCCCGCGCAATAATGAGCAGGTTATCGAGGCATCGGTGCCTCGCGTACGCGGCTCATTGCGTACGTTGAACTCTCGAGACTGCGAGGTTATGTCGACTGCCACAATTCCCAGCTAGCTCAAACTCGCATTCTCTCGCATCACGATGACTCTCTGGAATCTGCTGCACTTAAACATGGTGTGCTGGATCTGTGTCGGCCTATCGGCGGTCTCGTAATCACTAAGGCTGTACTGAACCAAGTCGACACGAGG